>OZ010738.1:22183398-22783398 GCA_963932295.1 Tipula lateralis | reverse complement strand
CCCTTTAGTTTACCTTCAACAAAGGTATATGGAAAGGTATAAGCAAAGCGTATGTTGGTATAGATGTCTCACAGCTTACCCACCCATCGCGACACAAAATTTCGCATTACGATTATTGTTATAATTTTTAATGGGATTTCATTAACCCTCATTTGAGTTTTTGGTGGTGCTATAATTGTTGTGCGTTTCGATCTCTCTAGCATGCTATTATGCTAATGGTCCCATGATTATAATGATGATTGTATTTAATTGATAAGGCGGTAGCATGTTTTGCCAGTATTACCGTTAATATTAATAGTTTGGCAATTAAGATGCAATCAATTAATGACTGTCAAGAACAACATAATTGTTTAATGTTCAAATAATATAAAATTGTTTGTTTTGCTTGATTACAAAAAATTATTGTTGTCGGTAAAATTTCCATTAAAAGCTTGTTAGTTTTTACCTGAATCGAAGCCAGACTACTCCCATCTTTTCGCAGTTTTCTTTCAACATTTTTGACAGTAGGAAAACGTACGGATAGAGGTTCGCTTTCACAAGACCAAATCACATTGTTCCATTCCAATATATATATATATATATATATATATATATATATATATATATATATATATATATATATATATATATATATATATATATATATATATATATATATACAAACTAAAGCTAATAGAACATACCGAGTTCTATTCAATTACGCGAGCAGGAATTTAATGCGAGACTTATTACGCTAGGTAAGCAACTGTCATAGGGGTGAAATGGTTCTCATCAAAATGGTTCTCATAGGGGTAAAAGGGAAGTAAGATCCTGTGGTATCACAACGGACCGTCGCCGGTGTAGGTGTGCTGTATCAGCCACTCAACCTAACCTAACCTAACCTATTGACGACTACAGTTTTTATCTCTTCCCATGATTTATCAACTTGTTTTGTTTCAGATACCATTGTTTTGTGAATTGCAGTCCAATGACATCCTCGTTATATCACTTGGTGATTTAATCAGCGTATGGCCAACCCATCACCAATTTCATCTCTTTATTTCAGTCACTATATCTGACTTATTGGTTAGTTATAGTGTTAGGCCAGAAGCATTTCATTACTCGTCGAATGCACTTGTTTACGAACCCTTAGTTTCCATCGCACTCTTCTGTGTATTTCCAAGTCTTACATCCATATTGATTTCAGACATGGTTGCATATTCGTACCTTGGTCTTACATGATAGGACAGAAGAATTCCAAACTTTATAATATGTTAAATGTCTGGCTTTATTTATTGGGAGACATAAATACCTCTGAGCAACCTGTTTGCGCTATTGAGCAGCCAAGGTATATATACACTACTGACATATCAAATATGAGATGGTTCTTGCGGTGTGTTAATCCACATCGCTATAGCCGTAACAAAATGATGAAAATCTCTATTAACATTCATACTCGGTATAACTTCCGTTAAAACTCATTTAGTCTAGAAAGTCTAGAAAAAATATCACTGAGTATCGATACTCTAAAGCTGTATCTTATCAAACGGTCATTTATTTAGGTCTAAAGATGTTGAATCGACTGTTCTAAAAAAATCAGGCATTTATTAGTTGAGTAAAGTGACACTACTGTACAAAGCAGCTATTTATTAATTCTAAAGTATCTTCGAAAACGTCTAACTCATTTTTGTCTTAAGGAGAGAATGTCTCCCCTTCAGATGTGCCAGGGTGGCCTGAGTTAACCGTAGTTAAGCGCTTTGTATTCTTATAATATAAAAGTGAGTTGTTGTTTGTTATTTATAATTCGAGTTGTTGCTTGTAATATTCTAATTCGATAGGCCGGTTTCGATCTTACCATGACGTCGTCAATGTATGACTATGATTAAATAGATCAAATCCATCTCATCAGGAATATGCTACCAAGAACTAAACTCGAAATATCGATTTATTGATTGATTTGATTGTGACGTGATGATAATTTTTATTTGAAAATTATTTGGGTTACTCTGAACGCCACAAGCTCTAGCAACAGTCCGAATCATTTTCCTAATGGTATATATTTCAGAATAAAACCAGTGGTCACTCTGATCTATATTCAATAGCCTTCGTAACCGGTTATCGGAATTTATTTCTATTTGAATCAGTTTAACGAGATTTTGGAGAAGGGCTCGAATCGCTTTAATTCAGTTTCAACGTTCAAAACACCAGACATTGGTGAAACTTTTTCTTCTTTTGCCTCATTTCGAAATTTCATTTTGAAACATTCGTTTCGAAGTTCACTTATAGCGGAACACGTTTCGAGACACACAAGATGATTATCGTTGTCGCTGTGAGGACAGGAGAGTGGAAATGACCACCTGAGGAACATAAGGTGTTCAGTCTTGTGGTAGAGTCAACGAAAGCGGTATGGTGATAGCAAGGAAGATGAGCTACAATTTTACCGAGAGATGAAACCATCGAAAGATGCAACTCGAATAATGTGAATATCCAGCCATCAGGTCGATTGACGGCTCCAAGGAGGAAAACCGCAAACCGGGATGGAAAGAGGTAGCACAGTTAATATTTCAAATTCTTGGTATTAAAAACTAATGTCAGGTAAAGGATATTGGGCGCACCGACGTGGAGCAATGGTATCGACGTTGTGTTATCTGCACAGCATGGAACCGATAATCAGAATGAGAGGGAGAGGCAGAACTACAACGTGGGACATCGATGGAACGGATTGCAATTGATATAGTGAGATCGCTTCCAGTGACAACCCTTGGCAACAAGTACATCATGGTCGTAATGAAGTACTTCACAAAGTTTGTCGGAAGCTAACGCACTATTAAACCAAAAGGACCGAACAGTACCAAATGCATTGGTAAACGAACGAGTAAACTGATACGATTTCCCATTGGAGCAACTCACGGACCAAGGAAGAAACATCGAATCACAAGTAATCACTGAGCTGAGCAGGACACTCAACATAAGGAAAACCCGAATGATTTCTATGAATCTGTCAGTTGACATGGTGGAGAGGTTTAATCGAACCATGCAGGAACATTTGACAAAAGTGATAGATTCCGATAAACGAAACTATGGGATGAACGTCCGACGACATCAGATTTGAAATGTCCATATACCATCATCAAACGAATCAACGACGTCATATACAGAATTTCGAAATGACCTCGAACAAAGATGAAAATATTGCATATTCACGGTTAGCACCGTACCAAGAAGGACATCTTGATGTTCTTGTTCGGCTCGAATAGAATAAAGTCGGGAGTAGTGAAACGAAAACACCTATGTTAACGCAGTCAAGATCATTGCAGTCAATGGTCCAGCGGTTTTGGTATAAGCTGATAGTTGTTAAAATAGCAGCTGGTTCGAATCCAACCGAGGACATTGGAATATTTTTAAGATTAAGTTTATTTGGGATAGCGAAAGATGTTATCTCTGTAACGCCTCAATCCTTTCAGTTTTGAGAAATGATAATCAGATGAGTAAGGAGATAAATTAGTGTGGATGGGGGCATTTGTGTTTCGTAAATTTTACAATCGAAACGTGAGACTCATAGAATACCACCACAGTATCCAGAGCTGGCCGTAGGAGGCGACCTGCATTCGTAAAAAACTGCAAATGTTAAAAATGTCAACAAGTCAAAAAAAAAATCGGATACCGCCAAACAATACTGACCCTCCCGCTTAAGTACCCGGAAATGAGATTGAGGATTGGCACGTGGAACATGCAGTCACTTCGAAAACCTGGCGCGTTGGACGGCCTTATCACATGCGTATGAAATAGTATCGGTTGGAACTCGTAGCGCTCCAAGAAACTCGATGGCCTAAAAGTGGAGACCATGTGTCCCAAGGCTATGCGTTGTTACACAGTGGAGATGACCTCGAAAATCTACGAGTTGGATTCTTCATTGATCCACAGGTAAAAAAGGTTGTACTGGATTTTCAGGCAGTCAATAATCGAATGTGTAAACTTTGCTTGCATATGAGATTAACCAACCTGTCAATTGTGATTGTGCATGCGCCCACTGATGTAAGCCAACCCCAAGATAAAAACTAATTTTACAATAATTTGGATAGTGTGATGAGCTCTATACCCGAGCACCATGTCAGATTGGTGATTGGTGACTTTAATGCTAGAGCTGCCAGAAATCAGACCGACTTATGTTATAATATAGGTTCGTACTCCCGACACGAAACTGTGACCGAAAATGGGGAAAGAATGATGTACTTTTTCCCTCATAAAAACATCCATTTGGAAACATGAACACATCCACGTAAACATCCCGAAGCCAAATTGAACATGAGTTGATTTCTAAAGAACGGGCTGGGTTTGTCCAAGACGTGAGATCTTATCGGTCGTCAACAAAATTCGTAGGCTTCCAGGTTAGGAAGAACAGGGGAATATACAACGCGATTCTCCTGTGAAGGTCTGATAAATGAAGAAACGCAACGAAATTATTAAGATATTGTCAGCAATAGCATTTTGCAATCCAATTATCAATCTAATGTAGTGAACAGTGTCTGGGAAGTGTTGAAAACCTCGGTTGTCGATACTGCCTAGCGAACTCTCAAAAATGATTGGTTTGATGAGGAGTGTCGTCTTGCTGTTGACCAACGCAATATAGCCTACAATGAAGCGCAGACTCGGTTTACAATTGCAAAAAAAAACAAAGGCTAGGAGGACAGCTAAACGCATTTGTAGACAGAAGAAGCGCGAATAGTGGACGGTTAAGATCTTAAGAGTACAACAACTCAGCAATGAGCACAATTCGCGTGATTTCTTTAAAAGAATCACTGAATTGCACCATACCTTAAGATCACGGTCAACTGCCGTTTTTGTACGGGCCAATAAAGGCCTGTAAAAGCCGTTAAAAAAAATAGATAAACTATATCTGTATAGTTTATCTATTTTTTTTAACGGCTTTTATTGATTTAACGAATGCACATCATCAATGCCAACATTATTAAATAAATTGATGTTCACAAAATCACAATGTTCACCAATGGTGATTTCTCTCTGTGACAGACATAAGTACGTAAAATCTACCAGTCGCGACTGAGTTATCGACCAAAAGTGTTCTCTGTTTTTCTGCCTCTATCTTTTTGGAATCTGTTTTGGGACTCCAGGCTCTCTAAAAACTTTCGCGATTAACGTACTAATGGACTGTACTGACATGGAAGATGGGTTGCCCAATGGATTCCGCACTCCAACAGAGCGTCATAAATGTGTTCATTTATTCCACCGAACGTTATCAAATGGTGAAAAACACTTATGCATCCTGTCCTATCCAGGTTCGAATCCGGTACCTCCCGCTTCAAACTTCAACTACTGCGTCATTTGGTCGGTCAAACGTTTTCTCGGTAGAATAATAAATTACTCCAATCAGTGGTATAGGTGCAAAAATAACGACACTTTAATAATTCATTCAACAATCTTTAAAATGTTCAAAGTATTAGAAAACTAACCGTACACCTACTTTAAACGATATGAACATATGTATGGAGAGAAAATATTTAATTCAAACGAAAAGTAAAAATGGGGTGGCGGAAAATTATGTTTGATTAAATTCAATATTCATGCGATACATGAAGATGATATAATATTAAGGAGATGACAAAATAATAGTTATGTATGTACAAAACATAAAATTCCATTGAAAATTACAATAAGTTGCAAATTGTGATTGACATAATTACGAATCTTTTCAAAATTATCACCCTCGTTGGAAAAACAGAAATGAACGTCTTGTATATGACTATACAGCACGTATATATCGGCAAATCTAGCGTCATACACATATTTTGTTGTTTTAATTTATTAAAGAGCTTTTTATTTAGGAAGCTTTCTGTACGACACAAAATAATAACTCAGCATGTTTTTTTTTTGTTGAAAGAGAATGGATAGTCTTGGCTTTCACTCATGATGATTGACTACTGGACTAAAGTCAAATGAAATTATTTATCTTCATAGGCCCAAACTATGTAAAATGTACGGGTTAGCCAAGGAATGTTGGGTAAAAAATTCACTTTTTTGCGAAATTCCCTACAGTGAAAGCTCCCCATTATAAAATCTCTCCGGAAAATACCCTTTTTTTATTTAATATTCCGGCCGGCCGGATTAAAAAAAAATATTCTAATAAAAAAGGGTTTTCTGCTAGTTATAAAAATTATATCTACATATGTGTACAAATTATTTATAATAGTAAAAATAGGAGAAAAAAAAATATTCAAACCTTCCTTTCAACTAGCGGTTGCGAGCTATCTACATTCGAGATAAATTATAAACTGTCAGAAAATACCCAAAAGTACGTCATCACAAGTTGTGTTCAGTAACGAAATCTACTATAAAGCGAAAAATGACTGAACCCTTAGACAAGTTCGCAGATCGAACTACGAGGAAGGTTTAACAAATGTTTTTCATAAATTTGTTTATTTAGCATTTCTGTAAATTGTGGAAATAAAAATAATTGGTATTAGCAACGTATGTTATTGTTTAGTTGGAGGGACCATCTCGGTGTAATCTCGTCTTTTGTGATTGATTTTATTTTGTAAAATCGGTTTAGGCGTTTAACGTAGCAGCTCTATGCCAATATATTTAGAAAATCTTGAGTGCAAGTGAAATACGGACGAGATCAGTAACTAGTTAGGGATGGATGCTGAACTAATTACTAAATGTTTTGAGATTTTATAAGCTCTCTTGCTTATGGATGTTGATTCGAACTTATCCTCAAACTCAAATTTGGAACAGTTATTCGATGAGCCTGCATTTCACAAACAACTCGATCAGCATGATAAATCGGGCAATCTGATTCGTTTCAAGATTATCAGCAGTCTATTTTTACACCAAAAACAAAAAGTTCCATGCTGCTGGGTTGGCCAAGCAACAACACATGATTATTTAGACTAACGTTGATAATGTATATGCTTCATGTCCATTATATCACTTCCCATCTGTGTTAAAGCATACACAACACAACCAAGATAACCTTGAGACAATAACTGAGTTATCTTGAATACTCTTTCTAATTATTAAGGTGTGGTAATGAGAAAATTATTTGTTGAAGCGCACACTTTCCATAACAGCAGAAATATTCTTTTATTGTTAGCCTCACAAATGCGAGCCCTTTTGAGCACATTTTTCATTACATTCTCACACATTTCCCGCGGTATTTCATTAATTTCATCTCGAATATTTTGTTTGAATTGCTCTCAAGCGTTTCTGGTTTGTTTGCATAAACCTTGCTTTTCAGATATCTACACAAAAAGAAGTCCGAAGCAGTCAAATCAGGCGACCGTGGAGGCCAATCAACATCACCATTTTTTAAAATAACCTGAAAAGAGGACTCGCAGTAATTCCATTGTAATCCTGGATGTATGCGATGTGGCACCGTGTTTTTGATACCACATGTTTATCAAGCCCAAAGCATGCATTTGTGGCGTTAAAAAGTGTTCAATCATATCACGATATTGCTCCCCATTCACAGTTACCGTTACGCCGTTTTCATTTTCAAAGAAGTAAGGTTCAATGATTCCTTCTGACCAAATTGCACACCAGACTGTCATTTTTAATGGATGTAAAGGTGACTGATGAATAATTTGAGGGTTTTCCATTGTCCAGAACCGACTATTCTGTTAATTCGCATATCCAATTCAAATGAAAATGTACCTCGTCACTCATTATGATTTTTTCATGAAAATCGGGGTTGTCATGAGCGAGCTGTAATAGCCTATTGGCGTATGTATGGCGGCGTAAATGGTCTTGTGGAAGAAGCTCTTGTGTCAACTGAATCTTATATGGAAACAAATGAAAATCCTTGTGCATAATTGTGACCAAACTTGTTCTTTGAAGACCAAGCTCCTGAGCACGGCGTCAAAATGAGGTTGATATATTGTTTTGAACACTTTCTTGAGCACCAGTAATGTTTTCAGCCGATCTTGCAGTATACGTTGTGGCCTATGCTTGGTCATATCACCGACAGATCCTCTTTCTTCGATATCATTCACTACACGATAAATGTTTCTCCCAAAAATTTTACGTAACTTTCTCATCGTCACAGTAATCGATGATTGATTTTGATAAAATGTTTTAACGATTAAAACGCGTTGGTTTATCGAATATTTTCCTATAATAAATTTGCCACTTGTATTTTTCACGACTGCCAAATGTGAACTGTAAATACTAACGTTTACCAAAACGGCGGAAAAACAAAGAAGTATACCTTCCCGGCGGACATCCTGTACTTTTAAATGGACAGCCCATACAGCAGTCTACTGAAACCAGTACAACCATATTTTTAAAATGATGATGGGTTAAATTTAATGACAACGTGTTAAACAGTTGAAAAAGTCTAATCCGATAGATATTATGTTCCAACGATTTGTTTCATCGAATTGTAAACGATCGCGACATTCTACGTTCATCGATATACCACGTGCATACAATTCTTACTAACAAATAACAACCATCTGTATACTGGCTGAAAAATATATTTCCACACCATTGTATACCTCAAGCCTGGCGTTTAATACCAGTAAACTGGTTCTTTGGTGCAAAAACCTACAATGATCTTATTGGTAAAAACAATGGGGAAAAAATGTCTTAATAGTAATACAAGTGCATGAATGTTAAAGATCAAAACGGCCTTAGAAAAAATCCATGTGCTTTAAAAGGTTTGGATGGGACAGCTTGGCTAGCTACCGCTTTATCATCTTAAATTTTAAGGCATTTACAATAATGGCATCAAGTGAAACTCATGGTAAAGATTTATAATATTCCTTATCTAATTCTGGCCTCTGATTCATTATTTGGACTGTAGGACCAAGCGCTAGGTAAGATTCCCAGATAACGCCGGGCCTGTTCCTACTATTTCCTGCTACTATTAATAAGCAGATGTGTTATCATGCAGCAGATGTGAGTAGAGGATATCAAAGCTCGCCTTGCCGCTGGCAATCGGGATTAATATCCTCTAAGTTCACTTCAGAAATCAAAATATCTTGCAAATGCGGATAAGATGAAATTCTACCGAGTGCTGATCAGACCCGTTGTCATCGAGCTTTGGATTCGAGCTAATTGAATATGAGTTTATATCATCAGTTTTGAAATCCAAAATAACATTATTTCTACAGTTCTAAAAAACTACTTTTAGCTGCCCTTATCAATCGTACTACCCTATCGCGAGTTTGTTTGTTAACTAAAAATCTCTTACTGTCTCTAAACCTTTTCCATAAGCAAAATTTATTTACTCTAAATCTGTAATTTCCTCATACAGCCATGGATGAGATTGAAGTTTAATTATCACTGATCTAAGAGGAACCAAACTATCGAAAACCGAAATAAATTCATTGAACTGTTGAATTTGACTTATAGAAGACTCAAAAAGAAAAAATGGTAACCCATACGAATAGAGCTACAAATTGGTGTTAGATTAGAAACATCTATATTAGAAAAATCTCGAAACATACAACTTTAAAGCTACGGGCGAGAGTAACAATTAATAAAGAATACTGAAATGATGAAATCCCATACCGAGATACAATTGATTGAAAAACCAACAGAGTTAACGATGAACGAGAATATTATGTACCGATACATTAAGATGGTGCAAAATTCTCAATCACAGCATATAGAAGTTTAAGTCACTTGCCAATAAGATGAATATTTCATTCTACTGGCAGAGGAGATAGCTTTTATTAGTATCTAGTATGGGTTATTAAAATTGTGTGCAAGAGGTGTCATTTGCTTGTTAAAAACAGAAATAAAGCAAAATTCTAAATCGGAAATCAACATTCCACAAATAGAATCAAGTGTTTAACTATAAACATACAAAGTCCACCATAGCTAAATGGGGAAACCACTCTATCTTTCCTACCTAGATTAAAAAATCAATATCCAGAGCTTAGTCAGATGTACCATAAATGATTCTTAATGCCTAAGACTCAAACTAAATAGGCTATCTCCTCCACCATTCAGACATCTTCCCTATACTATAGAGGTAGATGAAGGCAGCAAACTTCGCACTTTACTCACCCCACCCTTTCAAAACACATATATCTAACCAAATGCTCTTCACACTGATGGGAAACAGATCATTCAATAATTCCTATAAGAAATTTAATTTTAATTAGAAATTTTACTCTAGAAACATTCAACAAATTGTTCAATCGGGGGACCTAATCAAGTAAACCACCAAATTGAGAAATTTAAAAATATATTTTTTTAATGGCTCTAGGTCCAAATAATAGGAGCAGTTTGGCACGATTTCTATAATTTTACATTTTAATTATCAAATTTACAGTATATAAAATAATTAATTTAAAATTTTATAAAATAATGATTAATTTTACATATTTCACGCATCGATCCGCTTTCATACTTCAATGCCATTCATTTTAACAAACTGACTACACTCTTTTTTAATATTTTATGCACACTGTTTGCACTCTTGATAAAAGCAAGGATTACTCGATTGTGACTGTAACGTATTTTGTTCTACAAAGTACACCAAATGATCCATGTTCCCTACAACCATGCAAGAATCACACAAATTTTCTTCACTCAAATTACGTATATGCAGACATTCCTTCCAATTCCTATGATTCAGGCGTTCTCTCTCCATTGTGTGAGTCATTGTAGAGTGTCCTTCTATTTCCTTAAAGAAAGGTTTTGTCAAAGGGACACTATACCATTCAAAGTGCTTCTTGCCTTTTATATCTGTACATGAAAAGGGAGCCATTGAAGAACAACTTCACTCAAACAAAATCGAATGTATTCAAACAAATAATTAACACAAACATTGCCCTAAATATCACCTTCCGAATACTTAGTAATTCTTAACCACTCAGAGAGCGGGGTAGTTAAAGAACCCTCTCTCGTCATTCATTGACAACTTGATTCCTTCCACTAACTCATAATCAGTCAATTCGGCATTCATTAGCCAAATGCTATCATTTACTCGTGACATTTTCTTTATTTTAGTGCTGGAATGTAAAGTCCAACTCCCAAACGATCTTAAATAAGTTAATTTATGTTATTCTTTCCAAAAGTTTTTTTGAGTAAATAGATTGTAGCGCGCGCTGTGTGGTATGTTGCTCCGCCCTGTTGGAACCATATATCAGCAGGATTAATGCCAGCTTATCATACCCCTATACCACACTCACCATTGACCATTCGCCAACCCATAAAGCGCACCAAACAGTAATTTTCTGTCAATGTAATGGTGTTTAGATAAAAGCTTGTGGATTATCCTCACTCCAAATGCAACAATTCTGCTCATTAACGTACTCATTCAACCAAAAATGGGCTTCATCGGAGAATATAATTTTGAATGGAAATCAACATCTATATCAATTTGTGCTGCAGCCCATTTGCGGATTTAAACACGCATGCGATGGCTGTTTCGCTCTAATTCCTGCACAATTTAATAATAAAAACTTTTAAGCCAAAGTATTTTATAAAATCTTTCATAAAGTACAAGGACACAACCTCAGTTGCTGAGAATGGCGACGAATTGATTGATTTGGATAATTTTCTATGCTTCCCCGTACAGTCGCTACAGTATATTTATGGAGTCCCACGGTATGAACACATCACGATCTGCTATTATTTGAATATGCCACTCTGAAGAACGATTCTGAACGCCATAAAATAGATTAAGTGCACGAAAAGTTTGACGACAGAACCATTATTTTGATAAAAAAAATCTCAACAATTTGCAAGCGTTGCTCTAAACAAAAAGCAAAAAGCAACTACTAACTGTTAAATGGGTTGTCAAATAGAGCAGTGTTGCAAACTAAAAGTTGTAATCCTCTAAACAACACGCTTGAGATATATGCAAAATGAAACGACCTCCTTACCTAATTCAGATATAACATATGGAACAAATATGGTTACTCAAATGTCTACTCCTATTTATACAACGTAAATTCTTGTGAAACATTACATCACCGGTTGCATTCTACACTTCGTGAAATCTCGTTCCGACGTATTTGATTCGCACCGCCTATTTAGTTATTTATTACATGGTAACCCCAAAACTACTGCTTTAATTTTTAACTCATTTTAATTATCGCAGGTGTCACTGTGATTCGTCACAATTTAATTGTAACTAAAGCACCATCTATTAAAAAATATTGTTACTATTTTACTAATAGAATTTTGTGAAATAATTAACTGTTTTTTTTTTCGACTACATTACTGAATGTTACAATAATTTTTGATTAAGATTAAAATTATTAACAGGTTACATTTAACTGGCTCTGGTGAAGGTAAAAAAACTAGATTTCCAACTTATAACGTGGACTTGAAAACTAACTAATTTTGCAACGAACTTTACAAATATGTAAATTAATAATGAGAAAAGCGAACGATGGTAAAGTTTTGACATTTTAAAGTAGATGGCACTGCGAATGATGTTTTCTTTGTTTTTTACATGTCATTTTACCCTTTTTGATATTTACACTCTTATTTACATAAAATGTTAAAACCGTTTTTTACATGTGAAATTCCAAGAGTGGGGGAAAAGCTAGGGTAATTCATTTAGTGGGAAATATATTTCAATTAGAGCTATGGCCATTCCCACAGTTTAAGGCCGCATTATCTTTTATATATTTCAAACCGTTTTTCAAACCCTGCAGTATTCACTTTCATTTGAATTTTCACCATACAAAAATATAATACAAAACGTAAACTAAGCCATTGTATCGCTTTCCCTTTTCTAAATATCAATTCCAATTAATCTATCATCAATCATAACATAATATAATTAAAGCTATATACTTCAAAAACGAATAAAAAATTCAAAAGCTCCCAAAAAAAATATATAAAATAAATTAATAATAACAGTAATAATAATAATGAAGGAAAATATAATTTTTCATTCCAAATTTGAATTAACTTCAAACACAGTACCAACATTATGTGTATGTGTGTGTGTGTATGTGTTCTAAGATATATTTTTTTCTTCTCGCGAAGAATGAACAATGAAACATTAGAAATAAGAAAAATAATGATAAATAAATATAAATAATATCAATTAATCATAAAATAAAATTTTAACTTTCGTAATTGAACATAATACTGTTACAATCGTAAGTCGAAACGAAAAGCGCGTAACTTTTTTTTTGTCGAGAAAAGTGTTTTTATAGCATTTTTTCGGTTTTCTTTTTTATTGTTTTTCATTAATTAAAAGTTAAATAAAATTAATTAATTGGAATATTAAAATATAAAACTAATTTTTAATGTTTTAAGTTAATTATAACTTTGGTAAAGAACGTCTTTTATTTGTATTTTAACGATGTAGGACAAAATATATCTTCGCGCTCTGTATGGATTTCATAGGCGACGATGATCGTCATAATTTACAACAGAAGGATGAAAAACGTACATTATGATTTAATTGAATACCACGCAAAGGTTACTCATAAGGTTATTTTTTATATTCTATTTATAAAAACCGTTTTTAACGCCATCTGTGATCAAATTTAATTATTAATTACAGCACCATCCGTTAAAATTTTTATTTACTACTAGTTTAAGAATTTGTGAAATAATTAACTTTGACTTTATACCGACTGTCAATATATAATTGGATTCTGGACGAGGACTGTTAAAAATTGGTAACTTAGAGTTACCGCTTGAATGGACCGCGGGAAGGCCAATCGTACGGATAGTGAATTTGGATCATCGTTCATAGTTGTCACCACACAGGTAAAAATGTATGGAAACCGTAGTGGTAAAAAGCATCGGTCGGTGAATGGTTCGACTCAACGTGGGACATATACGGATGCCAAAACAAGATGGAATTAAAGAGAAACTTATGGATGGGTAAACTGTGGATCAGGAATGAAGCATACCTTGGGAACGATTGGGATGCAGAATCCGAGTAACTGCAGAACGAAGGCAGTATATGGGATGCGCACGAATAGGCAGGAAGTTGAGAGAAGACGGCAAAGAGAGCCAACAAAAGTGGAGCCTAGATAGGAACAACCATAAAGGACGAAGAAGAGGTTTGAATCCTGTTCAGGACGAACGGGTTTGGGTGGAGGGTAGTGGGGCGAATCACAGTGACACCTATCGCACAAACATGTATAAAATAAATAACGCACAATAAGCGAATCGAACAAAATACGAGGAATCCAAAATAATGAAGACTTCGTGAAATGTAGACATATTAATGATAATGGAAGTTTCTACAATGATCTTCGTCGTATATATCGATTAGTCATTTGAGTTACCAAGTTCAGTTTTGAATTTTGAAGTGTTATTAGTAAGTGATAATAAGTGAACTAAAGTCTTTAAATAATCATGGTGTTGATTGTTGTGAAATATAAGTGCAATAATAATAAATTATGAATAATTTCTGAATTATTCATGGATTCTGGTGTGAAATAAATTATGTGTAAAAATAATAGTTTTCGTTTTTTATATTTACAAGCCATTGATTGAATTTATACTCGGCTAAATCGTCACATTTTTTTAACTGATGCGCCATCTCTTATCAATGTACCATGTGTTAAAAAATTTTAGAAGAGTTATTAATGAATGTACATTTCATTGTAAAAAAGAAGGTCCAATCATACCATTAATATTTGAGAACGATATCAGCAAAATGGCCGTCACGGCTTGAAAGCGTAGCATATCCATTTCATGAAATTCTCAATGACCATTTCAGACATTTGCGGCTGTATGTCCTCGATAACTTCTCGAATTCTATCTTTAAAGTCCTGAATAGATTGTGATTGGCTTATACCTAAAAAAGGTATTAAATCACAAGATGTCGTTGGCCAATTGTGATCACTCGCAGTGTTGCTGAAAATAAACGTCGTCCATATCAATATCTTAAATTTCAGCCATAAAAATTCATTAATCGCTAGTCTAAAAACCGCACCAAACAGTGACACGTTCAGGATGGAGCGGGTTTTCAACAATCATTCTTGGATTTTCTGAGCCCCAAATGCGACAAATCTGCTTATTAACGTAGCTACCGAGGTGAAAGTGTTCCTTATCACTGAACATGATTTTTCGATGAAAATCTGGATCATTTTGATGCATTTGAAGGACCCAATCAGGGAAGATACGACGTTTATGGTGATCAACCAGTTTGAGTTCTTGTGATAACTGAACTGTTAAAGCCTTAATTCGACGAGAAATCGACAAACCTGGATTTTCTTTAACACTACAAGCTATAGCAGCAATATTCTTGAGCGACGCTCACGGTTTCGATTCTTCAGATCACTAACTTGCCCCAAAAACTCCAATTTTTCCACCAGTTTCACTATTTGTGGCCGAGAAGGTGCATCACGACGACCAAAAAGTTGCTTTAGTTTTGCGAACTGTGACAATTTTCACCATGGCGTAGTTTTATCTTGTCAAATGATGACAGCTTCAAAATTCACAGCTGCCAAAAGTACAGGCCATTCAAAATTATACCTCTTATTGGAACTACAGTTTATGCATTATTTGTAATTCAAAAAACTCAAACATCCCAAAAGGTGTTGCGATAGCTGTTTAATGGATATCAAATACAACCACCTTTGGTATATTTGCTCGTAACATAGTAAAATGTAATATAGTAGATATTTAGTTACCTGAAAGGTGATATGTAAGGTCCTGGGAGGCTATTATGAAAAATTCATAAAGACCAAACCAAAAAGAAAAAAAACAGATTTTCCGAAAATCGAATGTCATTTGTTTGCTGACTTCATGCTTACATTTGAAAAATTCAACCCAAATATTTTGGATTTGCGAATCGGATTTTTCGATATCGGATTAATTTTATAACAGCCTCCCTGGTTTACATTGTTACGATTTCGCCGAGTGGAAATTCTAATAATTTATCCGGTTTGATCACTGGATTGTGAATATTAAACTCGCAAACTTTAATTTTTACAACAAATTTATTTCCCAATAAATTCCACAAATATTTCACAAATAATTATTACAACACTAATTTTATACAATAATTATCACTACAATTATTTTAACACTTCACTTTCAATTTTTATCACTTCCCGATATTAACACTTCGAAATTCAAAATTGAACTGTTTTGTAGCACGAATGTCTACACCTATTTATACGACGCAAATACTTGTCGAACATTCCATTATTTTGCTTCTCTACACCTCGCGAATGTTCTTTTCGTTGTATTTGGTTTGCTCCGCCTATTTCATTATTTATTTTTATTCTGTTTGGATGTGTAAACATTTGATTACAGGGTAACCACTACTGCTATAATTTATAACTCTTTTTAGTTATCACTGGTGACATCTGTGATTCGTCACAATATTTTCTTATTGGAATTTTTCCTCCTTTTCAAACTAACGATTTCAATTTAGTTTCCGATCCGAAATATAAAACCCAAATATTTTACTTTATGCACAGTTGGACTTTACATGTGTTAAACGTTATTTATATTTTTTTATGTTAATTATGTAAAAAACAGCGTAAATTATATAAAAGGTAAATTACATGTAAAAAATTAAGATAGAATGTACAAAATAATCTAATGTAAATTACACGTTGTTGACGTAAAAAACCGAGTAAATTATTGGCGTAAAGTTTTTCCAAATTTTGTCCTAAAACAACAAAAACAAATTTGGAGATATGAGTATAATGGTCAAATTTACCGTGTTCGTCCAATTTAAGGGAAAATGTCCTAACCCTAAATTTTTTTGAATGTGTTAGTATTTTTCTACCTAGACATACGATTCTTAAGACGACCCCACCTTATCAAATGGGTTTTGACCTGGGAATAGCTTCTAAACTAACTTAATAATGTTTGTTTAACTAGACTTTACGATCTGGAATATTGCAGTACTTTATTAAACTGTTGTTGCACAAAGAGGGACATTTCATTTGTGGCGTAACATAAAGCGTACAAGTATTTTTATAAAGAAGTTCATAATAACGAATATGTTCTACTTTGACTACCACAATCTCAAAATTAAAAATTAGAATATGTATAGGACAAACTTCACTCTCGTTGTGTTTTGTTCCGCGCTCCACTGTGATTTTATGGGTGATATCGATTGGATCGGTATCGATCGTTAAATGTTGACAGTTAAAATATCAGAGAAAATGACAAGCAAAACCGCACCAAAAACAGGTCAAAACAAATAAAATTATGAAACTTTTAGTTATACTTACTATCATAAATTTAACAGTAACGTGAGATTATAATTCAACGTTACTCAGTCATGGTGAGATTATCACTAATACTTATTATACCAGGCCTCTAAGTTAAAACACTGTAATCATACTGAAACTAACTTTCTTAATATCGACCGTGTTTTGAATTCCAGTATCGAGTCTAATATTATATTGATTATTGTTTTGTGGTTTCGATGATCAAATTCTAACCAAACCATAGTGACAGAAAATTAGATATAAAAATTATAAATTATGTTACGTTTAACGAGTTTTTATTTTTATCAACAGAGCTTTCGAGAATGATTAGGTACCAATTTTGCTGTAACTGAAATTACTGAACTGATAAATCGAGCTTCCGATAGTCAATTTTTTTTAGTTATTTTAAGCACTACAGAACTTTTATTGACCAAGAACTGTTTTTTTTGGAATTCCGATGCTTAATTTACTTGAAAGCTCTCTTCATAACCGTAAGCCGGTTATCATAATTAAAGGTGTTAAGAAGAGCACTGTTGGCATTTAAGACATTTAGCTAGTCAAACCAAATAAAGCAACCGTCAAAAACTATAAAGACGGTGTTGTAAAGTAATTTGTAAAATACTGCACCTGTTTTCAACTATCCAATTGTACCGAACTAAAGTTTAAAAATTCATCCTATTACGATGGTATGTTTGAACATTCCTTCGTAATAATCCAATATTAGTTTTTCATGGATAGTTAATCATAAGCACACGCATCAAAGGCATACACAATATTTTTAAATGTACGACAAGGTTGAAAGCTCATTTTCATCATAAGATGCAGACCATCTATTATAAATACACTGAAACGACATTTTACCGCCCAGATTGCGCAGTGGCTGCGGCGTGGATTGGGAGGTACCGGGTTCGAATCCCGATAAGGGTAGGGTGTGAAAAGACCCAGTTGAGGTAAGAATCCATGTTCCATCCCATCTGTCATGTCAGTACTATAGGCTGACATGGGGCTATGCAATGTACAGATGGTTTTTACGTAAATCGGACATATAGCCAAAAAGTACAGTGGGATGTCACAATGGGCCAATATAGTTTGAGTGACGGATAAGACTGAAAAATATATAACATTTCATATCATTTAATCGGTCCTACCAATCTCATATAGAATTGTTCTTCATGTATTGTTCCCCATATATTTGCATTAACGTTTAACTCGAAGCTCTGTAGTGGCCACGGCAAGACTTTTTGTTCAATTGTTTTTTAAAATTTGTTACACTATTTTCTTTATGTATGCTCATTGTTCTGTTGAAGAATAACCTCTCTTCCGATTAACTTTTCGTCAGCTACTAATCCAACCTCTTTTAGCAATTCAAAGTACCTTGCTTGGGTAATTTTAGAATTGGAATTATAACCATTCAACATTTTTCTTTCAGTCTCCGGATTAATCTTGACAGCTTTTGCAACTAACAAATCTTCTTTGGTCGATGTTATCTGTTTTCTTCCTCTTCTTTTTAATTGCTTAGTTCCCCGTTACTTTAGTGACTTTCGATGGCAGTTATATCTTTTACCTATTCTTTGGTCGAATTTCCACCATTATATATTCAGCCACTATGGCTGCTCTCATGTCAAAAAGTCTTTTCAAAGGCATATTTAGAATTAATAGCATCTCTGTGTTCTGATTCAGTGATCCTGAATTTGAACATTGTATCATTCCAGCATCGAAGTTATTGATCCCTCCCCAAATCTCAAATCACGTGATTTAACTCTATAAAAAAAATCAGTATACTTCCTTTTGCATTACTAGCTCGACAGGGCTTTAAAATAAAAGATATTCGTTAATTGTGTCCAGGAACCACGTTAGACTCATAAGGGTTAAATTTGGTTTTCAAAAAGTTTAGTACAAATCCTAATGTGTTTCCTTGTGCTTTTCAAATCCTTTTATATGTCTACATAATTATTTGGAGTTCCTTAGTCACCTTATTTGACGAAGTTTAGGCTAACCTTATAAATAAATAACTTTGTTCAAATGATTCAATATCTCAAATACTAAGGACATATGCTTGCTGTGATTTTAAGGACCTAACTGAAAGAGTCAATTAGAATAGTTCTGAACCGAACGGATCGGTTTTAAAACATAAGGCTGTAGTCTCACAAAAAAGCGGGGTATGCCAAACAGCTGTGAGCGAACGGTTCATAATGGTGGTGACCGGTTTTTGAAAATACGGAATAATGTTTGCTTATTCTATTCATCTGGAATAAGTTTCTACGTTAAAGCCCAGTATCACAAAATTATTTTATGAATATCAAAAGCTTTCTGAAACAATACATGCAAACTTCGTGATTGTCTCCTATACAGAATGAACTCTCTCTCATGTCCAATACTGTTTCACTTAACGTTTGGTCCAATATTGTATGGTGCAATTTTTACTGAGATTTTTAACTTCTAAAATATCGGCTACCTAAACTTTACGTTTTCCAATTTTAAACTTTTGTTATAAGAAGACCATTACGTTCTCATGTCTTGAGAAGATCCGAACCTTTTTAAAATCAACAAAAGAATAGCGAAAATTCTCATGTTATTAAGTCGAAGATATTCTTTAAGCTCTGGTTAATGTATGACACAAAAGAGCTTTTACATTCCATTAATATATGCTGGCAGTGCAATGATAAACCTAACACATGTCAAAGTTATCTCAATTGTCGAGCAACATATAGCTTTAGAACAATTTTAGATAAAACCATACTATGATAAGCTTATCAGTTCAATAAGCCAATAACGAACGTTTACGGCTATACGTATAAAAGGATGATTCCAAATATTAAAAACTATTAAAAGTATTATTCTAGTTTTCGTTATTTACCACCATTCGACTCAGATTTGATTGAAAAGTCGAAAAAATTTCCGATTTGTTATCAAAATAAAAAAAATAACTTAAATTTCAAAACTATTTTCCAATCGACTTACTCACATAACAATAAAATGCAATCACATAAATAATTAAATAAAATCCTCAAAAACAGTAAATATTTCCCATTTCAGTGTTCCTTTTAATATCGAAAGCTCATTTTTTTATCTTTCATGCACTTGTTTTGTAAAAGTTTAAAAATTGTTATAAACAATGGAAAATGTTTTAGCTTTGAATAATAAAAAACCGTATCTCGAGCGAATAGTCTACACTATACATACATCACAAGTGTATGTACTATTTGGACATCAAATGGATGTTTTGACACAAATAAAAGCTGATGGTAAAAATAACTTATAAATCCTTATTAGAATCTTTTTTTCTATTTCAATTTGTCTAAAAGTAAGCAGTTTATCGTCAAATAGGATTTTATGTCGACTATACACTATACATAAAGGTCCGATACATATTTAGACTGTATACGAACTACATATGTTACATCATTTCGAATAATCCTTCAATCAGATAGAAATTAAAAATCCTAGACAAATACTTTGTAATTGATACAAACATTGATAAGGATATTTTCGTTTCGTACATTGATTGATACTGATAAGAGGAATAAAAACAATTAAAAAAATTCTTAGATTTAGTTACGTTCCTTATAATTGAAATGATACATCGTGTCTGACAGCTTAACGACTCCCAACTTTGGCAGTTGCATATTTTATCATGGCAGGAGTATGAACTGAGATTAACGAACGAATTTAAGGCGATACAAAAAGAAAACGTTGTTTATTTTAAAAGCTTCTCGAGCTTTTAAAGCTTTAAAGCTTCTTGAGCTTTTAAATTTATTAAATGGCATTTAGCATAAAAATAACTCTACAAAGTAAAAACGGTCACGTATACCACTTCCCATCGACCGACCGATTTAGGCCTATGGCCTCGAACTTAAATCCCTCCAACACGTTTTACATAACAAACTATACCTTTTCCTGATAAGTAACAGTTAATTCACCAGATCCGAATGCTCGGCGAATTTAGTAGTTGAAACATAATAACTTGATGCATGACTTGATACTCCGAGACAAGAGGGCGTCACAGTTGTTGAGTCAAATGAAGTTGAACACCGGCACAAATTTGAATGAACAACTCTCCGTCAGCTTTGAACGAATAGGTTGCCGTCAGGTGCCCACACCATTTCAAAATAACATTTTTTGTTGTTGTAGACTTATTTATAAATAAATAAATAAATATCGACACGACGCACTTAAATCAAACTTTGTTCCCACTGTTTCTAGGATCGATACGTAAGTAACAGACTCAAGAGGCTTCACTCATATTATCGAACATAACGTTTCTCACAAATTAGAGACAAACCGCGACAACTGGCATCTGGCAAAGTCATCACCTCGCAGATGATGATGAGTAAGCCAAATGCCCTTGTGATGACAGTCTTTGGTCCAGCCGAATGTCATAAAACTTAATGAGGAGTGGAGACCTTTTGGAGATTTCCAAAGTAGGTTGGAAGTTTTGGAATTGCGCATATCCAAAACTTTACCCAACGACTCAATGACTGCTCTATATATTCGAACGATAGTCTTTGTCCAGGCCTATAAAATTCTGATTGAATCGAGGAACAATCCATAAATCAGCGATTTCAACACCTTTTAGACAGTTGTAGGATGACGCAATCCATCTCAGTCGTTCCAACGCTTTATGCCTTCAGTTTTATGAGGACTTGACGTCTGTTTTGTTTATTTAGACGACGTACTGATTGCCTCTAAATTGTCGACGAACTTCTCGAACATTTTAAAATTATCTTCTCTTAATTAGAAGACTACGGACTTGTATTAAATGTGAACAAATGCATCTTTGCTAATCAAGAAATTCTATTTTCAGACCGACTGGGTGCTGGACAAGGTATCCTACCATCACATATCTGGTGCATGTCATCAAACATTTTATACGACACTGACGATAAAGCAACTTAAACGATTTTTCTGAACGACTATCTAAAAGGTTACACATAGAACAGTCGCATTCTAATACATGGTCGCAGCAGCTATATTGAAGCGTTCGATACCTGTAAAAAAAACTTATGGACGCGTTTTTACTGATTCTTTCTTCACCATCACCACCCCTGGCCATCATGGTGTATAACCGACACCTTGGCTGTCTGGTAAATAAAAATTCAGTTTGGATCTGGCATCTTTCTGTTTCTGAAAGAAGCAGCAGGTTATTATAAATCAACTGTGATCGCTGGGACTGCAGTAATTATTCGTTGGTTCCCAGTCAAGCCGTTCGATGTTGGCAGTCTTACAGTTGCCTTCTAACGAGAGATTTCAAGTAATCGATATGATTTTAGTCCAGATTGGTGGTTAATGGTGGTTTTCACTATTTAGAGAATATAACACTAACCGAAACACTAACCGAAACTGCAGTAGCACTAAGACCACTATAAGTAGAAGTGTGGAATACAGGAAATATTCCGTAAAAATGGAAAGAGGGCTTAAACATAACAATTCCAAAGAAAGGCGACTTCAGAGAGGCATCACCCTGCTCAACAGTACAATGAAAGTATTAGCAATGGTCATCCTTGAACGAATCTCACCAACTATGAACCAATACATAAGAAACGAACAAGCTGGTTTCAGACCAGAAAAAAGCTGTACAGACCACATCAACACAGTCCGAATCATCGTCGAACAATCCAACGAATGGAACTCATCGCTATATCTACTCTTCGTGGACTTCGAGCGCGCATTCGATTCCATCAAAAGAAGCGTAATCTGAAAAGCATTTTTTGAAACAGGCATCCCAAGGAAAATAACCGAACTCATCCGAGAAATATACCGGTATGCTGGAAATAAAGTGCAACACAAAGGTTAGCAGAGTGGCACATATACTACAGTGAGACATGGATGTGTACTATCTCCACTACTGTTCCTCATAGTACTGGATAATATCATGCGCAAGCTAGACATCGCATCACCAAAGGGAATTCACCACCCAGGTGGCGAAGTGGTTAAAGCTGTGGCAGTTGGAGCGGGAGGGACCGGGTTCGAATCCCGATATAAGAGCAGGGTGCAAAAGGGATTTTTTACCATACGATTACGATCAGTGGTGTAAATGAACTCATATATGAACCTCTGTTGGAGTGCAGAATTCATGGGCCAACCCATCTATCATGTCCATACCATAGGCTGTCAGGGAGCTATGCAATGTGCAGATAGTTCTACCTAAATCGGACCTATAGCCGTACGTCCTCGATTTGGCTGTAATGGCGTAAGGTAAGGACGTAAATAAGCGAACCACGAAAGAGTTGAAAGTGCCTCGAGCCCCGAAACAGATTGAAGAGATAAAAAAAACGGAATTCAGTGGGATCCAATAAGAAAGCTCAATGCTAACACGCAAATACAATTCGTATAGCTTGGCTATACCTTTTCAAGAGCAGGTGGAATGGAAGAAGACAACAACCAACGCATGAACAAAGCGAGAAACGCTTTCAACATGCTCCATGCGATCTGGAATGCATCCATCCTATCCAGAAACACCAATATTCGAATGTTTAATGCCTGTGTAAAATCAGTGCTGCTGTAATGCATTAGGCGATTGATCACATGCTTCTGGCCAAATACGATCACAAATGAAGAATAACTGCGACAATCAAACCAAGTGGACATTGAGAAGAAGATCAGGAAGCGGAAATGGATATGGATAGGCCACACGTTGAGAAAGACACCAAATAACATAACCAGGATGTCGCTGGAATGAAATCCGCAAGGAAAAGGGAACGTTGGAAGGCCAGCAGTGACTTGGAAAAGAACGTTGCTAACTGAAGCAAAACATCTTGAAAAAACATGGGGGGAACTAAGGAGAATAGCCCCAAACAGAGTTCGATGGTTCAGTCTAGTAGACGCCCTATGCTCCTAAGAATGGAGATAACGGGAGGAAAAGTCCTTGAATTGCATTTAGTTTATTGACATTATAAGTAGGCCCTTTTGCTCTTAATGTAATGGAATGATTGTGAATTCCTGTATAGTTATTTTTGACTTTCTATTTCGAAGCCTTCCTGTGTGATCATTAGTTTTATTGAAAAGATAAAGTAACTGAAAAGTTTCCAAAGATACGTGAGATTGCCTTCAAATTTACAAAAAAATGTATATGCAATTTGGGGTAAGATATTGTGAACAAGGATGGTGCGGTCAAGCAATTTAACCTGTAATTCGTGTATTCTTGCAATGGCAACTCCTGAGGTGTGTGAGACGATGCCTTGTCTTGTTGGAACAAAACTTTTTTTATGAAATAATGTTTTTTTTTATTTTTTCAAATTTTTCAGCTTAACAAGTCATGATGAGTTGTATGCTCCTGTAATGGTTTTCCTTTTTAAGAAAAATGTCACCTCCACTTTCTTATCCGAACGAACAGCATTAATCTTTTTTTGGAGTGTACTGTTTTGACTGTATTTGTGATTATGGAGTGTAATGGTGATCCAAGTAATTAACGAGTGCCAAAACTGTGATCTATATTACCTCTAAAATTCTTGAGCAAATTCTGACCAAACATGCGTCTTCATCCAAACTGATCGTTTAAATCCAGCTGCCTAAAATATCACAGTGGTAAATAATGATGCAGAGTGCCCGACCTAGACTCCTGCTCGTCTTTGATTTGCCACATTGTCTTTCAAAAATATTTTTTTTTTCGTTTTCACAAAAACACTCGCATTGACTCAATTAAACCAAGGAAATTGCTTGAATCGATAAGTACCTTTCGATAATTGATTAAATCGATAAGGTCGGAAGCTTCCACAAACAATTTTTGTATTATAAAAATGTTGGAAAATGGAATTCAGTCCATATTTATTACAATATTCAACCCGGAGGTCGGGAGTATTATACAGTGACTAGTTTTTCGAAAAACGTGCTTTGTTAGCAGAAAATACAAGGTTTGGGGTAGAACTAATGAGTTACACAATATATATTTATTAGACACTGTAGTTTTTATATGAAAAAAAAACTTTTTTATAATTAAATATTTTAAAAATATTTTAAAGAACAAAAATAACAAATGACAAATTATTCTTCTTGAAATCAAACTTCAAAATTTAAAAAACTTTTACAAACATTTTTATAATTATCTTTAAGATTTAAAAAACTGAAACGTAAACTTAAAACGATGAAACTTCAACGAAAATAAGATCAACCTTTTTACAATTATTTTAGGTGTGTTAGAACTAACTCTAACATAAACAGTAATTATTTTGTTTTTGATGGTGAACTTGCGCCGATCTGTAGAGGAGAAATACTAGAAATAGCTCGTTTAAATTTTTTATCACCAATCTTTACTGCCACAACTCGGACAACCCCATCTTTACCACGTTGCAACTCTACAATTCGACCTAGTGGCCATTTGAATAGAAGTACATTGTCCTCCTTGACGATAACTATTTCGTTTAATTTGGGCTCCGTTTCAACTCGATTCCATTTTCTTCTTTTCGGCTAAATATTCCTTTGACCAACAATCCCAAAAATTTTGAAGTATAGACCGAATTTTTTGATACTGAGACAATCGATTGAAATTCAAATGACGAATAGAAGGATCTGGTAACGAAGTAATACCTTTCAAGAAGTGACCTGGAGACAAACAGTTTCAGTCATTTGGATCTTCCGACAACGGACCAAGTGGTCTAGAATTTAGACACCCTTCAATTTCGACTACGAGTGTACTTAACTGTTCTAGAGTTAAAGAACTACATCCTACAACCCGTTTCAAATGAAATTTAGCGCTCTTTACGGCAGCCTCCCACAATCCTCCAAAATGTGGAGACCGTGGCGGTATAGTATGCCACTGAACATTCCGTTCGATACAATATTTTAATATAGCATTATGATGAGTTTTTGACGTAAACAGTCGATGTAGTTCTTGCAAATCAAATTTCGCACTTACAAAAATTAGTTGCGTTGCATATAAAAATTGATATATAGCATTTTTCTATTAATTTTGATCGAATTTTATTTCTAAGGTAAAAAGGACCACAAAATTCGACGATTTTGATCTTCAGATCTAAGTGATTTAACATTTGATGCAATCTTGCGAAGTTCAAATCCTCCACGCAAAAGCAATTCAATAAGATCTGTTTTCAATTTTGCAGCGGATTCAATGGAATCGCATCCAGTCAAAACATCATCTACATAAAAGTCATTTTTCAATACTTGAGAAGCTTTTACGAATTTAGGTCTTCGTCACAAGCGAGTTGAACAAGAGTTCTTAAGACTAAGATTGGCGCACTAGCTGTACGATAAGTGACTGTTCGAAATTTAAAACACTTAACCTTATCATTCTGATTAGCTCACCACCAGACCATTTGTAAGTGTTGCTGATCTTCCTTAACTAAAATCTGGCGATACATTTTTGTTATGTCACCTGTTATGGCGAATAGATGTTTACGAAACCGTAACATAATAGATCCAAGATCTTGTTGAATTGTGGGACCGACCATAAGGCAATCATTTAACGAAATCCCAGTTGAACTTTTCGACGATGCGTTAAACACTACGCGGAGTTTTGTTGTAGTACTACTCTCGCGTATACGACTGAATGGTGAGGCATGAAATAAGAGTTATTTTTTAAATCATTTAACATGTCGGAATCGGAACTTTTCTGCCATATGATTTAGGTTCTGATACTCATTCATGAATTGAATTTATTGAGATCGAATTTCACTTTTTAAACTAAGGCGTTTTTTAACGAACAAAACTGACGTAACGCACTTGATGATGAATCACCTAGATTTTCCACATATTTTTTATGGGTAGAGCAACGACGTATCTACCGTTTTCATTTCTTTGAGTGTTTGTAACATAGTGTTCCTCGCAAAGTTTCTCTTCCAAAGACAACACACTTGGAGAGTTTATGTCTTCAATTTTCCAAACGTTTTGGATTTGATCATTTAACTCTTCGAATGTTAGATGACAATATAAAACCTGATCATCCGATTCAGTTATTTGGACATTATGGGATACTTTGCCCATTATAACATTACCAAATTCCGAATTCTGCTGTGGAATGCAACATTCATTTGCTTTTTCCGGTTTCATAATATTCACAAAAAATTCAGCACCTGATAAAAAGATCAATTTTATCAGGTTTAAAAAACCATGGATCAGCAAGTTGAATTTGTTCAGTTATCATTTTGGGATTAATTTTGACAGGGTGGTGTGGAACTAAACTTGTAATGCGATTCAATAAAAATCGTCATTTTTTTCTTGATTTTGGTTATGTCATTATTAATACCAGAAATCATTACATTAGTTGGATTAGTCTTCAATCCTAGCCATTGACTCATTTTTTCGGCAATAAAATTAGCTTGGGACCCACTATCTAACAGTGCGCGACAAGGAACTTTTTCTTCTTTCACGTTTCTAACCCATAGTACGACAGTACCGAGTATAATTTGAGAAGATTTTGGCTCATGAACTTGAAATGTCGAATTTGCATTAACATTTAAACATGTCGATAGTTGATTATGTGTGATTAGTTGACACTGATTTGAATTAGTAATTATTTCAGATTTATTCAAAAATTTTGATTTTAATTCGTTGTTGTGTGGTGTTTGATATGACGGAGAACCATTTCTTTGATGATCTTTCACTTGACAAAAATGCAACAATGTGTGATGCTTTTGTAAAAAAATGTTACAATTAGTTTTACAATCTACTGTTCTGTGACTGTGTATATATAAGACACGATACGCACAGACCTCGACGCTTTACAAAATTAAACCGATGATGCAGTTTTATATTGTCATTCTTGAATTTAGGACAAGCATCTAATTGATGATTGCCTTTACAAAAAGGACAATTTTAACTTTGTTCGAAAAGACACGAATTGGTTAATGAGTGTCAAGTTTACCTAGACGATTTAAATTAGATGTAGTAATATTTGAAACTACTTTTGCTTCTAAATCTCTAATGTTAGTTTGCAATATGTCAACAAATTCCTCGAATATCAACACTTTGTTTAAATTTGATTTAACAATTATCTCAGAACGAAAGTAGTAAATCCCAGTGCTCCACTGGTGCGTTTGATGATTTGAGCGAGTTATAATGTTTGGTTATAGTATCTACAAAATTTTGTAATGATGAAACAGAGTTCTCAACTGGCCGTTAAATTTCGTACAACTGCTTAACATAAACCTTTTGAATTTTTAACTCGTTATCATAAAAATTAACTAAACTACTGTATCTGTATGCCTTTTGATAATTTTCCGACGAAATCGAATATGGCTTAACGAATTGAAATGCTTTGCCATCACGAACACATGATACTAAATAATGAAATTTAGCAATGTCTGACAATTGAGCATTTTGATGGAATAAGTCATTATAGAGACCTCTAAATTTTAGCCAATTTTCTTCAAGACCATCAAATTTTGGCAATGAGATCTCAGGAATCTTAACTGATGCCTGAGAGTGACAAAGTTGCCCTGCAGTTGAAAAAATTGGGATCGATACAGCAGAAGTTTCTTCTCTATTCCACTGAGAAATTAAATTTAAAATTTGTGACTCTACATTACCGTATAAATCCTCAAAATCATCGCGACCCAACACAAGTTCATCATCTATTTGTTCGAGTTTACCTTGTGCAATCTCGAATTGTGCATATGTCGATTTTAACCGAGACAGAGCAGAGTTAAGTTCACCTAATGTCGTGTATTCGAAGAATATTGATACTGTGGCAGAAAGTGTGCATGATGCGCCATCAACATCAACTCACCGTCGTTCTCAACAATTTAACATTTCGGAGACATCATTGAGACGAATTTTGCATAAAGACCTTGGTATGACGCCATACAAAGTCCAATTGGTTCAGGAATTGAGGCCAACTGACCATCCAATGCGTTTTCGCTTCGCTGAGTGGGCCTGCGATCGACTTACAGAAGAAGCCGATTTTGCCAAAAAAATCATCTTTTCGGATGAAGCTCATTTTGATCTTGGCGGGTATGTAAACAAGCAAAATTGTCGCATTATATGCGCATACATTGAAAAGCCGGTACACCCAAAACCAGTCACTGTTTGGTGCGGATTTTGGTCCAGAGGCATAATTGGGCCATTTTTCTTCGAAAATGAGCAAGGAGTGGCCGTTACAGTCAATGGCGATCGTTATCGGGCCATGTGGAACGAATTTTTGTTCACAAAAATTGAAGAGGAGGATATTGGCAACATTTGGTTTCAACAGGACGGCGCTACGTGCCACACAGCTGAAGATACACTCGATGTTTTGCACCCTGTTTTTGAAGATCGCATTATCAGCCGCAGAGCTGATGTCGTTTGGCCACCTCGGAGCTGCGATTTGACACCGTTGGACTAGTATTTGTGGGGTGCCCTCAAAGATAAGTGTTACGCCGACAAGCCAGAGACAATTGACGATTTAAAGGACAATATTCGTGGAGCCATTGGTGAAATACAGCTGCTTACAATCGATAATTTGCTGAAAAGTTGGACCGATCGTGTAGGCTACTGCATGGCCAGCCGAGGCAGCCATTTGAATGAAATTATTTTCCATTATTAACCGGAAGGATTGTACTTTTAAATAAAAAAAGAAATTTGAGAAAATATTCAGTAGTTTTTTTTATAGCATTTTCAAAAAAAAAAGTTATTTGGCGGACCCTTTAGTTTTCCCTTTTAAGGAAAACTGTCACCTTCACTTTCTCATCCGAACGAACAGTATTAATCTTTGTTTGGAGTGTACTGTTTTGACTGTATTTTTGATGATCCAACGACGATTATGAGTATAATGGAGATCCAACTATAAAGCAGGTGCCAAAACTGGGATTATTACCTCTAAAATTCTTTTGCCCAGTTCTTGAGCAAATTCTGACAAAACATTCGTCATCATTCAAAATGATCGTTTAAATTCAGCTGCCTAAAATATCACGGTGTTAAATAATAGTGCAGAGTGCCCGACCTAGACTCCTGCTCGTCTTTGATTTGCAGCATTGTCTTTCAAAAAATTTTTTTTTTCGTTTTCACAAAAACACTCGCATTGTAACAATTAAACCAAGGAAATTGCTTGAATCGATAAGTACCTTTCGATAGTTGATTAAATCGATAAGGTCGGAAGCTTCCACTAACCAGTTTTGTATTGTAACAATGTTGGAAAATGGAATTCAGTCCATATTTATTACAATATTCAACCCGGAGGTCGGGAGTATTATACAGTGACTAGTTTTTCGAAAAACGTGCCTTGTTAGCAGAAAATACAAGGTTTGGGGTAGAACTAATGAGTTACACAATATATATTTATTAGACACCATTAGAACACTAATGGTCTTTCCATAAAAAATATGTTGAAGAGGAACAACCTATACCATATATGTGAAATGTCCTTCAGAGTGCATAACATAAGTAAATTTTCAGTTGTACTGTTCCACATATTTCTAATACTATAACCATGACACTTTCATCTGGTAGAATAGAATTTCAAAAAGATTATTCACTATGAAAATCGAATATCTTGTTTACTAAAAGCTTTGAACTACTTTACTATGGGAAAAATAATAAAACAAATCAATGAAACGGATAAGTGGTACTAAAAATTTTCAGAACAATAAACATGCTAATATAAAACTTGACTGAACCCAACATTGTATACGAAGAACAATAATAATCTGTAAAATTAAAATATCCTTCCGCAATACAGATTATCGTGTACCATTAACGTTATTGGCATCACCAACTGTCTTGCCATATATAGTTTTTCCAAACTGTTTTTAGTGCATAATGTATGTATTCGTATAATTATGAAATTTCCTTTGGGTAAGCAATTTTCGGAGCACAAAAGACAAATTTATATTATATGCAATATCCCTTGAATTTGAAACTCCAATTCGACGCTCATTAGAACAATATCCGAAAAAATCGAAATCATTTCCTCAAAAAAAAAATTACATGACGAGTATGTTGCTCTAAAATAATATGTATGTATGTACACTAAAATATCCTTTCATTCATAAAAATAAATGAGGATAATTGTTATGAAATGAGCAAAGATACTTACATATATACTCCCTCGTATATTCAATACAATGAAAAGACGGAAGGAAAATAGCTTGAAGGGATGTTCTCATTGTTTTTAGATTCGAAAACGGATCGATTTAGATTATTTTTTTAGTTGTTCATATTTTTTGGCATACCTAGACGAGTGTGTGGACGACAAACTGAACGAATGTTGAAAATATGTTGAAAGGACGCAAATTATTCAAACGACTCTATTGATTTATTTTAACTAGAGCAGCTTTTAATTTTCATAACAGACAAACTGTATATAATATATATACAGTATAGCCGAGCAAATTATTATTATAAGCAATCTGTGTTTTGTATAATAAACATAAACGATATTTGTTTAGTGTTTTGTTGAACTTTGTGCTAGCGTCTAGACGCACTTTGCAAAAATATACTCGTATAATGTTACCAATAAATAACATGCATCAATCACATCAAAGTTGTCTTTGATATTCGAGAGAGACAGAATTTGTTTTTTAACCAAAATTGCGTAATGGTAGATTCTACGTAGCCGTTGACAGAACAGATAGCAACAAGCGCAATTTGCGAAGTTTATTTAGAGGGGTTATCTCAGTCAACCGGTTCAGGGTTGTATGTGACATCCACAACCCATATACAAATTCGGTATAACATTTTGATTAAATATAATATATAGTGCAGTACAAGTCGGTGACGTCACTTATCATTTTGAAATTGGCCTTTCAACATTTTTAAGAACCTTGTCTCGATCCATGACGTGAATGTATTTCCGATCTTTTCTATATAGACTGAAAATAACACTATCTTAAACTGCCATTTCGAGTAACATGGCCAAAGTAATTTTTGTTCAATGAATGAAATATCGACAGAAACACCGTCACTGTTTAGCTGGGATATTTGGATTTAGCTTATGTCGGTCAGTTATAACTGTATCAAAATTATTATAAACTTGGTTTTTGCCGTTACGAGCGAAGTGGTTATCTTATTAGTGTTATCGATGGTTCGGATATATATCGCTGCGGCAAAGGCCTGCTCACTGGCATCGCAAAATCCGTGCAGTGTCGCTGTGGTTTCGGTGGTGTGAAGCCATCGTGGAACCGATAGAGTCTGCAGCAGGGAAAAACCTTCACGCATTTGGAGCCATTGGTTTTGTGCTTCAGGCGGTATATCTTCATCCCAACCTATATTTATAAGCCACAATCGTTGGAACATAATTTTTATTCGAATTACAAATGGAGCTAAGAAACCCAACGGATCAAATATTCGACTGGCTCCGGAGAGAATATTGCGACGCGTTCGTGCTGGTTCATCAGGCAGGTTGACTCGGAATAGAAATCGATCGGTTTCAGAGTTCCATCTTAGTCCTAGAACCTTCTGAGTTTCTGGATGTTCGGTAAAATCCATAGTTACCTGTGTGGCTGATTGGTCTTCCAGTAAATCCTTGGAATTTGATGCCCATTTGCGCAAGTGTAAATTTGCGCTCGCTAGAATTTCGTGAATATTCTCTTTCAGAGTGATGGCCTCGGAGAGATAATTGGCACCCGTCATAAGGTCATCGATATACATATTCTCCGCAATAGCATCTGAAGCTTTTGGAAACCTTGATTTGTTGTCGAGTGATAGTTGCTGCAAAACTCGAGTTGCCAGATACGGTGATGATGATAAACCGTATGTGACGGTTTTCAATTTATAGTGGCGGATCGCAACGTCTGGATTTGAACGCCAAAGGATTAATTGATAATTACGATCTTCCTCGTGAATCCAGATCTGGTGGTACATCTTCTCGACATCGGCGCAGAAAACGAATTGATGCACTCGGAACATGAGAAGAATATTATATAAACTGTTTTGCATGGACCAACCAGCAATGTTTCGCTTAACGAGTTACCTGACGTGCTTTTTGCTGAGCTGTCGAACACAACTCTTAATTTGGTGGTTGTGCTGTCAGCCTTTAACACTCCGTGGTGTGGCAGGTAATAACTGTCATTAGCTGGTGTCGGTTGCTGGCACTCTTCCATGTGACCAAGTCTGAGATATTCATCCAGAAATTCGTTGTACAGGTGATAAAAACTGGGTTCTCGTCGAAAGGATCGTTTCATGGCCCATAATCGATTTCTAGCAATAGTAAATGATTCTCCCAGTGGCACAGGATTTGGTTCGAACGGCAGTCTGACGATAAACTTACTATTAGAATCTCGGTTTGTGGTTGAAATGAATAAATCTTCACAAAGTTTGTGTGATTGGCACACACGTGGCTCAGATGGTGGTTCTTCCGTCTCCCATAATCGGCGAATGGTACGATCTAGGTCAAGTTCGCAAGACAGTGATCCAATTGCGGCATTGATCTGGTTGGTAAGTTGAAAACTGCCTGCTATGATCCATCCCAGCTGGGTATTATGTGTGATTGAGTTATTTTCTGAATCTTCTATATTGATCCCTCGGACATAACTGTGAAAAACTTATCGGCTCCTAACAAAATGTCAATTTTGCTGGCTTCATTAAACCATGGCTCGGCCAATTGTATCTCCTTGAATATGGTTTCATTTGGTGACCAAGATATAAATTGGTTGGATACGGAGGTGATTTTGGGTAGAATGAAGGCGTTTACTTCGAGCTTAAAATCTGACTTAAAATAAGGTGTAACTTGCAAAGTTACAACACCTTTGGTATGTCCAGCTCTGATTTGCCCGAGTCCATGAACAGCAATCTTAGCATGTCTACGTTTTAACGTCAGACGTTGCGCGCATGGTTCTGAGATGAATGAAGTTTCTGATCCCGTGTCGAGTAAAACTTTACAGGATTGATAATGTCCGTATCTATCCTTTACGTGGACGAGTGCCGTAGGTAAAATGGTCCTTCCGCTGGTTGAACAACCTTCGGTCGGTAACAGGTTGGTGGCGCAAGTGGCACAATTGGAGGTAGATGGTTGGTTTTGTTCATATAAGGTTTGCTCGTCGATCCAGACTGGTTTTTCTCGCTGTCCAAATAGAGAAGTGAATTATGGCGCTTTGGACAATGATGACACTTCTTATGGCTTTTGCAACGCGCAACCATGTGGGTGTCGCTCAAACAATTCAAACAGCGGTTTTGCGATTTCATTAAATTGCGCCGTTCTTCTACTGGTAATTCCTTGAAGTTACTGCATTGAAATAGTAAATGATCGTTACATTTACAAACTGGACATGAAAATGAGCTGGAGACGAATGATTTTACCGATTTTTGATATGACGGTTGACTTGGTTGGGTTAAGAGCGGTTTGCCACGCCCATCTGGGTGTCGTTCTCGCAATGCATCTGCCCGTGACCGGAGAAATTTCAAAAGTTCGTCAAATGTAGGAAACTCGTTATCGGTGGTCGTCTGCCTAGCCCATTGGTCCTTGGTTTCGTCATCGAGCTTTTCTTTCAATAAATAAATAAGCCAGGGATCTCGAACTTCTGCGTTTGGTCCCATGGACTTCAGTCCTCGTGTAACTTCGTCACCAACCAACATTAATTTTTGAATATTATCCGCTGTAGGTGTACGGATTTTCACTTGACCAGTAAATTTGGTGATGAAATTGTTCACGATGATTTTTTTTCCGATCGTATGTTTCCTTAAATCGATTCAAGGCATCGAAGTAATTAGCATCGGTAATCGTGCAGTGTTTTACAAGATTTGCTGCTTCGCCCTTGTGATAACCCTTGAAATATTGAAACTTCTTGGCAGGGTTCAGCATTGAATTATTTTGAATACTTGACAGGAATAAGTCGTAAAATGACTACCATTCCGTGAAATCACCGCTAAACGCAGGTATATTAATACGCGGTAATTTGACATCTCCACTTGCGGACCGGCTAACGTCTAATTGGTCACTTTCGTTCATCGCGATTGTATTATTTCCTAAATCTAAACTACTCTTGCGAATCCATTTGTTCAGATTTGCCACGATGGAGTAGTATTTATCTTCAAACTCATCGTAGTGAGATTCTACTCCGGGGTCACTTTCAAACATTTGATCCTCAATGCGGGTAAATTCCTTCAGGAGTTCATCAACGCGCTTCAATCGAACTTTCAGCTCATCGATGTCAACAGTAGTTTCATTCAGTTTGGAAACGTAAGTAGCCATTTTGGTTAGAGAAACCTTCAGATTTGATCGTCGCCTGCTTAGAGCTTCAGTCATTTTGTTGGATACTGGGTGTGCTGATTAGAGGTACGATTTTCAGATAAATATACGATTGGTTTTACGCAGAATTATCCTGAACGGTAGATTTAAGCCGGCGTGTTCACTTGAAAAAAATTGAAAAAAATAACGTTTGGTACGGTCCGCTACTCGTTGTTTCACACTATCGATACACTTAGCAAATAATCGCGGAACGTTGGTTTAATCACGCTCGGCAACGTGGCAATTAATATTCGGTACAGTCAGCAATAGTATTAACCACTACCGATCGACGCAATTAATTGCCACAAAAAAAAATATAAGAATAATTAATACTTCCCGGGTTTTTGCACCAATGTTTGGGTTGATGGTTGGATTTATGTCCCTCACTTTAAACACCTTCTTGGTTTTATCTTCGGTTGGTTAATTGAATTTTATTTATAAAATGATAAATGAATTAAAACAAAAATGAGATTTTAATTTGATACAGTTTTTTAATGTGTTCGAGTCGAACGCTTATTTTGGAATGAACAAACTCGTTTTACACGTAGGTCAACCAAATATTAAATACTATAAACAAATAGCTAAATAATATGGCTATTGTCAGGTAGATGTCACTGGCGACAGTTGATGTATATATATATTTTAATTAATGCCATCGACATATACCACCAGAGTAAAGTTTGAACTATTGTATGGTTAGTGGGAAAGATAATTTAGTTGATTAAATTTTATTCCGGCTTTCCTGAACACATCCCTAGCTTTCACTAGTTTCCTTTAGATGCTTATTTACGGTTGCTTCTTTTTGAATATACTTTTGGCTTCTTATTTGTGAAAAAAAAGTATAAAACAAAACAACACACGGACTGGGATTTTATGATAAATGGACCGCGAGTACTTTGATGTGTATGGACTAAAAATGTACGTGATTGGTATATGGTGTTTATACTTCATACTATACAAAGAAAAGTTTAAGTGAGCTAGAAGAAACAACGAGATACGGGCGTACAGCAAAGATTAAGCGGTCGATCGAGTTGTTTAAGCACTTGGAAACAACCGGTGCAACGGAGTTACATCCAGGAGGTCCCACATACTAACGGTGAGTCGTTCCCTTCCCAACATAATTTCCCTCTTTCTTGGTGCTTTGTTTCTGTGCCGCAATCCCTTGTCAGTATTGGATTTGTGTTTTGTGGTGGTGGTTTCCATGAGATCAGGAAGTTACGTGCCGGTTGACTGGTGCCCAATTTGTGTAGTTTTATGTTTGATTTTCGTCTACAGAAAACACCAGATCATTGAGGCACGTTACAGACTTCGTCTTTTATGGTGAAAAATATTATGATCTGTAGTCACCGGTTGTATCAGTCTCTGTATGGCTCCAGATGACATAATAAGCGAGTGTAAAAGCATTCGTTGGGTTGAAAACCTACAATGCGTGTACAAATTCGCAGTAAGATCTCAGTTGAAACGCATTTAGAGCCTCACAATTAAATAATGGTACTAAATTTTTACTATTGCCATCTATTTATTCAAATCAGATACAACATAAAAAACAATACATAAACCAAACAAATGCCAAACGGTTTAACATCCAAACAAAATTATTTCAATTTTTGTAATAGTATTTCTCCTTTTTAAAAATAGATGGCAATAGAAAACAATTAATGATTTTTATATTGAATTCCCCGATTAGAATACGAAATTTGACTTAACTTTCCTTCTCAATGGTTCGTCTGGATATACGAGTATTACGTTTGTGTCCGATAATTTTTAAACTAAAATTTTGGAGCTTTCACTTTTTCCTCCTCTCACAAAAAGCTTATTTACTTACTAGGTTTGTTTTCTCTTTCTAAGATTTTTGATGTCAAATGTTGGATGTAGGACACACGCACAACTTAATACTTCAATTAACATAGGTTAGAATTTTCGAGACTCTGATTTAAGGAAAGCTCCTTTATGTTATTTTTGAGTGAAATTTGGTAAGAATATTTTAAATCATCGAGATACTAAATTCGTATTTCAGTACCAACACTTGAATATTTTGTTCGAATTAATTCAAAATGCTTTATTTATAGTATACTTGATGCCTTGATAGTCTAACTTCTTATCCTAACAAAACTGATCTTACCACGTTAATCTAAACTTTACACGAGAATAATTTTTAGAAATCACTTTCCCTATTTTGGTAATGTAATAGGTCTTTTGAAAAGTAAAAAATTCGCCTAAAAATGATTGGTATGATGAGGTCTGTCACCTTGCTGTTGAGCAACGCAATATAGCAGACAATGAAGCGCAAACGCGGTTTACAATAGCAAGAATAAATAAGCAGTCCTTGCTAGAACGACAACTAAACGCATTTGAAGACAGAGGTAGCGCGAATGGTGGAAGGCCAAGGTCTTAAGAGTACAACAATTCAGCAATGACTGTTATTTTCTTTAAACGAATCACTCAATTGCACCATATCATAAGATCTCGGTCAACTGCCATTTGGGACCAGGATGGAAACTTTTGTGTTAACGTCGATGCGGTGCTCGATACATGGCGTGAACATTTTTCTGGCCTTCTTAATGTTTGAATATCCTCAAATACAAACCGCAGAGATGTCCATTGAGGTTCCATCTTATGAGAAATTCACCATGGCCATGCATTAAAGTTAAATCGTTCACCAGAAGTTGAATGCATTAATTCAGAGCTCTTGATATTCGAAGGGCTAACTTTGTGAATTGGTAGGACGAAATAAAGTTATGCATGTAAAATAAAAAGTATTCGGATTATGGCCAGTATTCAAGAAGGGTGATCGCTTGAAATGCGAGAATTATCTTGGTAAAGTTGAACAGCATACAAGTTAACATCATCTTGGGAAGGTTTACTACACGGTCGGAGGAAATTGTCGGTGACTGCCAAGGGCGTTCCGTCCAAATCGGCCAGTCACTGATCAAGTTTTTTCGCTACGGATATACTAAAGAACACCTCGCGCGATGTATTCAAGCAAGCCTATGACTCGATCAAGCGAGATAGGCTATGGTATGAGCTTAAATATTTAGGAATACCAAACAAATACGTACATCTGTGTCAAATAACAGTTACGCAGTCACAATTCTGTGTTAAGGTTCAAAACAGGCTATCGAGAACTTTTGTAATTACTTCTTGTGTTCGACAAGGTGATGCGCTGTCCCCGATACTTTTTAATCTCATGTTGGAATACACCCTTCGTAGAAGTTAAACACCTCAAAACAATATCTTAAGTCGACCCAACCGTTTTTTAATGTGCAGATGGTATCTGTGTGATTGGATTAAATGGCAACGGAGTGAAAAAGATACTTGTTTTACTGGATCAGTGTTCAGCTTCCGTTGGTCTCAAAATCACCGAGTCCGATCCAAATATTTGATATCTGGTTTTCAAGACCAAGACGCAAATGAGTTCAGTAGTGGAAACCATACGTTTGAAGGAGTAACGAGATTCAAGTATCTTGGATCTCTCATTACTCCCAATAATAGTGTGGGAGAGGATATCAAGGTTCACCATGCCACTGGCAATCGGGCTTTATATCCTCTACGTCCACTGCTGAAATCAAAATATCTTGCAAATGCGGATAAGCTGATATTGTACGGAGCGGTGATCAGACCCGTTGGCATGTAGGAATTTGAGACTTGGATTGTTAATTCGTGCTATCGTGAATGAGCGAGAGCCGATTTTCAAAAGGCGAAGAGGTCCCTTTCGGTCACGATGGCTCCACGGCGTATAAAGCGATCTGGCATCTTCCTAATATTAACAATATTATTAAGAGGTGGCTCTTGATTGAAATCGATGGAATTAGATTGTTGATACGGTACGGGTCAATAGTGGCCTTAGTTATTAGCACTTGACTCGACTTTTCGTGACTAGGTAGTTTTTAATATATACATAATGTTTGTCGTGTCACTCGATAGAATCAAAATGACCCTACCATTTCGATTAATTTGGCGAAAATAATTTATGTCAAATGATAGTAGTTCAATGCCATATGCACCCCAAACCTGACAACAATATTCTATACACGGTCTAATTTAGGTTTTATATATCTGGAGAACCTGATGCGATTTATTAAACCACCTGCATCTATTGAGGAACCCGAGTTTACGTAAAGCTGATTTGGCCAATGCGAAAATGTGTTAATTCCATTTTAAATTGTTGCTAATTTGAACACCAAGCAGCCAAATTAAGTCACAACCCACGAGAACGTTGCCTTTTACCACAAAAGGATATTCGTGCATATTTGTGTTTTTTCTCGTTAAATTTGACCTGATTTTTTACTTCCTACTCAAATATTGTACTCAAATCGGAACTAAGCGAAGTGACAATTCTCAGCCGTTTACCGTTTAACTTTGAAGGAGTAGGCTCAACCTCGAATGAAATAGAAGAGTGCAATGTTGCATCATCGTCAAAACCCTGTATAGGGTTTACAGGCTATCCAACCTATGATTGATGTATAACAAAAACAAAGTTGGTGACTAAACTGATCCCTGAGGGACTCCGGCATTTGGAGAGTGTGTCGTTGAGTGTCTCCCAGCTTTTTATTCACTTGATGGTCATGGAATCCAAGACATATGCAACAAGTTTACAAATGAGATTCTCATGCCAAACCTTGTCAAAAGCCTTGTATATATCCAAAGCAATTGCAAAGGCTTCTCTTTATTTTGTTTATCTATATTGTTTATCTGAAATTATTTTATTAATCTCAAGAAAATTCACCAGTTGTTGGTTAGTACATTTCCAAGATCCATTTTGGAACCACAATACGGAATTGACGGAGGCGTAACTCAATCGGGGACAACTAATGTCGAAGTGAAAACGTTTGCCATGTTTTAGAAATATTGGCAACCGATGCGACCATGTGGTAAAAGTTTCGATCGGAGTTTTCCAACTCGGAAGCCTAAGCGGATTTCTTGTCGTCGGCTCCTTTCGCTTCCTTAGCACAGATTTTTTTACATATTTTGGCGACTTCTTTTGAAAAACTTTTAAAATTAGTATTGGGATTGGAAAAGGATGATGGAATATACTTATTCATTCCATGAAAAACGGTTTTGGTGAAATTTGAAATAGCGTCGTCTCTCCCACGGGAAATGTTGCAAACTATGACCGTAATCCATCATTGTCAGCCTCGTTAAAATGCCATAGACACCTTGGCTGCTGTCTAAAGTCTGGTAGTGTTAATTTCCAATTCCAGCCTCGACACGCGCTCCCATGGAATGAGGAATTGTTGTACGATAAAGATCCAGAATATGACTGCTTGTAGATTTTGACATTCCGTCTGACGCGCAGCTCAGTTTCTATTTCTTCTTCGATGTTGATTGCGAATGTCATCACATTTGTCTCACAAAACTTCGAAGAAATGCATTGTTTCTGGACTAGTTTGAACGGTCTTTGAGGGAATTTCGTACTTCTGATGTCAAACGTACGGTATGTGGTCTTTAATGAAGATGCACACTCCACGTTGCAACTCGAATACTTGTTCGAACTGGTAGCGCTCGAAGTAGAATTCGTTCTCGTAGATGTTATGAGATATTTTTGTTTCCGTTAGCACTAATATGTTGGGTCTGCATGATTTGAGATGTTTATGTGCGCAATTTTTATTAGTCACAAGTCCACGGACATTGGTAAAGTGGATGGTAAGGCTATCAATTTTATTTTTACGAGGATTATGCCTCGCCCAGCGATCCGAAAAGGAATTTTTCAGCTGAACTTAAATAACAAGTAAAAAAACTATAGAAAAAAATAGTTTTACGGATGTGGTTGAAGTCCAACAATCCAACCATTTAAGTCGCCTTTTACGACAAGCAGCGGATACTGTGGTGGAATTCTAAGCGTTTCCCCCCATCCACAGAGGAAAAATAATGGTCTACTGTTAGCAAAACATGGAAATGGCGAGATTCAATCGATGTCCGAGCATGCAGATCAAATAAAAAATTGAAAAATATTTTTTAAGTCATCCACTGTTTTAGGTGTATGCAGTTTTTATAAATTGTCTGCATTCTCCACAACCCTACTGACTGTGCTCCATCAATAATAATATTTATTCTTCATGTTGTACGGAGATTGCAGGTCTTTAAATAAATTGGTTTTTAAATGAAACATTCGATGTTCAATTTTAGAAATTTTTTAACAATACAGCCGGATCGTATACGAGTATAATGGATTGTGCAAGACACAGAGTCTTATAATAAAATCTGTTAAATGAAAATAATTTTAATTTAAAACCGGGCAACAAAAATTCTTAGCCTATCTCCAACCATGGAAAATAATTTGCATTATTAGCATTATCCTTATTTTATTCCTCTAAATAATAATTTTCAATCCATTAATTTTTTTTAATATATTACAAAAATAAAAATAAAAAGAAAACATTATGGATAAAATAAATTTAACATGTTTCGTTTCGAAGCGAAATATATAATATAAACTGCCATTACAATAACAATAAAAAATAAATAAATAAATAAATAAGTAAAGTAAATACGAGAAAGCGAATTTCAAAGAAAATGGTTCAGATCCAAAAAATGAGAGGAAAATGATGGATCCAAAAAAAAGGAAAAATTGAATTTATCGAAGCATATAACAGTATAACAACAAAAAAAAAATACTACAAACATCAATGTTATTGAAATGAAAACATCGTCATCTATGTACATTATCGTCATCGTATCGAGAGATGTTATACGTCAACGAAAAAACCATAATCCATAAAGCACGGAAATATTATCATCATATAACCAAATACAACACACATCCCCCGAAAAAACACAGCCGCATTCGATTTTCGTTTCGTTTTCGTTGTACATATATTTAGTGGGGTGTTGAGCTTTCTTACTCATGTACATTATATTATTGGAAGGCGAGTTGGAACATACATACATACATACTTTATTTTCACAACATTAACAATTTTAATAGAAGGCTCATCGTGTTATATACAATAAATGGCAAGAAAGTTAATCGAACTTAAAGGGTAGGAATGAATGAAAAATCGATTAGGGGTTGATATTTTGTTGTAATCTCTGGCTAAAAATGTGTTGTTTAAGTGGTCCGAATACATAAAAGGATAACAATTTCTAATGCGATACACATAAATATTAATTGCGGCAGTTGGTTGTTAAGTGTGGCGATTTAAAATAATAAGCCACTGTCGAAATTTGAGACATAAACGATCAATTTAAGAAAATTGCAGGTTGGAAGTATTCGTGTTCTAAGATATTCAGTATTATATGGATAAAGATAAATAAATTGGAAGATTGGCCATCATCCATGTTAGTATTATAGGTTGGCATGCAGCTATGCAATGTGCAGATGATTGATGGCAGACCATGTGACGTGCGCGTTTCAATAAAACAGTATTTATGCTTTGGACACTGTATTCTTTTACTATTTATAAAAATATTACAAACACTGATGTGAGTTAATTTTGTGCCGTCCTCTTCCCTTGCTCTTCCTCTGCCTCCCCAATCAGCAGACAATTAAATTTATATTTTGGGCGCCAGCCTGCGCGCACGAATGTGGCTAGCTCTATTCGGTTGGCTAGAGACCTTCGGGCTGGGTGTATCAATTGGGGGGGGGGGGGAATATGCTGTTGATGTATGAACTTGTTACACAATGGAATTGGAAGGGAAAATATCAAATGGCACTAACCTGTTTTCCACGTGTCTGTTGGACAAGCACCGCGATCGCTCGCGTTCCACTTGGCAATCCTCTGCTTTAGCGCGAACACCTTCTTCGCTTTTTCTCCTTATGTGCACCATTCTGACGACTCAACCAAGTTCCACTTTATTTTATTTTCTCTAGTTTAGTTCTCACTGATTATTTGTTCACTTTCATAATTCAATTCACTCATTTAATATCACAATTCCACTTGGCACCAACTCACCTCAAGAAAACAAAGAAAAAAAGCCTCGTTCCCGCCACACGCATCGCCTTATATACCTTTTGTTTGTATCGCACTGTACATCGGGCAACGTTATCTTCTTCGCGTGCCTCCCGCCATCTTTAGTCCGGTACAAGATTCAGCTACGGTCGATAATCCTATGTTACCATCTTCGAAATACATTTGACATCTGCCTGACGTATATCAGTGTCATTTGTTGTCAAAGAGTTTCGTGTCATTTAGTGTATTGTGTGGTGATTTATGTTACTTGTGTTTTGTTTATACGGAATTTGTGTTTATGTGATCGGTTTATGTACAAAGTGTCTGTTGATTTGATAATTGTTGCTGTGAATGTTTATTGTAATAACGTCTGGGATGTGCTGTACGCCGTCCAATGCATCTCCTATATGTTCCCTGTTATATGTATGTGACTTGTCCTATTTTTGCTTGTGGTTTGCCGTTTGGTTTATCTTTCACAGGTTAGTGCCTAGGGATGGGACTGGATTGGGTTCAAGGACCGAGGTATCATCGACCAACCGGACAACAGGTTTGTAGGTTCTGTCTTAACCGTTTATGCCTGATTGATATTTTTTTTTATAGATCCCGTTTCAACCACCAGAAATAAGACAGCAGCCAATGCGTCTATATCATTTTAACGTGGCCGACAATGATGGGTTACGGTCATTTTTTCAACATTTCTCGAGCCATTGTTTTTATACCAATCAAATAGACGACGCCGTTTCTTATTTCATCGAAACCGTTCTACATGGAATGAAAAAAACATCCCATCTTTTTCCAATCCTAATCGTAATTTTAAAACTTTTCAAAAGAAGCCGCCAAAGCAGAGAGACAAAATAAATCTGCTCACAAGAAATATAAGCGCAACGAAATTCTGTTTGAAGAATATAAGGCCACACGTAACATATGTAAAAAAATATGTGCTAAGGAAGTGAAAAGAGCCGACGACAAGAAATCCGCTTAGGCATCCGAGTTGAAAAACTCCGATCGCAACTTTTACCACATGGTCGCATCGGTTGCCAATATTTGCAAACATGGCAAACGTTTTCACTTCGGCCTTAGTTGTCCCCGATGGAGTTACACCTCTGTCAATTCCGTATTGTGGTTCCAAAAAAAATGAATCTTGTCAACATCTCGGAGGAAACGCAATGGACACAAATTGCTGTCGAACATTGAAGGAGTATACCAGTGACGTGGCTCGAATATTAACTAAAATTTTTCTCCTTTCTTATGAGCAAGGTAAATAACCGAACACCTGGAAGAGTTCGATGGTGCAACCGGTTCCCAAACCTGTATGTGAAATACAGACCTCTCAAACTACCGGTCAATATCAATTGTATCTGCCGTGGCTACAATTTTTGAGACATGCATTAACCAACAACTGGTGGGATCAATCTTGAGATTAACAAAATAATTTCAAACAAACAATATTGCTTCCGCGAAAGTCGATCCACAACCGATCTCTTGACGTATGTTGTTAACAAATGAAATCTCGCCCTTGAGCACCACGGAGAAGCCTTTGCAATCGCTTTGGATATATCCAAGGCTTTTGACAAGGTACGGCTTGAATCACTAGTCATTCAATGACTATCAAGTAGATAAAAATCTTTCTCAAAGACCAAAAGATTTACATTGTGCTAAATGGAAAATCATCAACGACACACTCCCCAAATGTCCGGAGTCCCTCAGGGATCAGTTTTGTCACCAATTATGTTTTTGTTATAGATTAATGAGTTGTTGCATAGCACTGTGAAGTGTGAACCCTATTCAAAGTTTTGCTGATGATGCAACATTGCACTCATTTCATTCGAGGTCGAGCCTTCGAGAGTGGGGAGTAAAAAATCAGGTCAAATTTAACGAGAAAAAAAACAAATATGCACGTTCTCGCGTAAAAGAAGTCACAACGAATATCCTTTTATGGTAAAAGGCCACGTTCTCATGGGTGGTGATTCAATTCGTCTGCTTGGAATAAGACTTACGAAAGTACAAGACAGCCTACAACACCGCAGAGATGTTGCAGAACTCTGCGTGTTCTATAGATTAATAAATAGTAAATGTTCTACAGATTTAAGAAATGTTCTAAGGGGTGGTTAATGTGTATATAGGTTTACGGTGAAGCTGCCGAAGCCTCATACTGAAGATGCAAAGCGCGAATTTATTCATGGAACATCTAGGAAGTGAAATTCATTGTCCTGTTATCAGTTCGTTGGAGTGTAAAATACACAAGTTTAAGGCATCGCGTATTGAGTGCATGAGCTCTGACAGTGACAAGGAGCTAGGACAGTCTAAAAGTTCGCCCTTCATTCAATTAAAGCTAAACTAAAAAAAATTGGAGTGGGAGCTACTGGGTTCGAATCCCAATAGGGGCAGGATGCAAAAGGGAGTTTTCACCATCTGACTACGATCAGTGGTGTGAATAAACACATCTATATAAATAAGTATGTCGCAGAAGAGTTGGAAGAGCCTTGAGCACTAAAACATATCACAAAGATAGAAATAGACATACAGACAGACAAACAACATTTAAGGGTCTGAGATATCAAGCATATCGATAACGAATAGCGGAGTAATCACATGATTATCGCTAGTCCTGGACCTCCTAGTCGCGACAAGTCCAGTGGTTGGTTCTTTGCAGTCTTCTTGTTTGAGTGGTACTCAACATACAGAGTATTTGTCCAGATTTTCATGCTAGTGCAGACGTTGTAGATGTTTTGTTGCCTAATGCTTAGTATCATCCCCGACAAGCTCGATCTTTAGAACTTGATAAAAGTTTTCGTTTCGAATGTACCACGGAGCATTAAAAATAAATCGCAAAACTTTATTTTTAGCACAACCCCAGAGTTGGCTACCATATCTCCATAAAGGTTTCAGAATTGGTTTGTATGACAGCAGTGTTTTGTGGATCGCTAGTTCAGATTGCTTCCTTAACAAGCAATGCATTTTTCTGAAGTTTATTTTATCTTTTTTCTTTTTTATTTGTTCCTTCCATCTGAGTTTAGCATCTACAGTCAGGATTTATATCAGGTTAGAAGGCTTCTGTAATTTACTAGTGGAGTTATTGATGTTCCTTGGTGTTGCATGTATTGTCGTGACACCAGCAAAAGTTGCCATTGTTGTTTTTGTAATTGGTATATCTCTAGTATGGAGCAGGTAAAGTATTGGTCCGCAGCAACTCTCCTTTGATTTACCTACCAATTTCTTTGGAAGTTCTCGATGAAGTTTGAGTTCTAGCCCTCTGGTGCCATACTTTGTCAAATGCTTGCGCTACGTCAAGGAATATATTTGTTTGCTTTCTGGTGATTTCTTGATTACATCAGCAATTCGATGTACATGTTCTATCGTAAAATGGTTTTTCCTAAATCCACTGATGTGAGGGGATAAGATTCCTTTCATTGACAATTTTTTTCAATCTTTTAAGGTGAATCTTTTCAAATAGGTACTTTCGGAATGTTGGTAGCAGAGAAATTGGTCTATATAATGCAAATTTCCATTATTTTGGTTCATATCTTAGTCGAATTGATCTCGGTATATATTGAAGATGATTTAAGAGTGGGCGGTATTGGTTCCGTGGTTTTGTTATAGATTATACATTTCTTATTGTATCTGGTTTGCGTGATTTATCTCTCATTTTTTATAGTTCCACTGCAACTTAAATACTCTAAAGTTGAGTGGATAATGGCCTTTACATATTTGATTCACTTCGGCACTGTATTTCGGGGAACTGTGCAGTCGTTTCACGATGGCAGTACTTTTGTGTATGATTATAATCTGGGCAGTTTTTTCATTAAGGCTTAAGTCGAGTGACCTTTCCTTCTCTGTTTCTCGACTGTCGATCCTTTTTTTTGCAAGTCCTCAATCATTTCATCTTTTGAACAAGTTGGATGGAGACCTTTTGCCATTACTTTAATTGATCGATCATTTTTACCCTCGTAGGTACATCACTGGTGACCATCAGAAATTAATTTGTTAGCTACAGCTTTGTAGTCTTCGGGTCTGTTGTGTTTATTTTCTAAATATTATTACTGAGCGATATTACTTTGTTCTATTCCTTTCATCAGTTTCTAGATTTTTTAACGGTTTTTACATCCCTCTTACTCATCCGTCAAGGTCCAACTCTCACATCCATACATGACAACGGGTCTGATCAACACTCTGTACAGTTTCAACTTATCCGCATTTGCAAGATATTTTGATTTCAGCAGTGGACGTAGGATACAAAGCCCGATTGCCAGCGCCAAGGTGAAATATCATCTCCCTCAATATTATCGTGGGTAATGAGAGATCCAAGATACTTGAATCTCATCACACCTTCAAACGTGTGGCTACCACTACTGAAATCAATTGCGTCTTGGTCTTTAAAACCCGAGATCAGATATTTGGTTTTGGACTCATTGATTTTGAGACCAACGGAAGCTGAACACTGTTTCAAGTGGATCAAGTATCTCTTTCACTCCGTTGCCATTTAATCCAATCACACAGATATCATTTGCATATGCAAAAAGTTGATTGGATTGTCGGAATAAGATATTGTCCTGAAGTGTTTCACTTCTACGAATGATGTATTCCAACATGAGATTAAAAAGTATCGGGGACAGCGCAACTCCTTGTCGAACATACCAGAGGTAATTGCAACAGTACTCGATAGCCTGTTCTCAACTTAAACACAGCATTGTAGTTGCGTTACTGTCATACTACACAGATGTACGAATTTGTTTTGTATTCCTAGATATTCAATCGCATACCATAGCCTCTCTCGATTGATCGAGTCATAGGCTAGCTTGAAATCTAGAAGATCCTTGGTGTACCGTGTACATCGCGAGATGTTTCAAAGTACTTGGAAAGAATCATCCGTAGCGAAAAAACTTGATCAGTGACTGATCGATTTGGACGAAACCCTCCTTGGTAGTCACCGACAATTTACACCGCCAGAGGAGTAATTCTTCCCAAGATAATGTATGACAGTAACTTGAATGCTGTGCTATACCGCGATAATTCTCGCACTTCAAGCGATCACCCTTCTTGAATATTGGGCATAACGCGGCCACTTTCCATTCTTCAGGTATAACTTCATTTCGCCATATTAGTTGAACAAGGTCGAAAAGACAGTTCCACAAAGTTAGCCCTCCGAATATCAAGAGCTCTGAATTAATGCAAGCAACCTCTGGTGAACGATTTTTCTTTCATTTCTGCATGGCCGTTCTGAATTCCTCAAAGGATGGATCCTCAATGGACCTCTCTGCGGCCTGTATTTGAGGGTATTCAAATACAGCATGTCATATATGTGGAACATTAATTAGGTCAGAAAAATGTTCACGCCATATATCGAGCACCACATCGACGTGAACACAGAGGTTTCTACCCTTGTCCCGAATGGCAGTTGACCGAGATCTTAAGGTATGGTGCAATTCGGTGATTCCTTTAAAGAAACCACGAGAATTGTGCTCATTGCTGAGTTGTACTCTTAAGACCTTGGCCTTCCACCATTCCCACTTCTTCAGTCTACAAATGCGTTTTGCTGTCCTTCTAGCAAAAACTGTTTTATTTTTTCTTCCAATTGTAAACCGAGTCTGCGCTTCATTGTGGGCTATATTTCGTTGCTCATGTTGACACTCCTCATCAAACCAATCACTTTTGGCTTAGTTTTCACAATACCGAGAACGTGCTGGGCAGCATCGACAACCGATGTTTTCAATACTTCCCAGGCATTGTTCACATCATCAGATTGGTAATTGGATGAATGCTATTGCTGACCAGATCTTGATATTTTCTTTGCGTTTCTTCATTTATCAGACCTTCACAGGAGAATCACATTGTATATTCTCTTATCCTCTTTGTAGCTTTGCAGTGTCCAGATAATGGTCTGATTTCTGCCAGCTCTAGCTGGTCATCGTGCTCCGGTATAGAACTCATCAGATTATCCAAATTATTGTAAAATGAGTCCTTATCTTGGGGTTGGCTTACATCATTGGAAGCAGGTTGCTTCAAGCTTACACATTCGATTATCGACTGCCTGAAAGTCCAGTACAGCCTTTTTTAACTGTGGCCCAATGAGAAATCCAACTTCAAAATTTCCGAGGTCATCTCCACTGCAACGTATAGCCGTGGGACACATGGTATCCACTTTTAGGCCATCGAATTTCTTGGAGCGCTACGAGCTCCAGCCGATACTCTTTCCTACATGTGACAAGACCGTCAAACGTGCCAGGTTTTCGAAGTGACTGAAATCTCGTTTCTGGTTACTTAAGCGGAGGTCATTATTTTTTTGGCGGTGTCGAGTTTTTTTTTACTTGTTGACATTTGCAACATTTGCAGTTTTTTTACGGGAGCGGGTCGTCAGACCAGCGATCCAACCAGATTTATTCGCTTCCTACGACAAGCTCTGGATACTGTGGTGGTATTCCATGGATCTCATGTTTCGTTCGTAGTTTTTACAAAACATGGATGGCCCCACCCCCAGGGCTAGTTTTTAAATACCGCCGTCATTTGTTTTTTTCGCAGAATATCGTTTGTTGTGGAACTTGTTTCTTCTTTTCGGGGTCACATACTTTTGGTGCAGTAATTGCATTGACAGTTTAAATGTAGGTTTGAACTGGCTCAACTTTTGGTGACGATTCAACTATCCTTTTGCTTAGGCTGGTTTCTTTTTTGTTTTCTTGGACTTATGTAGTCTCTAGTTGGTTTCTCTTTCAAGGTCATCTTCATCAGTGTTATATTCGTCTTGATCTGAGAGTACTTGAGTAATTGGTTGTTAATTAATGCTGAGTTTCCTGCGTTGTTGTTTATTTACTGTTTCCTGCAGCATAAGAATTTCTTTCTTCAGGAATTGAATGCGAATATCCATTACAGAACACCAAGCTGCGTGGTGTACTTTGGTGCCTTGTGCTGCGAGCTGATCAATACCAAATAGTGCGCTAATTTGTTGCTTCTGCAAACCTATAAACAATACTGTGATTGCTTGTCGATTATATACAACATTCAGTGTTTTTACGTAAAGAATTGAGTCTGTCGAAAACATGCAAGCGGTAAAATGTTTCGCACGAAATATCCATTCTCATCCCCGTCATCCAACAAAATACATTTTGACGCAGTGTACATAAATTTCAACACTTTTGATTGATCATATTATCCTCCTTGATGGTGGATATCTCAATGTGTATGGATAATAAACCGTAAATTTTATTGAATTTCCCAATTTTCACGGATTTATATAAAAGCTTCTCTTTTGTTTTTTTATCACAAGCTATTTTATCTTTCTGTTGCGGGTTTTAATCTACTTTTGTGTTCAGTTTTAATCTGCTTAACATAAAAAACTAATTTTTGGCCAACATAAATAAAAAAAACAATGTTTGTTTGGCACAAAAAATAATGTTTGTGTTGTACAAACGACGCGCACATACTTATATACTCTCATTTGGTTTTAGGTACGAGATGGCGATTTTATATCCGCATTTAAATGAACTCTCAATGAACGTGTATCATATAGACGACACCAGCGTCGAAATATATGTGGTCCATGTATAATTTACGCTGGATTTAAAACATCATAAAAATTGAGGTAATATGCTATGGGATGTACGTTTTATGGACGATATATAGTATGGGCGGAGGAGAGAACGATCTATAAATATATTTATTACAACAACATTCGTACACAGTCTTGGAAAATACGAGGTATAAAAAATCGATAAGATTGTCTGTCTGATTAGGATTTTTAAAGGTTTTTGTTGGTTTTGGTTCTTCTTAATTTTAGAATTGCGTAAAATCAAACTAATCATTTATCATTGTTTGCTTTCGAAAGATTATATTTAGAATGATGGATATACTGTGGACTGAACCTTATTTAAGCTCATTTGGTTTATTTTATTCGTCGTCTATTAGAAGTGGTTTGTAATCATTTTAATTAACTCTCCGCATAGAGCTTGTCCCAGTGGAACATGCAAATTGTGATGGTACAATCTGTGGATGCGTTTAGGCACTAGTTTTTTAGATCAGCTATTTATCGTTAGCGATGTTATTCAAATACATCGAATGATGTTCACTATGAGATATGTATCAGGTCGAATTCTCTTCGTATAACTTTGATTAAATCATCCTGATCCATCCATAATTATACATATTACAAAATTTCATGAAGAGCTCATAATAATTCTTTGGAATAGACACACCCCGATATTTCTATATCGAGTAGTTCTCTCTTTTTCGGGAGGGTAAAAGTCTACCGGGTAACTAAGGGTTAATCGTTTTTTTGGCCATAAAAGTTATTGGTCTTCGATTCTTATGTGATCTGGTACAAGCATCTGGTACTTTTTTGCTTGCCATTTTCTCTCATACATCATCGATTGAAATCGAACTCTAGCACAGCGAATGGTGTTGTCTTCACGATTTTCACATATAATTTACTCGGTTTTTTACATTATTTACCATCAACATGTAAAAAAGTTTTTACATATAAAATTCCAACAATGATTCGTCTATTAACTATATATAGGTACAAAATGTGCTTATTGAATATATCATCAATATTATGCTGAAATCTGAACCTCAGTTTACAACTAGTTCAGAAAATAATCTGAGTGAAAAACTACATGTTTGAACAAAACAACCACCCCAGACGATAAACGAGATAAGTCTTTTAAAATATTACATCTGGCTCCCGTGCTGTCAGTATAAATGTTTTTCTACACTAATTTCAATGAGTGACGTCATTAAATAATCGAGTGACATCACTAAATATTTTTGATTGGTTTATTTCAATTATTGGGGAACCACCATTTTAACCTACGTTACCTTAACACATGTCACCTACATAAAGTGATCCAAAATTCGAGTATTTCGTAATGTTCATCACTCTCATTTCTCCAAAATCTGTTGCAAAGTCAATATCATTACAAAATAAGGTATGTATGCCTAACATAGGAATTGGAAATCCAGAGTTACTATTTATTGTTGAACCTTCTAAAAAATAAACCTGGACATGGTCTGATAAGTGAAAATAAGCGTATCCATCTTCCCATGCTTCTTATTTGTATGGTGGCTAAATAACCATTTACATAGTTTAGAAATGAAGCATACAGGTAGTCCTGAACTCAAATAAAACATACTGGTAGTACTATGCACTAAAGAATGACCGATAAGGTTGGAACAGCTTTGTAAGTACAAACCTGTCCAGAACTAATCGGTCATTCGTCCTAGGAAATCACTGTTATCAAAATAGGACCTTAATGTCCTTACATAAAATCCTGATACTTACAAAAGAACGCTTTGAGCCTTCTTATAAATATCACAACAACTCAAATTTAGAAGACAAAGTAGTCAAATAGCAAATGTGTGTCCTAACTGGAAAAATTTCAGTAAAATCCTCTGTCCCTTTTTGAGCCTGTTAAAAAACTTTAGGCAGCACTTAAGGATGAAAACCAAAAATGGTCATATATAACTATTATCAGCACCATTATCCTCTACCTCAATGGTAAGGTAATCAATAAATGTAAGCCCTGCCTCTACTGCACCTTGATATCAAAACGGATATTGCAAAATTTGCTACTGATGCAGCTTGAGAGAACACTGAAATTAGGCAATCTGAGAGGGTTATTTACAAATTCTGGTGAAAATTCATGGCTAATGTATTATTTCTTTAAGCCGAGATAAGACGCGTTGAGGTGCTCTATGGTATAGTTTACGACTGGTTTAAAGACAAATGACGGTGGAGAAATGAAACAATTTATTTGACATAGTTTCACCCCTTTTAAGCCCATGGGAAAGAACACTTCCGTATTTCAAACAAAATTGGTTGCAAATACGACCTCTGTACAAAGCTTATTACTAAAGGTTTCAATTGTGACAAGATTCTTATTTTACCGGACAGTCAGCAAGAAAGCTTTTAAGGTAATGCTAAACTTTTCTAGATTTAAGTTGGTTTTGCAATGTGACAGCCTAAATTTATCACCCTCAGAGAACCAATTATTCCGATGTATTCCAGTTGCCACAAAATCCGAAGGATTATAGCAGAAAAACTGTAATAGAAATTTGATTTACTAACTAAACCTGCAAAAGTCAAAAATATTGTGAGCATTATTGAGCGTTTAAGTATGAGCAGATTGTTATATTTCTGAGAATCTAGTTCATACCTAAAAATCATCCATTTCACTATGCAAGTTTTTTGTTATTTTGTTATTAATAAGTGATAATACAACACTGTTGTATTGTCGCTTTGGGAAAAACGTTGTTATGGCAATAGCCTACTATTTATTATTTTTGGCGATTTTTATTAATAAAAATAAATTCATTATAATCAAAGCAACACACAACAAAAACAAAATTCTTATATAACTATGTGTCAACTTAAATATATTCTTTCATGCTGTGAATTTAAGTTTTATCTTTCACACCAATTCATTATATTCTCCACCAAAATATAACTCGTGGTCCTCTTAAGAATCGATAATTTTTTCCAAATGTCACTCATGCGTTTCCCAAGCTTAAGAAAATGCAACATGTTGCATTTTCGTCGCTTGGATACGCATTTGTGACATTTGAAAAAAATTATCGATAATAAGTGGACTACTAGTTATATTACGTCTGACAATAACACTGATTCATTGGATGTTTACCCAGATATACTTTCCAAACCACAAACGGTCACGATGAAAGAAAGATTAGAACTCGCCATTCAAGCAATACGAAGTATCTTTTAATCATGAGAGTGTCCCAATTAATACTAAAAAATCTTTCCAATGCTGTGTTGATTTCAACAAAGTATTCACAAAATTTTGATGTATCGCCTTTTGGAGCAACATCTCTGGCTCAAGCCTTTTTTTTCAACTCGTACCATAAATATTCGATGGAATTGAGGCCCAATCTTCGAGCTGGCCACTCCATCTCGAAGGTACTGGTATATTGCGCCAGTCGTATTCGGTCTCGCATTATCCTGCATGAACAGAAAATTTTCACCAATAAACTTTGCAAAAGTTACGACGTACTACTCGAGTACTTCCTCAATGTACTATTAAGAAGTGATTTCTCTTGATCGACAGCCAGTATCGGCTGGGGTGATGAATACAAGAACTGTCTTCGCCTTTACTGATATGCATCACCAGAACATGTACGATCTAGCGCCAAACGAGATACGTTCTTCAATGCAACATTGTGCATATTGCTCTCCAATCGTCTTCCGCGTCCATAGATTCCATATAAACACATCCTGCACTCGTTAAAGGATTCTTGTCCATTCTTGTTCCGTCCAATTCAAATGCTCTCGAGCGAACTCACGACGGACTTGTCGATGAGCTGCGATCAATGTCGGCCCGTTTGACTGACTTCAACTATTCACGAAATTCTTGGAGCCGCACTTGGGCTGTAGCACGTAGTAGACCAGATCCTTGTCACCGTCTGAAGCCACAACTTTTCTGATATGTATGCCACATTTGACGAACGACTCAAATTTAACTATAGAGCCATTTCACTTTGTTGCTGCTCCGCATAAATAAGTGCAACCACTTGTACGGCTATCTCTAGTGTGGTATCCATTTCTTAGCTCCAGTTCAACACGTAATTATTAGACGACCGTTCACGCTAAGCGTCGATATGCGAATGATAATAATTTTCTAGCGAGATATTTCATGGCATGCTATTGTATTGATTTTGTTGGAATATTTTAAGAATTTATTTCGAAAGCCTGCTGTGTCCATTTGACAGAAAATCACTTTGTTGGCATGGTACAGGTACAAAAAGGATAGCAGTAGTACCTATCTAGAAATAGACTTTGAATCTGCATTAAAAATAATTAAACAAATATTCGATTTTTTGTTTGGTATTTTTGAACTTTTGAGCAAAATTGAGCAACGAGCGAGTTTTTTACAGCCAAGTGTATTTATGGAAGTTTTAAGATAATATGTAACTAAATTATACATTATTGTTTCAACTATTCGACTTTTGATAGAGCTTGCTTAGTGATCAACTCTAGGTCAACTTAGTTTAGTATTTTAAGTCACTTGATCCAAAATTGTAATACCCCCTTGAGTGTAATACCTACTTTAGTTCTTCGACTAAACGTTATAGCAGTCGGTATTCGAGTGATTATAGTATGTGGAGAACGTGGTAGTTATCAAAATAGAAGTTGGTTCGATTCCAACTGATTTGTATATAAGCAGTGCTAAATCTCCATATCAGACATTTTTGATTTAAAGCAGTGCATAGTTGCTAAAATGTTTAGTGATGGCTAGTGTTATAGCCCTTACCAAGGCAAACGGGGAAATCTTTACAATTCTTTGGAAAACCCTTTTTTGCATCTTGCCCCTATTGCGATTCGAACTCGGTACCTCCCGTTCCAACAGCTTCAGTTGGAACGAACTGCGCCACCTGGGTGGTGCTTTGGGTCTTCTTTTGAATAGCTCTATAAAGGTGTCCTTACTTAGAAAAAAACCAAGTTATTGCCTCTTTTTGAGCCTGTGAAAAACTTTAAGGATTGAAAACAATAGATGGCCAGTATAACCACTATCCACACCATGATATGCTTAACCTCATTGGAAAGGTAATTAAGAAACGTGACATGCTAGGCATATGTCATAGATGCAGCTTGAGAAAAAACTAGAAATCTACGAGGATGAATTATACCTCTGGTGATAATTAACGACCCAGTACATACCGACCAAAATTGCATTTCTAAAATCTTTTAAAGTAATATTGCTTTCGACCGGGACAGTAGGCGTTAGGGTGGTCTATGGTATAGTTTACGACTGGTTCAAATATGTAAACGATCGAAATGATAGAAGTTAATAGAGTGGATAATGATAGAGTGGGGAAATGATAGAAATTTTTCGATATGGTTTCACCCCGTTTGGTTTTTTTGATCTGGCTCGTACTGGTGAAGCACAGTTACTTATTGAACACCACATATGTAATACATCATCATCTATATAAAGATAAAGTCGGGTTCATTAAAAGCTTTAATATAGACTTGATGACTAGCTTATACATGGTGGGGCAAAAGTCCCGATACCATTTTAATTGCCTATAACTTTGTTCACAGAAAAGAAAAGTAGGTTTGGTTTTCATAAAAAGTTTATTTGGTCTTTACATTTTTTTTCGTTGTCATTGGAAAATTATATCGGCTAAATGGTGACCACGATTCACTATGCAACTTTTGGCTCTTTTTAAGACAAGTTTCATGACATCCTGCAACACCTTAGGCTGAATTTGTTCAGTTTCGTCGAATATTGTCTTTAAGATGTTGAATCGTTTGGGGCTTATTCACATTAACTTTTGATATTAAAATAAGAAAAAGTCTAGAGATCTGGCTGGCCATGCTAAATCACCATTTTGCAAACTTTTGCGAATTGTTGAAATGCTGTGGCCCAATCTTGCTGTAACCACAAGTCCTCTAATCCTTGTTTATCCATTTCAGGCATAAGAAAATTTCGAATCATGTCTTGATACCTTTCGGCAGTAACAGTAACTTCAACACCTTGGTCATTTTCAAAAAAATAGGGACCAGTGATGTTGCCAGCATGAGTACCACACCATAAAGCTGTTTTAAGTGCATGCAATGATGTTTGATAAATTAATTGATGATTCTGTGTCCCCCAAAACCGACTGTTCTGTTTATTCACGTGGCCACTGGGGTGAAAACGGGTTTCATCGCTCATTTGGTGATTTCAACGTCTACAATTACAATTGGCTGGCATATTCGAAATCCATTACACCGGCTGGTGAGGCGGCCGAAATGTTTGCAACTTTAAACCATCATACACAGCTTGTGGATCAACCTACCAGAATTCCAGATCGGGTCAATGATACAGGTCATCTCTTGGATCTATTTTTGACATCTCTTGCGGAGAAATACAATATCTATCTCGGTTCTCCTTTTGGGGAATTCTGACCGTCAGCTTTTTAGAGCGGAATTTCCATCATCGTGGACTTGTCAAGAGAGGGCCCAACCAAAGCGGCGATTGTGGCACTTTAAAAATGCTAACTGGTTAGGAATGAACAAGTTCTTTCAAGAGTTCGAATGGCGTCCTTGCTTTGCCTTCGGTAATATTGACCGGGCAGCCATTCTGATGTCTACTGTCGCTCTCACAAGACTGGATCAGTTCATTCCTTCAAATTTCTCTAAGCCAAAAAAGTTTAACAATCCTTGGCACAATCACGACTGCAGGAAAGCAACCGTCCTTAAAGAAGTCTGGCTAAACTAGTCAAACCTAAACTAGAATACGAAAAGTTTAGAGCAGAGTTGCGGCAGATTTTAGATACCACCAAAAACAATCCTTGTACTTGAGACGATAATCAATTTTCTACTGATGAATTATTTGGAAGATCAACACCTTATTTCAGATCGTCAGTATGGTTTTCGCCAAGAACGCTCAGCCGGAGACTTAATTAACGTCATCACTGAAAAATGGAACAGGTGTATCCATCAATCTGGTGAATCACAAGTCATTGCGCTTGATGTTTCGTATGCATTTGATCGCGTGTGGCACAAGGGTTAACTGTTCAAACTGAGGGCAGTTGGCCTTCACGGTTCTTTAATTCTATGGGTTGAGAATTTTTACTTTTCTGTCGTAAAATCTAAGTGGTGGTGGATGGCACGACTTCCACTCTACATTCTTTAAATGCTGATGTCTCTCAAGAATCCGTCCATTCTCAAACTCTTTTTCTAATTTTCATCGATGATGAAGGATCGCGATCTCATTAGCGTGATCTCATTACAATTCTTATATGGGGTTAAGCCAACAAGGTTGAATTCAATCCCAACAAATTTTAATCCTGCGTTTTTTCTGGCCGAAATGATGGCTACTCGCCATCTTTTCTGATTGGCAAATCCAGTTTGGATACATCTGACTCATTTTCGATTCTCGGCTTGACTTTAACAGAGATAATGTCCTCGAATGAACAAATAAACAAAGCAGCGACTGGTGCAGCTAGATGTCTTGGATTTCTACGATGATGTAAGTTTTATTTTACACCATCTGAAATACTTTCAATTTACAAGACCTATATAATAACCAAACTAGAGTATAATTCTCACATTTGGACTGGAGCACTAAAAACACATCTGGCTGATAATTTAGATTCTCTTTCCCACAGGCGAACTGTGTGTTCTACAAATACTTTTATGGTCATTGCTCATCGGAACTTTCCGAACTAATATGCCTGGTTTATCAAGACCCACGCGCATTTTAAGAAGACCATTACACAGAAATAATCTGGAAATTATATTCGCCAGGATTAATAGGTTCCACAACTCGTTATTTGTTAGGAGTGCGCGAATGTGGAATGTGCTGTATTGTGGAGTGTTCTCCTTGGCGTATAATTTACATAGATTTTAACTTATTTTCAAAAGTATGAAACTAGAAGACCTAAACCCTTATTCCTTGAGTCCTTTCCAGCCTCCATCCTTCCTAATTCTTTCCCATCCTTATTTTTAGTAGTGCTGTGTGTTTGTTGTACAAGAACAATCAAATTAACGATAAATATACTATCCTAAGTGCTACATAATCATTACAAAAAAAAATATCAATTTAGACGAAAACTCTTCAATTTCAGCAGACACCCTTAGGATTGCATTACTGTACTCAACTCGTCGATATGGATCACTCCGTAGCAATTTTTGGACTAATTGAATTTTGTACGGGAACATTTTAAAATTAGTTTTTAAACGTTGCCTTAAACTGCGTGCAGAAATGTGTAACGGGGAACCACGTCTCCGCATTGATGAAGACTCTGCAATACTATCGCGCACGAGAGACACCTTTTCAGCGTTACGAGACGTCCGTGGTCTTTCAAAACGTGGTATGTCTGCTGTCGTACCGCACTGTCAAAAACTCGCATGTAAACGATAAATTGTGGTTTTGTAAGGCACTGGACGATTAGGATATTTTTGACGCAATTTTCGCTCAGTGGCAATAATTTATTATTTTCAATAAATATTGTCACTATTTCTGCTCGTTCTTGTGGCGTATATTGATTCATTATAAAATTAAGCCGTCTACACAACACAATGGTTAAAGCGAAACTGAGCTAAATGTCACATAATCAAGATGGCGCGCAAATAAAATGGTAGCGTGACTTTTGCCCCACCCTGTACATTGTCCCAAGCTCACTTAAATCGCAGTGTTCAGGGCTAACTGAACACTCAATAGTCCCTGCCCATATAATAAATAATTAAATTCACCCCTTGACAGTGATGGAGGGTAGCAAAATAAAACAATTTTTTTTTGTAATTTTTAATTAAAATTTTCAAGTTTCTGTAATAATTTTCTTTTTTTTTACATTTTCTTTAATTTTTTTTTGTTTTGATTTCATGAATGTGGAGAAAAATGTATTTTGTTTTATTTATTTATAATTAATATATATAATATAATTAATAAAATTTTCAATAATAAATTCAAATAATAAATGTTTAATATAATAAATATATTATGTATTTAAAGTTTGAAAGAACAATTTCTATTTACGTAATTTTTTATTTATGAGAAGAGAATAAATTAAACAATAAAATAGTTTTTTAAAATATATATATGTAACTAAAATTTTAATAATAAAATATTAGTTTTGTATATTTGTGTATATTATTGTTTTTAACAAGAACTCAGTTTTTAAATTTATTAAATATATAAGTGGAGAAGTATTTATAGTTGTTAGTTTATAGTTTCGTTTTTTTTTGAGTAAAGTGATTAATAAACAAGAGAATTGATTTAATTGTTTTATTAATATTAATTAATTAGAGTTTTGGTGTTATTTTTAAAATATTTTTAAAATATTATGAATGTTAGTTATAACTAAATTGCATAGTTTAAAATAATAGTGATGGAAATGCTTTGCTCGAAATATGCCGATATACAAAGAAACCGTTTGAGTTTTGAGGCGACAGTACTTAGCTGCTTTATAAAGACTATTTATAATAGATTTTTTTTTATTGATTATGCAACGTAATTCTGCCTTCGTTTAATTATAACAATTTCCACCAAAATTATTTTGTTCATATGTTTTTTTTATATATATTTATAATATATAGATAAAATAAATTGCCTTAATTGTAAATTGTTTTTAAAAAATGATTTTTTTTATATATTAAATTAACGCAAAATTTTAGGCGAAATTGTTTATTATAAGGTTATATAATTTAATTTAAATTTTTAGGTACTTTTTGTATATAAGTTCTAACTAATTCACTTTATGTAATTATGCAAGTGACTTTATTTTTTAAAACTATACAAACTTGTCAATAATTCCATATTTTTTTATATTAATTCTGTGTAATATATAATTATATGAAAATTAATTATTATTTTAAAGATAGGACAAAAAAAATATATATATTATTAATTCTTATATAATATAATTTTGAAATTTGTTTTAAATGGAAAGCTTATCGCGCAGTCTAATTATTAATTTCAGATAAGCAATCCTCCTTAAAAATAAAAAATATTTTTTAAAATAACTTTGTAAAATAGCTCGTGTGATGCATCAGACTTTAAAAAAAAATATATTTATATTTATTATCACAAAAACACTATGTCCCTTTTTCTTGTATTGACAGTGCTGGGTACTGTTAGTGCTTCATGCTATACCATCTACCTTTTTTAATTTGCCCACCCTTCCAGCACCATTCTTACCGTTGCATCACAAAAGTAAGGAAATTTATTTATTCAACTTTTTATCTACAAAATAACTTTAAGTTAAGTTTAAAAGTTTGCAATTTGTATATTATATTGTACATAATATTTACAGTGATGGTCAAAATTATTTGGACAAATAAAAAAAAAAAATTTCGAAAATATTTATATGTAACATGTAATTGTTAATGAAATCCTGCACATCAATCGATCTAATAGCGTTTGAAGCGTCCTACCAAATATTGTTATGCCTTAGAAGAAAACACCCATATTTCTGTCAGATTGTGTGCTAATACACATATTTAAAAAGTGGAATAACTGTTCACCCCAAACCATCTGGCACTTATCCATATATCGTAATGGGACGAGACTAGGAGTTATAAATTTAAAAGGTCTTGAATTTCAATTTAATCAAAGTCAGTAAATTCTATCTGCATTGCCAGTTTCAGAATGTGCTGTTAAACTATTGATGAGCCATGACTGATGTGGTAAGTATCAATTTAAATCTTAATTTTGTTCCTTTAAACATAAAATTAAGTCATGTGTAGGGTCCTGAAAAAGCATCAATCTGTGTTTTACTGTATTGTTTTGCGATTCGAATTTATATGTGACAACCTTCGTACAAAGCCAGCTCTTCGTACAATGTCGTACACAATTAGGAGATGGCAGATCGCGTTCTGCGACCTATTTGCCTCACATTAAATTCCTGATATTGTGATTAAACAGAACTCGTGTGTGCTATCAACGTCGCGTTTAAACCATATATCATACGCATAACTCTTCTCTCCATTGTTAGAAACCATCTTTCGTACTTATCCGTCAATATCCAACTCTCACGATGACAACGGGTCTGATCAACACACTGTACAATTTCAGCTTATCCGCGTTGGCAATATATTTTGATTCCAGAAGTGGAGCTAAGGATGAAACCGGAAGTGATGAACTGTATTTTTGTGTCGACATGACACTTTGAAAGACTGAAGTACGTTGTGAAAACATTGATTCACCTTTTCCACTACGTGAAAACACTTCACTAATTTTAAACTGTCATTGAATGCTCTTCCTTATGCAGTTTTATAAACTTAATGCTTTCTTCAAAAAACGAGTGATCTGAGAAAGTGGTTAACTTTCAAAAAAACGGTAGAATGGCAACGGCAGCTTTTAAAAGCACAAACAGATTAGAACCACAGTTGCCAGAAGACGATAATGCCTAAGGAATATTTCAAGCTGGTTTGATTTGGATTTCGTGTTCGTAGTGATGGTGGTTTTTGTTTTTCTTCTCGGCTACGGCTATCTTTTTCCTCATCTCATCCGGCAGGCATATATTGCTACCCAGACTTGATATTTGTAATCTTATTGTTACTATTCTACGCAAATAGTTTTGAAATAGACTGAATATTGTTATTTCGTCACATTGATAGGAAAATGCTTGTCTTATTAGGTGAAAAAAATAGTTACTCGACTTAGCAAGATAAAAACTCACTTTTCATAACAAGTGCAAATTTCCATCATATCTAGTCAATAATGGTGTCTTGTCAAAATATAAACTATTGTCATAAAATCTCAAATTTTGAAGTCGAGAGTTTAAGCTTAATCCTTGAATGTTTGTTATAGGTTCAATCTTTTTATAAGAACTAGCTTATTGGCAGATGTGCCAATGGAATGACATAAATAGGAATGACCCATCTCAATACCATGTATTCGAGTTTAAATTACAATTGCATTACGTTCTTCCACGTGGATCAATATTTGCCATTTAGTTTATCAGCTCGACAGAAGTACGAATAAATACAAGGGAAGATGCACAAACTAAAATCTTTTTTAAAAGGAACTAGAAAAGATTTTACATTTTTCAACAGTAGAAAAACCATTGTAGAATTCCACCTGAAAGGTCTCATTACCTTAGCAGGGCTTACTCTCAACAAAAGCATCGTAACGAGAGCTTTAAAAATCATAAATAGATCAGAGCTACTACAATCAAAAGACGATAAGATTTAAAAGAAGTCAAGCAGATAAGACCTTTGTGCCTTCTAAAAAACGTTTAAATTTCAGATGGGGTCTTGTACAAGACCGGGTTTTCTAATCTGTTATCCGTTATTTAATTATAGTGTAAATGTGTTGCCCAAAAAAGTTCACAATTCAACCTCTTCCATCATGCATGCATACTCATATATTTACTTTGCAATCGTATTGATACAGTTCTAGCGAATTATAAGATACTCTATTTAACTACTACCCGGTGGATGAAGTTTAAACTTAAGAAAAGAGTTGTAGATTGCCACCCTTTCTAGCCAACAATGGTTCCCAAAGTACAAGAATATACACAATTAAAATAAAACCCTTTTAGAACCTGGCAAAATTTTCGTCTTCTAATCTCACCCATTAAACCATTTGTTTTGCAGTGGTTCGATCGATTTATAAGGGCTAATTTAATCAACTTGTTCGTTTCTTGGAAAACCGCCAACGTACCAATATAAATGAGGAACTCGCGTCTAAATAACATTTCTTAATAAGAAAATCTCGAATACCATCTTAAAATAGCACCGGTTGGGATGACGAAGCCTTACTATAATTATTTAAATGAATGGTAAGCCCTGTATCTCTTTATTTCGTAAAAGCTTTCTAAGGGTGCTTATGTTCGGTATAAACGAAATACAAAACAAGTAAGTATATATGTATATTGACCGGTTCATAAGTTACAAGAATGTACAGTTTCCTGATGAAATCTTAATTAAACTTAGTACAGATTAAGCAAAGTCCTTTTATATTTGACATTGACTATATGCACCGAACAATTTTGAGCCTCGCAACATTTTCGTCTTACAATCTCACTCATTAAACCATTGATTTTTCCGTAGTTTGATTGGTTTATAAGAACTAGCTAGAAATAGGCCGGTTCATTTCTAGCAAAATGGCAAACGTACCAATGAAATGATATAAATGAGGATCTCGCGTCCAACTAACATATTTATTTAAATACCGAACACTGAGCAAATCCCCAATGCATTTCTTTTTAGTCTGCGAAAGCTATATTATGTAACACAAAGTTGAGATTTAGAAGCTGTTTTAAATCTTGGAGCCCATAGCCCCGGGATATATATAACCTATCATGAGAACAAAATTTAAATTGAATTTCAGATGTAAAAATTTATTTTGTACGAATAATTTTGACCATCACTGTATTTTACCATAAATCTAAATTATTATATATTTTTAATAAATTTTTTATATTTTTTGAATAAAAATGGCGAAAAAAGAAAGCTATTTATAAATTTTCTTTCTATTTTTTGTTTTTTTTTTTATTTTTTAAATTAATAATTATCAAAAAAAAATAATTTTTTTTAAGTCATTTCACACAAAAATTAACAAAAATTATATCAGACTTTTTAAAAATTCTCTCCCGGTCATATTTGTTATTAAATTAAAAAATAAAAAAATTTTAAATTAAAACCCCGAAAATATATTTATAAATATATTTTTTTTATCAACATAAATAATTAAATTGTCTATTTATATATTATCATAGTTTATGTTTTATTTGAATTGGAAAATGGTTTATAGTATTTATAAAACTATTTAATTATTTTTTTACGTTATTATGAATATAATTAATAAAAAAATAAAACTAAACACGAACACTTAATTTTTTTTTTAGTAGTTAAAATTTGGATTGTATCAAAATTGATTGTTCGTTGGTTTCAATTAATTTTAATTTAATTATTATATTCTATTTATATAATTTGAAATTATACGAATTCAAATATTTAAAAAATTAAACAAAAATTTGTTTACCTTTTATTTCATTAATTTTTTAACGTTATTTATATTTTATTTGTTTTTGTTTTTATTTTCTTGTGAATCTACCAAAATATATTTCTATTTATTAATTAATATTATTTCTAAAGCTCTTTTGGTTTTTGTTTTGTTAATTAAATTTATTAATTTAATTAATCTTATTTTAAATGAATCAAATTAAAAATTCTGAATACATGTTAGAATTCGGCCTCGATTAGATTTTGTCTGCAGCATATTCTACTTTACCAAGTGCAGACAATTGACCGAGACTCAGGAAGACACTCAAAACGAAGTTTAATTAAAAATTGATTTATAGTTTAAATTAAAATTAATTAAATTAATTGTTTTTTTTCGCTATCCGGTTCAACATTGGTTGGGCATTGTACAAACTTTTTAACATTTTGGTAAAATCAGAAATATTAGTCGCAATTTCATGCCTAGTGAAGTGACTGCACTCATACCTATCGAATCGATGGCAATTCATAAAGGTGACTGATCCAAATCCCCATTTGTTTCGTATATCGTCTGGTTTACAACAGGGCAGTCACCTTGATTTATTAATGTAATGAAAATTGATTTAAACCAATTTTTTGACTGGGTGGCTTATCGGAAGTTCTTATTGAACGTTAGCAAATGCAAAACTCTAGTCAAATCGTGATACGCCTCGATATTCACAAGTTTTATCACCATTCAAATAGAATTTAGTGTTTGAAAGTAATTTAGTCTCTGTCACCTTTTTTTAAATCGCGAACGATGTTATCTTCTAGGTTTGTAAAAACTGGACTCAGTATGATGATTCAGTCTACGAACTTTAGTTTTCCAGAACCTGTCTTGAGCACATTTATCAGTTCAACATGAACCTTAAATATATCAATTAATTCCTATATATTCGTTTTTAAAAGGTTTTTCGAACGTATAAATTCAGTCAGATGGCGTGACTCCTTACACTCATAACACGTCGTCAGTATTAACCTAATTCTATTTTAAGGAAGACCTAACTCAGCTTAGTTTTAATTCTATCTCTAGCTGTGGCTTGGATTACAAATTTGAAAAAAAGTAGTTGGCATTTAGGCGCCTAAGAGTGCACCTAAATGTTTTAAATTAATGATATAATACTGTTATGAACCAAAATAAAAAATAGAAAAGTTTGATCCTAGGTCAAACAGCTTTCTACGCAAGAAAAGATACATCATTACACTGGGTTTAAATGGCGTAGCCTAGAAATTCGTTGAGAATGACGATAGGATACTACAGGACATTACTACATTACATCTCTATAGAATAAAACTTGAAGACAAATGTAGAGTATTAAAGACAAATTGGCTAACAGTTCCACAAAGAAGCATAAGTTTGGCTCAATTTTTAACAGACCTATGGCAGAAACAATACTTGAATCTCCTAGACAAAATGATGGCTCACTATCTCTTGATACTAATCTCAAAAGGAAGACTTTTAGCAGGAAGGGTAAAATTAAGCCCTCTAAGGGCGCATATGGTGTTCCAGATTATTAAAACACATTAAGGCCTATCCAACCTAGCTAAGTAACCAAAAGTAGTACGTCAAATATGCTACTTCACTCCTCATCAAACCAATCATTTTGGGCGTAGTTTTCACTACACCGAGAATGTCCTGGGCAGCATCAACAACCGACGTTTTCAGTACTTCCCAGACATCAGATGGGATCGCAAAATGCTAGCAAGAGTATCATGACGGATTTTTATACATCGACTGTGTGTCTACGAACATTAGTTTTTCAGAAGCTTTTTTAAGCAGGCTTTTTATCCAATGAACTTAGACCAGTGAGTTGTTAATTTATTTTCTTAATAATTAATTTCTAAACATCAGTTGATAAAAGTTTTCTCGAATGTATATGTTCAGTTAGATGGTGTAACTTTTTACACTCACTACTAGACGTTAGTGACAACCTGATACTGTTTTAAGAAAAATCACGTGATTCTTATTTTGAGTTCTCTGGCAAAAACAAGACCTGAAATAGAAATAGAACAACTAAAGCTCGATTGAGCTTTTGTATGGTTTTTCTATGCCAGGTCTTCTGTTTTTTATATCAGGATCAGTTTGTCCTACAGAAGTGACTATATGATGTTCAGACAGCTTATGCTAATGCAGAAAGAATACGAATAGCTTCTTAGTGGAATTGAAGAATACTGGATTGCATGAATGGAAGATATTTTTAGACGTATACAATTTTGAGCGTAGTTCAATAAGTACGTACTTATGTACATGTAACTACAATTTCAATCCGCCATTTATTACGTTAAAAAAAGTAATTTAATAGGTCAGATATTATTAAAATAAATATAGATTGGCCAAAATCGTAGCAAGTAAGCTCACTATCTCCTTAAGTGTAAACCCCTTTGAATCATTCTGACTCAATGAAGCTTTAACGAGTTAGTTGATAAAAATTTTCCAGAACGTAGGTTCCGTAAGGTGTGATGATTTTTTACAATCATAACTCATCATTAGTGATAAACAGATACTAATTTAAGGAAGATCACTTGATTAAGCTAGTTTTGAGTTCTACCCCTGGTGACAACATGAAAAATTAGCCTATATTGACCAAAACATTTCGAAATCATGTGAAAAAATCTGATTTGAAGTAATAAGAACCACCAGAGCTAGATGAAGCTTTTCTATGGTTTTTCTATTTGAAGTCTTCTGCTTTTTATATCAGAATAAGCGTTTATTGTATAGTCGTCTAAGGCGACCATGATGTTGAGAAACCTTATGCTAATGGAGGAAGAATAGCCATCTTAGTGGAAGTGTAGAATACTGGCTTGGATCTATGGTAAATATTTTGGGAAATACACAATGTGAAAGTTCTAATAATTTCTGAGTGTAATAACCATTTAGAATTAATCTGAAATTAGGCAATGGCAGCTCCTATAAGGCCAACAAAAAAGCGCCTAAATAATCTAATGTGGTAAGAGCTAGAATAAAACGTTGAAAAGCTTTATGTACAAGGAACGATACAGAATTACACTGTGGCAAGTAACAAAAAGTTTTAAATGGCTTAACCTTCAAATTCGTTGAGTATATGGTCATAGGACCTTGTAACATTGCGATAGTTGATAAACGAAGACAGAAAGAGGATCGCGCGGAAACTGCCTTATACTACTTCGTCATAAAGTATAATTTAGACTAGTCCCAAACACCAAGGAAAGATGCATGAGCTGGTATGAATCAATCAATACTCATTACTCAACCAGGTCTGTCAAAAACTAGAAGTCAAATTTAACGACTAACTAATTTTGTATTTTTAAAAGATCTTTAGATAGAAAAAAATTCGTTGATGAATCTGGTACTTTAGTAGAAAAAGTACCTAGCCCAGTCGCTTCCAGATAGAATTTTTATTTGATTGTTAACTCACACGAATGTGTTGGTTCAAAATCATAACACTGAAATGCGTTTCGAATCTATATTTTCATCAAAACCAATGTCCAACCCACAAATTAGAAAGCCACCTCTTAAATATTATTTCAATAATAATAAAGCACCGACTAGCACAAAAATGTATGCCATGCCCATAAATCGTTTCCGAAGCATAAGGAATTCTTTTCATTACGTATATTTAAGTGAAACTTCGGCCGATCCTACGATCCTACGAATTTATTTTGGCTAAACCAGTATTATGAACAGTGAGGAACAAGTGTATAGCTATAATGAAAAGTGACTACTTCTACGAGGCTTGTTGTATAGATTTCAAAATCTACCAAGATGAGAGAACCAACCGTGGCTAGCGGACCTTAGGTTTGGGACCAGCAGTCGTACTACGTTTATCAAAAACCCTTACAAGTTTGTTTTATCTTCTTCGATTGCTACTTTACTACAGTGGTACCTCTTTTGAAACGACTTCCAGATATGGGATACTGGACAGCAAGTAAATTTTTTTAAGGAACTATAATGACAAATCGTTTCAAGGACGTAACATTTAAAGCACATCGATTAAGGAAACGGAGTGAGAGTCAAGAATTTGTTCTGAATGATGGAACCTACGAGATTGTGGTTGTAGAATCGAAGGACACTGACTGTGTAACAGTAATCTCTTCCATCGCAGGTTATAACCCAACAACAATGGTTGAGCATTGGGAAAAAAATAAGTGCCATCAAAATGTAAGCTGTTCTGTTATGATTTCGCGGTATAATAAAAATATGAATGGACTCGACATAGTGGATCAAAAGTAGCACACCACTTTATAGATTTGGCCGTTGTTAATAGTTGGATAGAATATCGAATATATTGCAAAGTCTCAGGTATTCCAAAAAAAACAAATCAAAGATATTATAAATTTTAAATTAGATGTTGTGATTTCTTTGATGTCAACCGTAAATCGGAAAAGACGGGCTGTTCCAGCCGTGAGAATACAGATGTTGAACTACTCCCAACGAATTTGGCTTCACCTCTCCTGTGTATTGGGAAGCGGTATGATGGATGCAACCATTGACCCAATTTCAACTGCCAGGTGTTGCCAGTTAGAATCGTGCAAACATCGTACACGTGTCCGTTGTGAGAAATGTAATGTGTATCTGTGTCATGGGTAATAGAGTTTGAGCATAATACACAATTGTGTTATTTGGATTTAATCTCATCCATAAATAAGTTTTAAACATCATCCTGAGTCTGTTCAAATCAAACCTACACATGTGGGTAGGCAGGGCAGGAAAGACCTAGACAGAATATCGATGCTATCCTCAAGTGGAACAGTATTGTCAGGATGAAAAGTACAACTAAAGAAAGTCCAGAGTCAGTCCTAACGTCTGTAAGGATGTATGGTGTTTCGGTTCTAGATTGTGCCAAGAGGAAAGGATAGCTATAAAAACATAAATACGCAACAAACCAGGATAGACACTGTAAAATTCCGTAAAACGTACTCAAAACACATCGGGGCCTATTAAACGCAGCTATGTAACCAAAAGTTGTACATGTTAAATTTCTACAGAAAAAGGATTGAGAAGGTGCAAAGAACGGCCTGCATGTTTATAAGCGGGGCACTGAGGACAACACCTACAAGTGCCTTAGAGGTCTTGTTTCACCTTCTCCCCGTGGACATTTATGGTAAGCAGATGGTGGCGATTACGGCCACTCGACTATCAGCCATATTTCAGTGGAAATGTCTTCAGACAGGACACTCGACGATAGTCAGATCGCTGAGGAAAGAACTGGTGAATCTAGACTATGTTACACCGACTTTTTGCTTCGAGAACAGGTTCAGAACTACCTGCCCCTCAAGGGAATCTTGGGCGAGCGGGTCGGCAGCTGAAACGGAAGCATTGCAGTTCTTTACGGATGGCTCCATGCTACACGGTAAAGTAGGAGCTGGAGTTTCCTGTGATAGCGATTGAGGAGGTTCTGAACTAGTTGAGACATAATGTGGTATCCTCGACTGATATCGCAATTTATGTGGACAGTCAGGCGACAATCAAGTCGCTGGTTTCTGTTTCTCTAACGTCTAGAGTGGCGTTGGGTTGCCGCTCGTCTCTAAATGAGATGAGTGAGCATTTTAACATCCAGGTAGTCTGGGTCCCTGGCCACTCAGACATTATGAGAAACTGCAGGGCGGACGAACTAGCGAAGCACGGTACAACTCTCCAACTGCTACCGGAAAGGACAAATTAGGGAAGACCCATTAATGCACTCAAGACTGTGCTTAAAAAAGAGGCGGAAGCCTCAATGAATAATAGGTGGACGAACACCCTCTCATGTCGAGTTGCAAGACATGTCTGGCCAAAGCTGAACTTGAAACGCTCAAAGGCACTTATCTTCCTACGAAGACGTGAACTTAAAACGATCGTGGGGATACTCACAGGACACTGCCTTCTTGGAGAACATGCAAGAAGGCTGGGTCTGGAAGTAAACGAATTGTGCAGAAGCTGTAGGGACGAAGAGAAGGAAGAGACGGAAGTCCACCTCCTATGTTCATGCCCGGCTTTGGTACACAAAAGACATGAATATTTGGGTAAGTTTTTAATGGACTGCCTTTCTGATCTAGAAAACTGTAATGTGCGAGACTTATTACGCAGCTCAAACTGGTTCTCATAGGGGTAAAAGGGGAGTAAAAACCTGTGTATCACAACGGACCGTCGTCGGTCTAAGTGTGCTGTAGCAGCCACTCAACCTAACCTAACCTAAATGTGCTAGATGAAATCCAGGCATTATGAACATTGGGCTCAAAAAACTATTCGTGATGCACAACAAATGTTGAACCGGATCGTATCGTGTGTCTTGGGAGATTTAAAGTTAATTTTTACGTTAAAATGCTTAAAACAGACGTGATTTTGTATTTGCTACTGTTATATGGACGAAATTATTCAAGTAATTTTTATTTTTTATTTTTATTTAATTTAATTTTAGTTTTTGGTTTTTTTTTTGATTACTGAAAGAAATATATAGTTAAATATAATAACTTTTTTATATATAATATATAATTAATAATAATGATCAATGTATGTAAACAAGCAACAATTTTAATTTTAGAGAAATAATTGGTTTTTCATAATTAGCACTTTAATGATTTTAAGTTGCACATGCGCTTGAATGGACGACGACGCGGCGTTTTTGCAAATTGTGCAGAGTCAGTTTGCTCAACTTGCTTATAATAGCGTGGTATAGTTGGAAATTAACATACGAGTAGTTTAACTTACATAAAAAGGCCGTTTATATTGTTGTGAGTCGCCCATTCAACACTATTGCTAAAGAATAACAAGAAAATATAGGTGGTGTAACATAACCCGGAGGGGCATTTGAAATAATCCCAAAGGGATAGTTTGTAAACTATTTCTACATTTTACTCCTTCAACGATTATGTCACGACACCAAAGTTTGTGTTTTGTTTCTGAATCAGCCAAATCCCTATACCACACTAATACAATTGACGATTTGGGTATATTTGACTCGCGTAACTCGAGATCTGCTTCATTTTGAACCTAAATGTAAAATTGTTAATTAATTATGATTTGATACATCCATCGGGCTAGCCGAACCAGAATACAGATATTACAAATTTATTACAATTTATTATAAATGAAAAAAACCGCATTGTTTAATATTTGGCCAAAGAATATAAATATTAAGAGGCACATCTTATATGAACCGTGGTTGCATTTAATCTAAACATTTTAAAATATTTCTGAATTATTTAGAGATGGAAAACGAAAAAGGATAAACATATATTTTTTATTTCGTTTTCTCTTTCGAACGACAGCAAAAAAAATATTTGACTCAGAACTATTTTTAGTTTACATGCAACCACGGTTCATATAAGATGTGCCTCTTAATATTTATTCTCTTTGATTTGGTGTTAAAATAATCTTTAATCGATTCGGTTGACTCGCGTCGTTTATCACACCAGAAGAAGTATTTATTAAACAGAATGATGCCACGTAAGATTGCAAAGACTGACACAAATGATGTGGGAGATCAATGCAAACTTTTGGCCCAAATTGATGGCTACCAGCCTAAGAAGTAAATGCTATTTGGGAATTCGAGTAATGTAATATGGAATTTACTGAAATGAATCGATTAAAAACCGGAAGAGATCATGAAGTTGGGTTTGCTGAAATACCAGGAGGTCTATTATGAAATAAATTCAATCCAAACGAAAAATATAAATTCTAAAAATTGGGATAACTTTTTGTCAAATGTTATGAAACGTCAAAATACGATCAATCGAAAAGAACATCGAACTCTTCGACTTACAAAAGGTGGCTCCCCCTTCAAATATCGTAGTATCATTCAATTTGGATCAGCACGCAGAACGTTACCGAACCAGTGTACTCGCTGTCCTTTAATTCATGATCTCGTGGTTGAAAAGAACTCGGTATGTGCCATCAACGTTGCGTTTTGGGCCATATAATACACGCCCGATAACGGGTCAACATTCTGTACAGTTTCAGCTCATCCGTATTCGCAAGATATTTTGATTTCAAAAGTGGACGTAGAGGATTAAAAACTCGATTGCCAGCGGCAAGGTGAACCTTGATACCTTCTCACCGATGGAAGCTGAACACTGTTCCTGTGGATCAAGTATCTCTTTCACTCCGTTGCTATTTAATTCAATCACACGGATTGTCAGAATAAAATATTGTCCTGAGGTGTTTTACTTCTATGAAGGATGTATTCCAACATGAGATTAAAAAGTTTCGTGGTACTTGAAAAGAACCTTCCGTTGCGAGAAAACTTCGTAAAGAAAATACTTCAACTTAAATAAACGCACGGATATATTCGTTAACGAAAAAATTCGACTCGGATTTATTTCATAATAGACCTCCGAAAGTTTTAAGATTTAGGACCTCGAATGAAAATGTAAATCAAAACGAAATCGAATAATAGGAATAGGAAAATTCGCAGCGGATCGGATTTTTCGACATTGAAAAAATTCCGATAACGGAATATTTAATTATATCAGTTGTTTAAAATAATTTAGAGCTCCTTAAATATACGGAAAGATATTTTAAAGCAACAGCTACGTTGAATTTAAATATCAAGCAAATGGGAAATTCACATTAGTTTGAGTAACGGTTTCTTATATTCGAGTGACTGATGGTACATACAAATTTCTAGATAAAGTTGTCACTCACCTTAATTGTAAGTCAATCGAGCGATCCACGTTGTCAACTAATCGGAGTTAGCGTATAATGTAAAGAGGAACCCATGGAGCACGAGTTTCGAGATCAAGGTAAAACCTTGATCACTCAAAGATTATGAGGTGTTCACTCAAATGCAGGGTCGTAAACGAAACAATCTTTATGCCACTTTATCAGAAATTTGTAAGCATAGGGAAAGAGTATCTGCTCTATTTTAGAATTATATATTGTATTATCTGTTGTTAACCCTAGGAGACTATTACGAAATAATTCAGTTTCGGATTTTTTTCGAAAAATACGATCCGAAGTGAATTTTCCTATTATGAAATTGTTGGGCGGAATTTGCCAAATGACATGAAGCTATCAGCTATGATTTTTGTAACTCACTTGAAATTGCTAAGTTTCGATAACACAAAACGAAATTCGTTTACATACTAGCAACCGGATTTTGACATACGATTTCGTTTTGTTATAGTTTCATAACAGCGGATTATTGATATCGGATTTTTCATAAAAGCCTCCCTGAATGAAGCTTTAAGGTTCAGTAAGCTTCAGTATGCCGTAACCTAGCTGGTGCCGGGTTATACATAAAAATCCTGAGGTAGAATTATCTATCCCGTCTGGTAGGTACGCTACTGTTTTTCAGGCAGAAATTGCTGCAATTTTGAGAGCATCACCCTTTGTAAAAGAGATAAATTGCAGAGATCGTCGTATCTACATTCGTTCTGGCAGCCAAGCTGCCCTAAAAGCGATTGGTTCCAATGCTGTTTCATCGAAACTTGTTTTGGAAACGATAAGTGCCTTAAATCGATTATAGTCAGGATGAATAATGTTAGACTTCTATGGATACCCAGTCACATGGTAACATCCACCTTTATGGGACCTAAAATTGATTATCACTTTGGAGATTTGCACCAAAAAAAGGGATAATCTCATCTCTTGCCGTTTATCCAAAATCTTCTTTGGATCAGTAAACCAGCAGAGATCCCAGTCTTTCTTTAATTATGATTGACGCATTTTAAGGATCTTGCTGGGCATTCTCACGGGTCACTGCTCCCTGACTAGTCATGTGTTTCGAATGAAAATTCGAAACATCTCATACTGCGAACAATGTGCGGAGACGGTGAGGAAGTAACTGTTGAGAATTTCTTGTGCTCCTGTTCTTCATACTCTTCCCATAGACTGCACTGTTTCGGCTCACAATTCCTCTTTTAGGAGCAATTGACAACCTTGAGGATATTTGGACTTCATTAGAAGAACAAACAGATTCCGGGACTGCGAGTGTACGCCTGGGAAGGAGTGACACATGGGCCAATTGAGCCTGAGTGACTGGAAAAAAAAGTCTCATCTTAGACTGGAGTTTTAAATCTTACATCATAAATTAGCATAAATAACTCCTCGATTTTAATGTATACAGATGTCGTCCGAAGATTTAAGATAATGCAATAACCATACCAACAAACTCTTGATTAATGTTAAGACACTTCTTGTGTTAAAGTAATACTCTTCTGAGTAAGTTCATTCAAATACTGAAGTTTACTCTGTTCCTTATTTATTCTAAGAATCACGAAATCATTAGGATAAGCGACTTAATCCTTCAATACCTTTCAAAGACACGTTACTAATTAAGCCTCTCATTTTTACCTCCCCTAGTCAGGAGGTTATTTTATTTCATAAGGGTTGTACTAAATTCAAATTGCTTTTTTTAATCAGAAGTATCCCAGAACCTAGCGAGATTCTGATTAGTTATCCAATTAATATTATATTTGTGCCAGGGCAATTAATTTCGTGCTAGCGACTTTTAGCGAAGTAATAGTCGCATGCTTAGCTTTATCATTACAAGACACTATATTATTGAAAAGCCTGTCTACCGCTGTTTTCAAAACTGGTAATTGTCGAAACCTTCATCAAAAATGGAAGATGAAACCGATTAAATTTTGGATATGCAGCTCGCATATAAAGTTAGGTTAAAATGATTATAAATTTGGAATGAATTCTGGTTCACAAGTCATTCCGATTTTATCTATATATATATGTATATATATATATATATATATATATATATATATATATATATATATATATATATATATATATATATAAATATATATATTCATATATATATATATATATATATATATATATATATATATATATATATATATATATATATATATATATATATAAATATATATATTCATATATATATATATATATATATATATATATATATATATATATATATATATATATATATATATATATATATTCAACCGCCCTTTTGTATTTCAAAATCGGTAATTTTGCGTGGCATAGAAGATTAGGCTGGTCCAGCTTCAATACACTCCCAAATAATAAATTGAATCGTAAATAATATTTTTTTTTTCATTTGTTTAATATATAAATTTAATTAATATTTAAAAATAAAGTTTTCGAATGAATCTAGACATTCATTTCGATAAGTAAAAATTTAAATCACTACGTTTGTCTTGTAATTTAAGAAAATATTTAACAAATTTTTTATTTATATAAATATTAAATTTTAAAGTCAAAATTTTTTTTGTTTATTTTAATTTAATAATAAAGCTTATTTTGTTTTAAGTTTAGTTTAGTTCGAGCCAAAAATTATTAATTTTATTTTTCTTTAATTTATAATATATATATTTATAAATATGTTATTTTTTAAAGCATTTATAATGAATTATATAAATATTTTGTTGATTCCTAAATGTTGTGTTTTTTATTTCGACTAATTATTAGTAAGTAGGCCAAAAACAAACCGATTTATTATGGCATTTATAAATAATATTAATTTAATTAAATCAATAAATTAAATTTGATGCAAATTAAAAATTAATTATATATGTACATTATTTTACAATAATAATACTAATTTGTTTAATTAATTATTTATATATATATTTTTTTTAAGTACTAAATTTAAATAATATAATATATAAATAGTATTTGGTTTAAGTCGAGTATAAATAATTATTTATGGATATATTTCTCTAATTAATAGTTATTACCATGAGAAAAATTAAGCTTCAATTATTATTATAAAAAATAATAAATTAAAATAAATTTATTAGTTGTCGGTGATGAAAAGTGCACTTTTATAAACTAGAAAATTTCTTATTAAATTTAAATATTTAATTTATGAATATCGCTAAGAATTAATGATTTAAAAAAATACAAATGAATGCTTTTTATTTTTTTTTTTTTGGATATAAGTGATTTTTAAAAATTAATTATATATTTTTTTGTTTTTGTAATTTGTGATATGTATTTTAAGTATATAGACAATATTTAATATAATTATTATATATAATTTAATAAATCGTAAAAAGACGAAAATTCATTAACTAAAATAAATAAGTAAATTAATTTTAGTAATTATGTGGAAGCATTTTTGTATTGAAACTTTACAAAAAATATCTGGGAATTTAAGACTTACCTCCGCAAACCAGCTTGTAAATCAGCTAGAGAATGGAACTTATGGAGGACCAAAGCTGATGCAAAAGTATAAATATTTCGTTGTCTGATTATTGACTATTACGGCATAAATTTTGTTTATTGCATGCGTTGATTGGATTTATTACCAAAGATTTTATAAATACACTGCTGGACAAAAAAATAGAGAAAGCGTAAGTCTATCAGATTTTACCTACACCTAAGATTTGATTCCGTTTATTAAATCATTAACCAAAAATTAATTTGAAACACAATTTAAATTTAATTATTGATTTAAGCTACAATAAATGTTATGTTGAATCAGAATCGAAGCGAAAAAGCTTAAAATACTGTCAAAGAAAAAGTTGGTTTGTGATCAATCTTAGCAATTAGGCTCACAGTTCTATTGCGTTGTCTTTAACACCTATTTGTCTGCTTTACAGAAATGATCTGAAAATTGCAAGGCTCTACACCGGAATATAGTACTGACATAGAAGATGAGTCAAAATGTGTTCATTCACATATCCAACAGTAATTTGTTGAAACACGATTTTAAAAACTTGGATTAATTGCTCTAATTCCATGATATGTATTCTGAAGACATCGAACAATGGCAAGATGACCTAGTAATTGATAAAAGTTGGATATATTATTCACAAAATTGTTGTTGATCGGATTATGGAAACATAAAAGAATTGGATTCAAAACTTGCATGCATGCATGGAGTGATTTGCATCACTAAATCTGCTTGCAAAGAAGTGTATATAATTCAGCATAGTAATTAGTTACTGCTAGATTGACCTGTATTACCATGAGTGGTAGTTTATGGAAATAAATGTTCTATTACTAATGACAAAATACCAGTATTGAAAATAAGAAGTTATCCAAGTACGATTATTACAAGTGCTCTACTAGTAAATTCAACAGGTAACAATTCCAAAAAAATATCAACCAGTGATAGATGATTTTGCCATTTGACGACCATTCTGGCTATTTAATGAAGTTCGCAATAGTCCTAATATAGTCACAAAATAAATTATATGCAAACGTTGATGTCAGACGATTAAACGTTCCTGATGATCGTGTAAAAAAATGCACCTCGTGAATTATCATTTGAGTTTGAAAACAAAGATCACTTCTTATACCGTTTACAGTACCATATTGTTACAACAATTTTATCAGGTGGCGTAGCATTTTATAAAACTATTTAGCTACATAAATTTTGCTGAGAGGAATTAATAATTTTTCACAATCTAATGTTAATGAACAAGATCGTCGTTATTTAAGTGACTTTTTGAAACTACAGTTTTATACTAACTCAATATTTATATGCCAATAGCATACGTCCCAAACCACACGTGGAACAATAAACTTGTCGAAACTATGTAACATATAATCGAACCGATAAAACCCTCATATCTTGTAGATTGTCAAGGCCACAAAATCAATCAACCAATTCAACTTTTAGTGCTACTATCATCTCGATAAAAATAATTGATAATTTTTATACTTTTTGAAAACATAATTTAAGTTGGGTAGAAACAATATTTTGCGGCTGTGCAAACTTTAGATCACGTGTTCTATCACCAACTAATTAATAACTGATTTATTTAGAGTACAGTAACAGCAATTTCCAAATAATTAAAACGAGTCAATTTGCTGAATTAAAGGAGTTCTCCAATTTTATCATGGATAAAACAATTGGACGTTATACCACCCCGTACAGATATTTGTCGGTTGCATATTGTTCACAAATTATTGGACTAACATTTTGGTAGAAGTTGAGTTCATTCCTATAACAATAATAAGTTTTTGATGAGCTTTCACATTTCGATGATATATTGCATATGTAATTTGGGGACCCACAATGTTTCTAAGCTTGTCCAACATAATCGAATATAAATTATTTGGATAAACAATTTCTTGCAAATTTAGAAGCCTTAAATGAGCTCGCAAATATAATAACATATGCTCGATAGTATGTCTCCTACTCATTCATGATAATTAGACCTACTGAGGAACAGTTCTATAATCGAGCCAGTAAGACTATGGCTCGGGACGACTGACAGATTTGGGCGTAAATCCTTCGCAAGATATTATGGTACGTAATAGCAACACCTTTATTGCAAAAATAAAAACTGCTCTTTAATTGTAATAAAAGTAACCAGCAAAATATTTCTTCAAACATGGGCCGGTAGCGTTATTATTAAAAAGTTTGCTTTTCCTTGAAATTAATAGAACAGATTCAAAATTTGCTAATATTTTGGAGGATGCCAAAATAATTGCAATATATTTAGATATTGATGTACAGTAAGAAAGCGCACGAGTCTGCCGTCAAAGCAAACAAATTGATTAAGTGCTTGATTCCGTGATGATTACGTGATGAAGTGCTTGATGATCATATGCAAAAAATAAAAGTAAATTTCTTTAACAAGATCTTAGACAACTATAAACAATCATTAGGTCATCGCATATATATATATATATATATATATATATATATATATATATATATATATATATATATATTTATATAAATATATATATATATATATATATATATATATATATATATATATATATTTATATAAATATATATATATATATATATATATATATATATATATATATATATATATATATATATATATATATATATATATATATATATATATATATATATATGCCAATGACTATAGTCTGACCTAAAATCAATACAAACTTGTTTGCACTCTACAATGTAAGATCGCCTTGACTGTTTAGTTATTCTTCCCATCGAAGGTGGAATAGTACGAAACTAAGAACTTAATGATCTTATCAACAATTTTGCTGCCATCAAAGATTGGTAAAAAACATTTTGTGCTATGTAAAAATTAGATTATTTCTTGGAAATATGATTTCGCTCTTGTTTTTCGATCTACGGATTGGGCCGATGCTGATTAAGACTACCTGCACCTTGCGAAGCTTCATGTCAGCCTATAGTATATTGACATAAAGATAAGCTTACCATATATAGGATTCGTTAATTCATTTCTCAAAGGTTAGTCTTTATTTTTAATAGATTTATTTTCAATAAATTTATTTTTACGGCAACATGACTAAATATATAGTGCAACACAACGGTTTAGTGTTTCTTTCAAATATAAACCTAAAATGGTGAAGAAATATATGCTAACAAAACCTAATTCTTAATTAATAAGAAAAGGCAGAATTTTGTTTAGATGGCCAAATTCATGTTGTATTTGAGACATTTCTTAAATTAAAATGTTTGTATTTGACAGTTTGAATTTTGAACTAACAAGATTATTTTTGCTTAACATCATATGAGTCACACTTGGGTGAGTATCCCATTTAAGTTTGCTCACCCTTTAAATTATATGTTAAGGAAGGCTTCTTTTCCCTCCAAAATCAGATATGGTAGTAGTGTGTATGGAAATGGTTCGAAATGGGCGTTAGCCAATTGATTAATGTATAGAATACGTGTGCCAGAGTGCGGTTTATTATATTATAACATATTCAAAAATATAATTTCTCTCCTTTTTTCGTAGATAAAAAATCCGCCAACATTTTACAGAGTGCATAATATCTCATTATTTTTATTTTGAAAAAAAAAAAGAAATTTTCACCTATTTCTTTTTAACTGTTCTTTGTTTTTACTGGTTAAAAACTCGCAAAATGTTTGTAAGACTCGCAAAATGTTTGTATTTTAATTGTAATCTGGCACCCCTTAGATGAAAAAGCACTCCATATATTTTATAGAACCGAGTAAGATTTTTGATAAAGCACAAATGTGAATCTACATATATCTGTAAGACAAAACAATCATATTTGTTGTTTTAAAGTCATCAGAGTATAGCCTCGATTTTAACACAACATATTTGGTGTGAAATAAACGAAAAGGATAGTTGTGAGACTATTTGTTCCACTTGTTGGACAAAAATTGAAGATTTTTATACCTTTTATAATTATGTATATAATATCCATTACGAATATCAATCAAAAGTCAGAGTTGAGCTAGACGATAATGAAGGGGGGAAATCTGAAAAGATCACGAAGATAATGAATGTAAGGGATCCGAATAAAGTTTTGGTGACAGTGATATTGATCATAATGAAGATCGTAGCTTAGAAGGTCAAACAAAATCCAAGGTCCATAAAAAGCCAACACCGAAATCTAAACAAAAATATCATATTTTTGACGTAACGAATTTACTGAATCAAACCAATGTAAATAAGAAGCCAACTATTAAATCAAATCGAGTTGAAGCACGGAAAAATAAAGAATATCAGGATATTGTGGAATTAGAAAATCGACAAATTCGTGAATACTTCAAAATGGAATGTGAACTCTGTTTAAAGGTGTTCGAAAAATTTCAACATGTACAGGTTCCCTATCGCAAAGAGCATAAACAGCAAAGCTATTTGAGATGCTGTTATAGGAAATATACCAAACGATCGCTTCTGGCCGAACACATTCAAAGACATGTAAATCCAGGTGCATTTAAGTGTGATTTGTGCAACAATTTTTTAACAATAAACGTGGATTAAGAGAGCATATTGGACAGCATCGATCTCCTGACGAACGCCCGTATAAATGTAAAGAGTGTCCGAAAAGTTTTACTAAAAAATTTTAGATGAAAAAAAATGATTTGCGAAGATTGTGCAAACCATTTGGAACTAAATTTCTGCTACAAACCCACAGGAAAAACATTCATGAAGATGCTTATATCCAAATATGTGATATATGTGCCAAAGTATTTCGAAGTTAACATGCGTTCGAACAGTATCATCAAACGGTACACGAGAAAATAGTTTTGCCAAAAGTACAATGGCAGATATGTAGGGTTTGGTTTGAAAGACAAATATATTTTGAACCACCGGCATGATGAGAGCATGATTTTAATGCGATATATGTAGCAAAGAATATTTAAATCGCACATCATTACGAAAACATATCCGTTCGGTCCATTCCGATAAAGTTTACGAGTGTAGCATGTGCGTTTAAGAAATCGATTAGTTTAAAAGAGCATTTGGCAACGAGCAGGGGAGAAACCTTGTACTCATGTCCATACTGTCCAAAAACATTTAATTCGTTTGGGAATATGTATTCACACAAAAAAAAAGTATCATCCGAAGGAGTGGAAGGAGCACGAAAATTTGAAGGTAACAACGACTCATAACTTTAAGATTCATCCAAAAATGAGAATCTTCTTGAGAAATTTGAGATTTTCTTAAAAACTTTAGCAGAAACGAGTCGGGAAGTTTCAATGTTTCGAATGATCAAGCGGCTTTAGTTTTTCACTTTATTTGATCTTGTAAGGGTGCAAGCGAGAGTTTGATAAATTTTGAATCCCTTTGAACGGCGAAAAATCGACTGATTTGGTTCATTTGAACTGAAGCAGTTACAACTGCGATATTTTCGTACTTCTGAAAATTTCGATTTTATAATATTTTCATCACTAGACGTCAATACTGTTGTTTAAGTGGGTAATGTTCCCAGAGAGATGGCAATATACTGTCACTAATAATCTGTCAACCATTTAATATCTGTTAAACAAATCAGTCTGATGTTAAGGAAACAAAACACAACAAACTAACAAAACATTTGGTTTAGATATAAGATCTATTCTGATTGTTGAAGTTCAAAACACTATTGGGTTTATAAAAAATTTACAAAAATGTTTGTTGAATATAGTTTAAACGATATTGTTCATATACAATTCTTTCGATGCGACTCTAATTCTTATTTATGGTGATGGAATATTTCTTCATACATTTTTTAATACCGAATTGTCCTGAATGCATTTACTCAACCTTTGATAAATATCAGCAATCTTAATTAATATTTAACTAACTATTTCCTAAAACTTTATGTATAGAGTAAAGAAATCTGAACAAAAACTATTTGCAAGAAATCGAATATAGTCGGTGGTTTAATTCAATATTCACATTCACAATTTCGATAATCACAAATTTAATAATTACAAATATCAAATAAAAAGAAACGATACCATAAACTATACACGCATTTTGGCAGTGAATATGCTGAAATAAAATAAACTAAAATCAAATAAAATTAAAAATAATATTTATTTGTTTATCTCAAATGAATATAACAAAAAAATAAAATAAATCATATAATAAACATAACTTAATATATAACAATATAATATTAACAAGATTTTGGGGAAATGTGTGATTTGAAATTTAATTAATTTTCCAGTCAATTTTTACAATCAAACCAAAAAACTAATAATATAAACGGTCAATGTCTTTTTCTTTTTTAAAAAAAAAAACTTAAAATTAACTGCCCACAAAATTAAAATTAAACGAAAACGAATTTTTATTAAACATTTTCTTGCTCACTCATTCATATAACTATGTATCGTAAAATTATAATATATAAACTATTAATTAAAATTCTATCTAGTAATAAAAAAAATAATTAAAAATAATAAATTTTTTATCTTTATGTGCATATCGATAATATAATATATATTTATAATTCATAAAAAAAAAGAATTAATTAATAATATTGGAGTTAGTAATTTGTTTAAATATATATAGTATTTATATAATTATTATTAATTTATATGATCGAAATAGAGGAAAAATATATATATTATATTAATTAATTAATATTTTTATAACAATATTATTGTTTGTTTTATTTAATGGTTTTTTGAAAAAAAAGGTACTTTCTATTCTTAAAAATACTTTTTTTTTGTTAAATTATTTATTTAAAGTTTTCATAAATATTTTATAGTTGATCACATTATGTTTAGTTTATTTATAATAATATAATTTTACTTGTATTTATTTATTTATTTTTTATTTAATTTTCAGGTATCTGATTTTAAAATGTTTTCACTTTTTGCTAAGAAGCTTTATAATAATATTTATCGTTAAATAAAATAATAACAATAATTTGTTTTATTTTTTAAATATGTAAAAATCATTTTTAATTGCTTATTTATTTAATTCCAATAGTTTTGTCCAGTGAGATTTGGATTGGTTGGAATTTGTGATGACGTTGAGGGTACATGATGAATTTGATGTTGTTGTTGTTGATTAAGATGTTGGTGATATTGTGGTTGCACGGTTTGTTGAATATTTTCACTTAAAAAATAAAATAATAATTATGATTAGCGCGCTAGAAATAATGTCACCTTAATATATTTAATTCCCAGTCAATCTAAGAGCAAAAACTTGTACATTGCGTAACCGTAACCGGTTAAGACGTAGTCTACTACATACTGCTAGGTTTAAGCATGACCAAGCGCTGTTAAGCTTCCAATGATTAATAATCATAATACAAATACTCTAAATAGAAAAGGCTGTTCCGGTTTAAATTGATGATTTGTCTCAAAATATTTTTAAAAATATATTGCCTTCTTTATGACGATATACAATATCTAGAAATATCTAGAAGTTTTCTTGAAATTTTTCGGTCGAAACATAAGATCAATAGAACACCGCCACACTATCTAGATCTTGTCGTAAGAGTCGATTTTATTTGTTTGGATCATCGCTGGGCTGATCGAGTCGTCAGTATCCGTAAAAAATGTCATGAAATTCAACAAAACAAATAGAATCGGCTTGTAACTTGTAGCTACGGCCTGTAACTTGAAGCGCTCTAAGAAACTCGATGGATTAAAAGTGAAGACCATTTGTCCCAGGGCTCTACATTGCTACTCAGTGGAGATGACCGAAACACGAAACTGTGATGTACTTTGTCATCGATCATAATTTTAAAGTAGGCAAGTACATTCTTTCCTCAAAAAACATCCATTTGGAAACATGCATACATGAACGTTAAACTTTCCGAAGCCAAATTGACCGTGAGGTGATTTAAAAAAAACGAGCTCGGTTCTCATAGAATTGAAATTGTATCGGTCTGAAAATATTATTTTGCGATCTAATTTCCAGTCTGATGAAGTGAAAACTGTCTGGGAAGTATTGAAAATCTAGGTTGTCAATGCCGCCCAGCACACCATCGGTATGGTGAAAACAAAGCCCAAAACTAATTGGTTTGATGAGGAGTGTCGTCTTGCTGTTGAGCACCGACATATAGCCCACAATGAAGCGCAGGGTTGGTTTACAATTGCAAGGAGATATAAAACGATTCTTGTATGAAAGACATCAAAACAAATTTGTAGACAGAAGAAGCACGAATAATGTTTGCATTATGGACGAGAAAAGAAACCTCTATGGTAACGTTCTGACCTACGTATGTTCCACATGTATCACAAGGTTTATTTGAATACCCTTAAATTGGGACACCAGAGTATTTCACCAAAAGGATTAAAGATCAAATGAGTATTTCACCAAAAGGATTAAAGAAAAGGATAGAGATTAAAGAAAAATTGTTCACCTGGAGTTGATAGCATTAAATTAGAGCTCTTGATATTCGGAGGGCTAACTTTATGAAACAGTCTTTTCGACCTTATTCAATCAGTATGGCAAAAAAAATTATTCTTGAAGATTGGAAGGTAGCCGCGTTATGCCCAATATTCTAGAATAGTAATCGATTGAAATTCGAGAATATTCGCGATATAGCTCTCCATTGCACAGCATACAAGTTATTGTTGTACATTATCATGGGAAGAATTAATCCTCTGGCGGAGGAAACTATCGGTGCCTATCAAGGAGGATTCCGTCCAAATCAAATAGAACAAGTTTTTATTGCTAACTGGTTTCCGTTGAAATCGGTCAATCATTGATCAACTTTTTAACAACGTATTATCAAGTACTTGTACTATAAAATGTCTATCTGTGAAGGTGATAAGGAATGATATCACAAAATACAAACAAGGCATTCTCATGACTGCATAGAAAACAAGTGCAAGCAGAGTTGCACACCAACTACACCAATATTTAAGAAAGGTCAGTTAAAAATACACAAACATTCCACCAATAAGAGATCTGACCACTCAAACTCTAATCACACATGAGCAACAATTAATAGATGGAAAGAATACATAGAGGACAACTGCACAAACGAACCGGACTAGGAACTTCCAGATGAAAAACTAACACCCATTCATCAACGGATCGATAAAATCTCAGCACCAAATAACCGATTTCATTTTGCAAGTAAGTTTGAACCTTGACCGATCACGATCCTAACATGAAACTTCAAATCGATCGCAATCTCCAGAATGTCAACTTCCATTATGGTTTTCGTAAAGCCGTCCCGTTCTTTTCCAATATGCATACTGGCACCTTGATTTGAAAAATTATATCAATACTGCCATCGTAAACTTTCCAGCCCCAAACAGATTCGTGTAATTTTTTAACAAACTTTTTAAGTGGTAAGGTTTCAATGTTAGTGGGACAACTAAGCGCAATTGGCATGAAAGGTAACCAAGTTGCCCTTTTTTTAGCCAAATAGGTTGTGAATGGAAAACTCAATGTCACTATTAATTTGGGACTCGACACACGACGTGTGTCCTTTTTCAAAAGGAGATGTAGAAATATATGAAACTGGTTTGGCCCGATTCGATTGAAATGACGAGTCGATGTTATCGAATAGTCATTAAATAATTTGGCTATCTTTACAGGGTATGAATTACAGGGTCATCCAATAAGTCCGTAGGACGACACATAGAGTTAAAACATTGTGTGTGAAGCAACATTTGTTTTTGTAAAAAAAAATGGAAAAAAGTGAATTTCGAGTTTGACTGCAGCATTGCACTTTGATGAAAAAAAGTACAGAGGAAACCAAACAATGGTTTGTTAAACATTACCCAAACTCTGCTCCATCGAGACAAATGGTAGACAGTAGACTGCTAAATTTAAATGTGGTCGTACGAGCGATGCAGAGTGCAGTGGACACCAAAATGAGGCTGTTATTCCAGCAAACATCAAAAAAATCCACAAATTGGTTATGAACGATAGCAAATTGTGCATGAGGTAGCTAACATTGTAAAGATATCAGACGATAGTGTTTTTATCATTTTTCACGAAAGAAATTTTAGTCCAATGATGAAGTAATCGCTGAAACTGAGGCCTATTTTGACGAGAACGAGAAATCGGACTATAAAAGTGGTATCGAAAAGTTGTAAAATCGCTATACTCGTTGTATCGCCCTCGAATGAACTATGTTGAATAATAAAATCGAGTTTTGTCAAAATTTTGTTTTCTTCTTACTTATCCTACGGACTTATTGAATGTGTTAGAACTTCCACTACTGAAACTATCGCCGCATTTACAAACCAATAACACATTTTGAGCCAAACTGAAATTTCAATCAAAATGTGTCTTTGGTTTGCATAGAAAATGTTATCTGATCTGAATCAGTTGGAGTCTCGAAAATAGTACGCTAATTATGTAAAGTGTCGACCAAACCCAGATTACAAGTATGGCTTTGACAGTTACAGCATAACGAATGTGTTTGAAAAATGGTTTCGACTAAAACATCATGTGGATTGAGCATGTGACTTTAATGGCACAATTCAATTTAGTTTTCTAGTACGGATGCATTAGTTCGTTACTCATCATGTTGTCGGAACTTGTACCATCTGTAGAGAAGTCACATCTGACTATTCAGTATAGTGAGTAGTAGTATATATTCGGTCGACGTTGCAACACAAAATCGAAGCAATAAAAATATAAAATACAAAGAAGTCGTTTTATAGAATATTACATTGGCGACGACGGTTAGTTAGAAATTAAGGGAACTAATTAGTTGTGGCATCATCGAAACAGTCAATGAGAACGCGAGTTGGGTTTCTCCGATGGTTCCAATTATTTAAGGAAATTGTGATTTGCGTATTTGGGTGGATATATGGGCGAACATGGCTGTTTCACGAGAGAAATCTTCACAATTAAGGAAAACAAAATTTTACTCACGCCTGGACAATAAATAATGCATTCCACCAGATCGAAATATCACCAAGTTCACGAAACATTACCACAGTTATAAGAAAATTGGTTTTATTACGTTACAAACGAATAATATTTGGAATTTCGTGTGCTCCAGAATTATTTCAAAAAACCTTAGAGCGAATGTTAGTGTCATGTGAAGGAACTTTAAAATTTATCGATGATATACTTGTTTTCGGCGATGCAGAAATCCAACATATTCAACATCTAAAACAACTTTGGATGTACTTCGAGAAAATAACGTTCTTTTAAAATGACACGAAATGCTTAATTAAAACAAAGAAAATACAATTTCTTGGATATAATCTCTGTGTGTGGCGTTCACAAATACGACGAATAGTCACGCCACAATAGTGAAGTAGAAACAAAATAATCGAAAAAAGATTTCGGGTCAAATTGTGTAATTCGCTAGAACTGTTGCAACATAGCCTCACAACATATATATAGAAACGAAATGCAAAGTCCGGTCGCATATGCCTGATGAGATAAGCTGTTACGGTTTGAAAGTCAAGCTTACTAGATATCTTGCTATCACAAAATTTGTTTTGAATAATAGGTTGAGGAAAAATCCGTTATTGTTTTATTGTACAATTTGTTGCCATTTTGAAGGTAGCTTCATAATGCCTCTTTCATAGAAGTCTTGGTTCTTTCTGACAAAAAACTCTTGCAATCGATTTTCCCAATTTTTTCTTGATACTAATTTCATATCACTTAGGAAGTTTTGCAATACGCGAAAAAATTGGTTATCGCTAGGTGCCACCCAAACATCGAGCTTCGTTTTGAAAGAAAGTTTGCGCAAATGGTTCACAATAGTTTTATGGTCGATATTTAGCACCTGGGCGATGCTACCACTACTAACTTGCCCGGTCAACTTCGATTATTTCGACGACGGGCCTGCATGCGCGAGGTGCATCTTTTGCATCAAAAATGCCTGAACGGAATCGACGAAACCAAAATTGTACGTAATAAGCTGTTACAGTATCGGCACCATACACACCATTGCATTTTCGCATTTATCAAAGAAAAACTGTAAAATGTACCGAATTTTCATTTTGTTGACTTCCATTTTTAACACCCTGTAACTCACAACTGAATGGACCAAACAAAAAGCAGTAACGAAATATTTTTAGAATCAAATGTCACCTTGATAACGAACATTATGAAATTGTTTGATCGATACTTTACGAGATATCGATCACTACAGCCATCTACCAAAAAAATAATGGATTTCTTTTTTCCCAACCTATTATTATTATGTTTTCTTTAAGCAACAGTAGATTAATTTCAGATCCAATAATTATTATGATGAAATTATTTTAAATAATCTGTTTTAAATGTGCCGTGTGATTGGGGCATCTATGTTTCGTAAATATTTCGAACGAAACATACATAAGACCCATAGAATACCACTACACTATCTAGATATTATCGTAGGAAGCGATTAAATTTGGTTGGATCGCTGGACTGATTGGGTCGTCAGAAGCCTACCAAGGAGGATTCTGTCCAAATAGGTTAATCACAGATCAAGTTTTTGAACTAAGGATAATTCTTTTCAAGTATAATACTATGAAAGATTTCGCGATTACCAACAGTCAATCCTAGGTTTTAAGCTAGCCTATATTCTTTTTGTAAAATGCCTAAAGACAATAACGCCAGTAAAATGCTGTGTCAAAGTTGAAAACAGGCTATCGAGTACTTTGGCAATTAATTAAAAAGTATCGGGAACAGAAGTGTTGTCCCCGATACTTTTTAATCTGATTTACTTCGTAATAGTGAAACACCTTGGGACAATCTCTTATCTCGACAATCCAATCAGCTTTTTGCATATGCAGATGATATCTGTATGATTGAATTAAATAACAACGGAGTGAAAGAGATACTTGATCTACAGAACAGTGCTTAGTTTCCGTTGGACTCAATATCAACGAGTCCCGCAATTTATTTCAGTAGTGGTGACCACACGTTTGGATACGGATGTGAGAGTTGGACCTTAACTGATTAGTACAAAAGATGGCTTCTAACATGCGAAAAAAATAAAGCGTGTGATATATGGTTGAGAATGTATGGTCGCGATGTGGAATTCTTTTCAATCACGAGACAAGAATTTAATGCTAATGATCCGAACCTAATGATACATCGATCTTCAAAGGGAGAGTCGCCTTTCGGTAGGCGAAGAGGTCGCTGTCGTCTACACCGTGTAGAGAGCAATCTGGCAACTTCTACTGGTTTACAACAGTATGAAGAACTGACTCGTGATCGAAACCGATGGAGTCAGATTGTTGATACGGTACAGGTCAACAATGGCCTGGAAGAACCGTTAAAAAATTCTTTAAAGAAAATTTAAAGTTGGTCAAGGACTAATTGTGATACTAGTGTTAACACTATTAACACAAGAAAACACTTGTTAAAGTGAAAACCTTGGAAAGTGTGCAGTTGTTAAAGTGTGCTCAAGATAGTAATGAGTTTGCAGGCGTTTTGAAGGTTTGTCGAAGTCTCACCCTCTAAAAATTTCATTTACTTAAAATTAATTGCATCAAATTTAAGCTTTTGCTATTCAGTTATTACTGACATTCATTCCGAAAGATCACTTTACTTTGATGAAAAACTTAATGCTGTCCACCAGGAACCTTTCAACTAAGTATGATTCTTATGAAGCATTTGTACTATAAAATATCTATCTGTGAAATGAAGAAGATGACAAGGAATGATCGTATAAAATACACAGAACAAATTCTCAAGACTGCATAAAAAGCAGTTGTAAGCAGAGCTAAACCCACACTTCACCAATGTGTAAGAAAGGTTTATTAAAAGTTCACAAACATTCGATCAATAAAGGATCTGATTGGTCAAAAGGATCTTTTGTACTTGTATTACGCTACAATTTTGCACAGAAAACATTCAAATGAATACAGAACCAGGTAAACGAAATTTCAGTACCAGGTACCCGATTTCATTTGAACCTTGACCGATCATGATAGGATAAGATGAAATTTCTAATCGAAGACTATTTGCCAGCATGTTAACTCCCATTATTTTTTATGAAGTTTTTTATTTAGTAAACCATTCGGCACAATCCTATCTGTCCCAATATGCGTAGTTGGCACCTTGATAAGAAAATTTATGTCAATAATGATATTGCAAATTTCCCAGCTCCAAACAGATTCACGAAATTTTTTACAAACATAATTTTTAAACGTACCAGGTTTGACACGAATGCTACGCATTTGAAAGTATGGTATATACCTAAACCGGAGAGAAACGTTTTCATATTTTCTCACAGAGACTTTTCTTCCTGTCTGTCTATTTGTTTCTATCTATGCAATCTGTTTTAGGGCTCAAGGCTATCACAAGTCTTTCGTTCTCGCTTATTTACGTCCTACTTTACGTCATTACATAGCCAAATCGAGGACGTACGGTTATAGATCCATCTTTCTGCACATTGCATAGCTCGATGTCAGCCTATAGTACTGACATGGAAGATGGATTGACCAATGTATTCTGTACTCCAACAGGAGGTTATAAATGTGAGATTCACACCACCGAACGGAATCAGACGGTGAAATCACTTTCGAATCCTGCCCTTATTGAGATTCGAACCCAATACTATATTGGGACAGATTGTAAATATCAACAAAGAACATTCCTGATAAAATAAATTGTTTAAAGTTCGGAAAGTATTAAATGTTAGTGCGATAACTAATCGCAATCAGCATTGATTGTTAAGAAAGGTTGTACCATTCTTTTAGACAACGATTAACTGCCAATTAGTTCCTGATTAGAAAACTCAATGTCACTATTAATACGGGACTCGACACATAGCCTGTTTTAATGGTTCCAAAGGCTGAAAAAATGAGATGGTGAAATATGGAGGTTTTTTGGTTGTATTCTATTGAAATCACGAACCGATGTTATTGCTTAGTAACCAAATTATCTGGTTATCGCCAACAATAGTGATTTGTATGGATTACCTCAACTACTGAAACTTTAACATCTCGAAAATGGTAGCCTAAATATGTAAAGTGTTGCTCAGGCCCAGCGTACAACTATTGTTTTGACAGTTAGAACATGACGAATGTGTTTGATATATGGTTTGGTACCACCCAAGTACTACCTACAATTTTAGACGAATAGCTGAGAGTTTTGAGATCGGTGTTGTGTAGTTCAATAAAATGTGCATTCATCAATCGGTCGTACCATATTTCAATAATCCTAAATATAGTCCAAATTGGGTCATCAATTTTATTAAACGAAGACATTGTGCCATATACACATTCCATGTTTAAAGTGACGAATCGTAATTCCAAACTAAAATTATTATATAATCTGCGGCTTAAAGACCGTAAAATGCCTTTACCGCGTCAGGCCAACGAATATTTTCACATAAAATCGCTTTTTATGTCATCCGATGCATGTTAATTTATGCAACGGTGAGAATCAAACTCGGGGCCGCGGCGTGATGAGAAAGTCTCTTAACCATTAAGCTACAACTGGCAACAATTATTATCTACATACCTTGGATCTCTGGAAAGAACCCCTTGGCGTCCTTGTTGATATTGCAAGCTTTGGAGGTACGCCGCCCTGTGTTGGTGCACCAGCTTCTCTTTTTCGGCCCGCTCTCTCTGTAGTCTGAATACAAAAAAAAATACAATTGATTGTTTAATAATTTATGTTCATGCCCGATTTATATCAAAACTATATATATTGTTTGTAATAATAAAATATAATGTTTAATTATGTTTGGTTAATTTGAAAATCAGTCAAACAGTCTTACCAAACTTCCCAAATGTTCTTCCCATAAACTAATTATTGTTAGATTGCAAATATATATTGAATATATGTTGTGTTACTTATTGAATTGATTATTTTATATTTATTTGTACTTACTTGAGTTTCGATTGTCGCATAAATTGTTGTATTTTTCTAGCTGCCTGGTTTTGGGTTCTCTGCGAGTAAGTACGCCTGTAAAATACAAATAATGTTACATTTCATAGCGGAATCGTATAAAAGCAGTATTAATATTACTTTAACGGCCCGGATGGACTGAGCTCGGTCGAAGTCTGCCCGGACGAGCAACCTCCGCCACTACTTTGCTGCTCGTTTTGATAATTTTTATAGAAATTGTGAAATTGGGCGTTTGTTGATTGATCATTTGTTTGTCCACCATTATTTTCACTACAAAGTCCTGTTTGATTTTGTGATTTTTTAAATCGTTTATGCTCGCAATACGATCGAAATTTGTTTTGTATTACAAGAGCGGCGTGCGTCATTTGACGGTAGTACGCATACTGTTTGTATCGTCGATAGTAGTTTTGGATTACAATCGCGGCGGTGCGTTCTTTATCCTGTTCCTCCAACTTCTTGCGGCCCTTGTACGAGCGATACGCTTTTTGTATACATTTTGCTGCCTCGTACAATTCCCGTTGCTCACGGTCGGTTAGCGTCAGATTCGAAAAATCAGCTTCGAATGGTTTAAGTGTCGAATTCGAAGCGTGCAAAAATTCGGTAAAATCTTGTGTTGTTGGTGGTGGACTTGGTGATCCCATTGGCGGATCGGTTGGTATTGAATAGCTGGCTGGACTTTGAAGGGGGCCCGAACTCGCGGGGCTTAAACTTGAACATGGTGTGCCAACGTCGTGATAACGATAATTTTGATCGCCAAACTCAAAATTAAATTCCTGATCAAAATGTGAATTCGAGATCGAGTCCAAAAGTGGTTCCATAAAGGTGTCATTTAAACCGCTCATAACCGATGTGTCTCCACTCAATGTTTCTTGTGTTATAGGGCTGCCCAACGACATCAATTCTTCAGATTCGTTTTTAATGCGTTCCGGCATTGCGGCAATTATTTGTTCGGCTAGAGTTAAAACCTTGGCATCGGATTCCCCTATAAATGGAATAAATTTGTAATTAATTGTTGTTTAACTAGATTACCGGCATATACTAACAAATTCATACACTTGTACAAAACTAAAGATTTTTTTAAGCATCATGCATACAATTTAAAGCTTGAGCATACCAGTTATAGATTGTTGCTTTGTATAAATTTTTTATGTTAACGTAAAATTGGAGTTGCCTACCTTTTTGGAAAATATATTATTAACAAGTAACAGAGTTTCTTTTATATATTTTTAATTGAGTTAATTTACAATATGTATATATGTAGGTATAGTTTTGAGCTTAATATTTTTATGTTTGTTGTACTTAGTGTTAAAAATTAAAAATTAAGAAAATTATAAATATATTTAGGTCGAGATACGAATTTGCACACATATACAGAGATTAACATTAAAATTAAGGTACTGTAACATTCATTACAATAGTAAATAGCTCTAGATAGTCTTCTAACTGTATAATATAAACACTGATACAATATAACAAATAAATAATAACCCATTAAGACATCTAAATAAGAAATAATAAAACACAGATCAAAATAAATTCTTAATTAATCTCGGCACTATTCTTGGCAATAGTTAATTTAGTGGCTGATTTGGATTGGTAGAATTCGAATATCCAAGATACACATATAAACAAACTAAACAAAAACTGTACACAACAAAACTAAACAAATAAATTAAATAAACAAATAAGTACTCATCAAATCTAAATTAAATCAAAACGAAACATAAAAAAAAACAAAAAAAATAAATTAAAAACAGAAAAAAAATCAATAAAACTAACCTACAACCCCACCACCACCGTCTTGAATCATAATATTATCACCTTCTTGATGACAACAATGTTCATCGTCGTCATCATCCGATGTCGTTTGTTGATTTCCAATCGGACTTGAATCGCCGGATACCTCGCCTGACATTTAGGTAGAATTCATAGAGATTAGAAATATGTTAATTATATTCTTAGCTAGGTAGCTATATACACATGTAACTCATAATTTAACTCAATTTGTACTTTTTTTTTTTTATTTCTCGAAACGGTTTTGTTTGGATTATTTACTATATACTTACCATAAATTATTTTAGTATTAATTAAAAATAAATTAAAATAAGCTTTTTTTGTGTTAAAATAAAATTAGTAAGCTTTAATTGTAAACTAAATAAAAGTGAAACTGGCATTCAAATTTTGTTGCTGGTTATTGGTCACATGCATTCGAATATTAATTGTTTTAGAGACAGAGGTCAGGAGGCTAATGTATATGAGTGCTTTACCACGTTTTCTAACTCCATACATCAAAAAGTTCATAACCGATGAATCAATATGGCCCAATACACGAGGTTCACGTAGGCCTATTTCCGAATAATACGAAACGCCAGACTTACGAAAGATCTAGACAACCTACAGCACCGCAGAGGTGTTGCAGAACTCTGCGTATTCTATAGACTAATAAATGGTAAATGTTCTGCAGAATTAAAGGAGAAAATACTACTACTTGTTACGCCAGGACGGGTAACACGAGGAACGGTCAATGCGCATAGGTTTACGGTGAAGCTGCCGAAACCTCGAACTGAAGGTGTAAGGCGCGAATTCCTTTCAGTTTCCGTTGGAGTATAAAATGCACAAGTTTAAGGCAGCTATCAACCTTTAGTTGAAGGCCCGCGCGTTAGGTGCAGGAGCTATGATAGTTACAAGGAGCTAGAACTGTCTAAAAGTCCGCCCTGCACCCAATTAAAGCTTAATTTAAAAATAAAAAATAAAAAAAATATATCTGGTTTGACATAGATAATCAGCCAGTATAACAAAGACTAAAGCCTGATTTCCATTATGAAAAAATACTGACAAAATAGTCAAGGCGGGATAAAAATATATTTTTTCTCAAAGTGCGAGTGAAATAAAAAATATTTCCAGTGCAAAAAATTTATTGAGTACTGAGTAAATTTTTATGGTTATTGAGAAAATAATTATAGCACTACTGACAAAATATATCAAGAGAAGTATTTTTATTCAGTACTGGAGAAATATTTTATAGGAAAAATAAAGATGGATAATTTTTTATGGTCAATTCAAAATTTTAACACTTCGTTTTGTGTCATTCATCTTAATTCACTGTGAAAATAATTGAAATAATGAATAATTATGTAAAGTTTATTTTTATTAAATTTATTGTTGTAGATTTAAAGTGTATTTTGTCTGTTTTTTCAAAAACAAAAACAAATTTGAAATTTATTGGTTATGTTACACGCATCTGTCAAAATATATGCACTATAAAAAAAAGAAAAAAGTAAAAAACTATCTCAGTCACTCTAATGGCATTTTTAATTTTTTTTCTCGCTTTGTTTTTTTTCAGTAAAAAATACTGACAAAATTTTTTCATAATGGAAATCAGACTTAATGCTTGTGAGAAAAATTGCTAGTCATTCATAGCAACACTATTCATAACGAGTTAGAGAATTACAGATGCAAACGACCACCGTTCTCGTAGAGTGCAGTTATTATTTATTCTTACTTGAAAACAGACAATCACCGCATTCAAAAGAAACAACTATTACATCAACGAGATATAAATTCCAATTGTCTCCAGCGCTCCTACCATACGATGAAGTAAGGAGATCATCCGAGAGAAGTGAAATTTGGTTCATATATATCAACTTCAAAAAACAGAATTAAACCTTTCCTCTGACGAAGATGCTAGAAAAATTGTATGAAAAGGATAACAGTATCAAAAAATTTGAAAGCTGATAGACTTTAGCTCAATAAATCGATCAGTTGAATATAATATATCATATAGCTGACTTTGTAACAATTCAACACAGTTTCTTTCTCCTTCTATTGGAACACAGAGCAGTTTGAAGTAATTGTCACTTCTCAAAACGAACACTTCAAGATCCAAATGAAGACCAAGATATCCGATATCTGCCAAAGGGCTAGTAATCGTCAAATGCGAACCTCGATCTAAAAGCAATACAGTCTGTATATTTAAAGAGAGAGATGAGACATATAAATGGGGTCGAAATGTTCCAACAGTTTCTCTTCGTCGCTTATAGTTTTTATTGTTCCGAAATTGAATTTGGAACATATTTGATTCACTTCGCCAACCTAATGGAAAGTTTACATCATCTAAAAAGGAAGTAGGCGACTTAGTTCTCACTTGCCATTTACTAGGTGGTCATTTTGTGATGCTTTGTCATACTTTTATATCACGGTTGGAGACTTTTTTCGTGATATAGAAAAAATAAAATAAGTCTACAAACACAACCCTGTGCAATAAATTAAAAAGAGGAGAAAATGAATTTTAAGGAGAAATGAATATTTTAGAGTAATAAATTGACGTTTCGCATAACCCCGAAATTAATTATATCATTTTTTATATGAAGTGATTGAATAGGTAGTGATACATTTTTTTCAATAGGGTAAGTATATGAAATCAACTTATTTAATGATATTGAAAACCATTTTAACATGACATATGACTAACAGTATAAAATGCTGACACGTAAAAGCGAGATGGAATATATTGCCATATTTTTTACTCGTTTCAATATACGACTTGAAGTTGTTCATTCATGATTAACCTGCAGTAAGCTACGACCATTTCATTATATCATAGTTTTTATCACTAAATGTGATAAAGCACCACAAAATGACCACCCAGGACTGTAAAACTATTCCAACCGACAATACTGTTGTAGTCACGAACGATTTGGGTATAATATCTAATTGGGACTTAGCCTGTAGATTCAATGGTTCATCCACTTCACAAAATATAATAAAACTTTTTATCTGAGAAATGTGTTAGAATATGGTATGAACAGCTACCTTTATAACAATTCAACAAAGTGTTGAACACCTGCTTACGATATTTGAATTCTAGCTCGCAACAAATTACCTGCTGGTACAAGTGCTTCTTCTGTAGGCACATATAGCAGTTTGAAATAATTTTTACTTCTCAAAACGAACACTATAAGTTCCGAATGAAGACCAAGATATCCGATATCTTCTCAGTAAATAGTTGATACTGAAATACGAACCTCGATCAAAAGCAATGCAGTTACCTTTGTTTTCCTTGCTTGTAGTTTTTATTATTCAGAATTTAAATTTGGTACCTACTCAAATGTGATTACTTAACAACGTGCACTGAAAAAAATAATAATCAGCTGTAGTTAATCTTAACAACTCTCTGAGCAGGAATAATACCTGTAGACTTGATTCACTTCGTCTAATGGAAAGCTCACTTTCTCTTAAAAGGACTTTTCACTACAGATTTCCCGGGCTTAAAACCGTTGCTGGCGACAATAGTTGGTTTCCAACCGACCCGTTAGTGAACCGCTAGTAGTTCGTTGCGTGTCTTTGCTTAGTAATCCATAGTAAATTTAGCAATACTTGTGTAGTGGGGTACGTAGAAAATAGAAAAAATTTAACAAATCGGGTTTGGGTTTTTAAAAAATAAAAATCCGGGTAACCGAGGTTTTATCGGTTTTTAAGGTATTTAAAACACCTCGAATACGACTTTAATGCATCCAACAGTTCAAATTTTATAGATGAACGCAACCTAGTACGAAAATTACCTGCGATCGAAAAGACTTTCTCACTGTCTGTTGAAGTAGGTTGTATTGATGCCAGAGCGTTGAATAAGTGAGTGACCTTTATCGATTTTTCCTTCGTAGCACCAAACATTTTCATCTCATTTTCGAAGGTCGTCTCAAAATTGCTATTATTGTCACATTCGAACCATACAAGACTGCAGATATTGAAATTTGTGATTGTTCTGCTAAAGTAGCCAATCCGGATGGTATTGGTACAACTTCACCTTCATTAATACTCCCTTCAATAGTTAATTCATAAATTGGTGAATCACCAAATAATGTTAGAACCAACGTCGTTGCCAAGCTCAAATTCGCCGCTTTTGTCGAATATAAAAGTTCTAATCCATTCGTTTGTGGAAAAATTACACTTAGTAAAAGTTTGTAAAGTGTTATTAACGTTTTATTTCGTCTTTCGGCAATTCTTATTTTCAAAGCATTATATTTTTACCTAAAGCAGTTGTATTTTGTTTCATTTGATTAAACAAAAATGTAAGAACTACTTCCGCAGAGAAGTTGGAAGAGTTTTTACTTAGATCTTTTACTGGCAATTCTGTCGGCTTTAATATTTCTAATAAATTTACCAAAATATTGAAATTATTTTCATTATATAAATCCTCACGTCCGGTTTCTTACAATACGCTTTTTATGCAATGCTTAAATTGTACTAACCTCTCCATTATAGGAACAAAGGAGTTCTATCTTGTTTTACAGTCCAATAGAAACTTAAGCTTTTTGCCAGCTTTGTTGTCAACATATCGCTGCAACAGGTCAACATATCTTACTGGAGATTTACTGCAAAATTTCACAGTCTTTCAATTTCAGAACTATTTCGTTAATATTAACATATTCTAAATTGTATTTTAATATGTGTTTACAGAAAAACTCGGGTTTCTCGAAAAATCCGGTTTTTTCACTTTTCGTTAAAACGAACAAAAACTCGCGTAACCGGTTTCGGGTTTAACCGGCTAACATGCTCCTTTGTGTAGCCACCAACGATTTGGATGTAATTCCCAATTGGGACTAAGCCTGCAGATTTATTAACTATGAGGCCCTACGTTGGGGCTTATTTTTTTGCAAATCCTTCAGACTCCCTTATGGTATATTTGACGCTGTAGTACAGCATGTATATCCTCAAAATTAGGGAACATTTACTGCATTTGTTCCATGCATGTATGGCTATTGGCTTTGTTCCACAATGTTGAAGCAGAAGTTAAGTAGTTTTTATTCCAAAAATTGCCAAGTCGGACTACACTGACCCCAAATCGTTTCGGCCTATATGTCTGAAATCTTTAGAATGGATTATTGATAGGTTTATTAGATTCCACCCACGTTTAGTTACCACTTCGCTCAGTAATAGAGAACATGCTTATAGAGTGGCACATCCTGCGAGTCCACCTTACATAAACTCGTAACTATGATTGAAAGATCTATGTAGAACAACGAGTTTCTTGTGATCACTTTTCTGGATATTGCAGGAGATTTTGATAATACTTCATTCGCCTCGATTACGAATGCATGTACTAAATTTGGTATCGAACCCTACATTATCAGGTTGATTGAATGTATGGTTTAATGTCGCATTGTGATATGCGAAGTTGAGGATACCTTTTTTCAGTCAAGGGTTCCAGAGGACGCCCACAGGGAAGTGTGCTTTCACCCCTGTTGTGTTTTCGTAAGTCCGGTTAAATCGGTCAAAGTTAACTCAGATTTAACTCAACATACTGTTCTCATTAAAAGTGCCGTCTGGATTAGAGTTTACATCTGAACCCGTCTAAACTCGATTTGGTTATATTTTCAAGGCGTAGAAACAATGCAGATTTTTCTGTACCATCACTTTTCGAATGTAAGATTAATAGTTCAGCCTACGTCAAACACCTTGCGGTTTTGCTGGATAATAAAGTTTCTTGAAAGTATTATCTGGATTTTAAACTAACAAAAGTCACTGCTATTTTTTGGCAATGCCGTAGAGTTTTTGGTAATTCTTGGAGATCATCCCCCAAAATGCAATATTTTATTGAGAATTGCTGGGGCGTGAAATGCTATCGGCCGTACTTCAGGACATAGATCAATTAAATTAACTAGTCAGAAATTGGCATGGTTTGGATAGGCTTTTACCTGTATTCAATTTCCACAGATAATTTGAAGTGGTTTATCCATCTAGGGATATGCGATTCTCACCAGACTTGCAGAAACAGTCATACGAATCGCTTGAAGTCTTTTCAAATGGCTCTGTTTCTGAACAAGGTGCTGGATTTGGTAGCTATAGTTAAACTGTCCTTAACTCCTTGAACAGTTCTCTAACCAGCTCCAAACTGATAGGGGATTGTAAAAAAAATTCGGAAACTTGTTGGTTGTAACCTCTTGACCTTGAAAGCGGGTTCTCGCTTATATTCCACATAGTGAAAAACATAATTAAACCCGTTGTTGACGTGTTAACTACCCTTGCTTGTCGTAAGGCGAAATACTTTATCAGAGGACTTAATCCGAAGCTAACCAATAACGTCCTTTTTTTGAAAAAGGACAACTTAAGAATATTGGTTTCTATACTTTCTGGCCATGGCTATTTCATAAGTCATCTTCATCGAATGGGACTAGCCACTGATGTCGTATGCGAAAAATGTACTGAGGATGCTGATGATAGCTTACTTTTCCGCAATATACTGAGGATGCTGACGATAGCTTTCATCATTACAGAATATTCCTGTAAATTTACTGTCTTCACTGCCCTGGTTTATACTGCTCCAGTTTGCGAAGGTTGCAAAGTGCATCTGTGCGCTTTGATGAAATTTAAATTTTGCACTATGGGCCCTTTATAGCATTGAGTGCGGAACCTTAAAAGGTTTAAGCCAACTTATTATTAAATAATTTTCATTGAGAAAGTCCAGCAAGACCATGAAAGTACGTCTTTCATAATTCAATAAGAACTGTCCAATCCAAAAATATCCAATTTGCTAGTTTATTGATCGAAAGAAAATCTTGAATAAACTACATCGTATAAGGTGGTCCCATCTCGTCTGGTGGAAACTCGTTAAATAGATTTTCTATAATTTTCTTTTTGTAGTATATTTTGTTTGGAATGCCATGTATATAGGTTTGAGGTTGAGCATGTATAGAAAGAGTCGATTTTCATAAATTGCCTATTTCTTCAAATGCATTAATTAATTGAATAGGAAACTGGCGATAAATGGCATTACTACCCCGGTTAACCACAAGTCCAATAGATAAATGGATATTCCTGTACTGTATTGTATTGACATCTAGTGGTATAATTCAAAACAAATGAGTTGTTTAAAAAAAACAAAAGATGGCATTCTCTGGAGTATTAGTAAATTATTTTAGTTTTATTGAAGTCTGGTGGAATCCTAGAAAAGTAGCCCCTCACTCAATGCCGTACTGAGTTAAGAGTGCAAACTCTGCTGCTCCGGTAAACTGCAAAAGATCAAAACTATGCAGAGACTCTAACTGTAGAGAAGCCTACTGTAAGAAATGTATACATATTGTTAAAAAACGTAGATCGAAGAACATTGAATTCTGGACAATTGCAGAAGAAAATGAATTTAGTTATAATTTTTTTAAGACTAAATTCATTTTGTCTGCAATTGTATTCTACACAGTATTTTTCTGAGGATTCTGATTCTAATCTTGACAGTGTTGTTTTTAGCTTGTGTTTGTTGATTTGACAAATATTTTATTCTGGAGAATGATTTTGGCTAACTAGAATGTTTATTGGTTTTTAATCTTTTCATCTATTTTTAGGCTTGAGGCATTCCCAACTCTTTTGCAGTATGCTTATTGCAATATATGACCACTTTACGTAGAATAATGTGCACCTAGCATAGCCCTATGTCACTCATTAGTACTGACATGGAAGAAGAGTTGGCTCATGAATTTTGCAGTCCAAGAGAAGGTTCTAGATATTCATTTACACGATCGAGAGTAATCAGATAGTGAAAAATCCCTTTTGTTGTCCCAGAACTTGAGATTTGAACTCGATACCTCTCGCTCCAACTGACGCATAGCTTTAATCACTGCACCATTTCATCGGTTTTAGCTAACCCAAATCTCCCTTCATTAAATGTAAATGTCATGATCGAATAAAACAAATCATAACTAGCCGTGATTAGACAGTAAATATCCCCAAAAATATTTCCATATATTGAATTTGTGTATCAAAGGCGCTTTTCAAAACCTCAAGTCTTCATATAATATTGGATGAAGTCATTCCAAAAACCAATTCGCTCAATACCTAACTTGGAATTTTTTCAAATGATTGCTGTCGAAGATGTAAAAGCGGAGACGATACAATACTCGATTAAACGACCCCTCTTAAATATAATACAATTCAAATGCGTCAACATGTTTTCCAAAAAACCAATTTGTTTTACTAAAAGTTCCACATTTTTGCCACTCCTTAAAAAATTTTGAAGTTTAAAAAAATTATAATAATTTCAACCCATAATTATAAATCAACTAATAAATGAATTAATTTGTAATAAGAAAAATTAATATAAAAACTATATATTAGTTAGATTGGTTATCCAAAAAAATAAAATAAAAAAACAAAACGTTAGTAATTCAAAACACTCACACAATGCGAAATCCATTTTACGTAATGGAGACGCTAAACAATTACTATTTAGTAATGATGATGTATTAGATGTATTATTAGATCCCTCCATTGATGAATCAATCGACAATGAAAAGCTATCACCACTGTCTAACGAATTATTATACGATAGCGGCGATGTGGCCGTAATTGGTAGCGACATTGAACGATCGAATCGAGATAATTTTATTTGATCGCGTATACATTTACCAGTGCTAGCCAAATTCCCATTGCCGCCAACCGATTGACGCGACAATGTCGATGTACTGGAACGTATATCGATATTTATACCACTATCGATTGATGAGCGTTTTGATAAGCGAGCATTGCTTCCGTTTATACTATTACTATTGTTGCTACTTCCCGGTGGACTAAGTGCACTGTAAAATTAAATATTGTTGTTATTTAATTAAATAATTTATTATGGTCGATATACAGTACCTAGATACTGCACCGGGACGTAAAAATACCCCATCGTGACTTCGGCTACTATTCAACGAATTAACAGATCCAACTGAAGCGGGCGATGAGCATTGCGATAAAATTAAATTTTTGTTACTATTTTCTTTAGCGTTATTATTATTATTGCTATTATTATTATGATTATTATTATTAGTTATATTTTGTGATGAACTTTTAATATTTGTATTATTAGAACTAGTTAAAGAGGATAAAGCTGAAGAAACCGTAGTAAATACTGATGATAAGTTATTACTTGTATTTATATTATAAAAATTACTATTATTATCATAAGTAAATATATTATTACTATTATTGTTACTATTAATTATTGATTGATTAGATAAAGTCAAAGAGTTTGAAGATATAATTGAATTTGATTTAGTTGTAAATATTATTGTATTCGTGTTTGAATTTGATGATATACTGGTTAATGGTGGCGGATTGCTACTACTTATAATAATACTATTGGTATTATTACTATTATTGTTATTATTATTATTGTTATCATTATTATTGTTGTATTTCTGTTGAATTTCCAATTTTTCTATTTCGTTTATCAACTCAGAATAACCATACTTCTTGGCTATCTCGATCGGCAATTGATGAAAATAGTTTTTCACATTCAATGCATTGCTATTCCATCGGCATAGCATCACAGCCGTTTCGGTAAATCCTTTGGCGCACGCCCACATCAATGGTGTAAATCCATCACAGTCTTGACTCAATGCATCGATTTCCGATTCAAGCAAAACACTCGAATTTTCATTGCGCCACGTCAACATAGCACAAACTAATTTCGAGTAGCCAAGTGCCGAAGCAAAATGTAATAGTGTCATTCCACGGTGTGTCGTTGTCCATGCATTGGTTACGTTTTGGCCACGCCATGATTTTGAACGCAGTGCATGACAAAGCGATACCATTCGATCTTCAAAATTTGATTGATTAAAAAGTGCCATTTCTTCTGTCGTTTCACCTGGTTCGGTTTTAATTTTTAAACGATCGTTAATACTTTCGAAACGATCGATTAAGCTGAACTTAAAGAGGGCCTCGTTAGAATTCAACTCCGACGAGTATTCCGATTTTGGTGGTGATTTGTATTCGAACATAACAGAATTTGAGATGACATAGCCGTCACATGCTACTTGAAGTGTAGCCAATCCAACTTCGTGCGCTTTAAAAAGTAAATTTATATATAAGAAATTGTTGTTGTAACATTAAAGCATGCAAAATACCTGGACAATAGCATCGTAGCACACCGCTCTGTACAATTGTAGTTGGAACCGGAAAGGAATCAAAAAGAACGGTGTACGATGACTCTAAATTCCATGGACCAGTAACTAATACTTTTACCCCACCTTCGGGATAGGCCCATTCTGGGCTATAATCACTTATGTTAAACACTTCGTTAGTGCCATGCATATTAACTGTACTCTCAGTTGTTTTCTTTAAATGAGAATCAATTGAATCCGTTGACTTTATACGCAAATTTATACACAAAACATTTAGTATTTGTTTTGTATTGAATATAACATCTTAAGAACACTTACCTGTAGAAAACCATTCTTAATCCCATCTAATTCCAATTCAGGAAATTCAACAAGCATATCGAATGCATCTAAATTAACAAAATCATCATCGTTACCATGCACATTTTCAACTCCGACGACATCACAATGATCGATAAAATCCATAGGATTTATATCACCACCAATCGTGCCATCATGATGCTGATGATGATTGTTATTCAAATTATTGCCACCATTGTGAAGACCACCACCACCACCATGTTGCTGCGAATTCAGTGTACTCAAATGATGTTGATGGTGTTGCATTTGATGCTGTTGTTGTTGCTGATGTGCATTGTGATGGTGCTGTTGATGATGATTGCCAATTGGCATATTGGCACTCAACGTTTTTTGTATATCCTCTTGAGATAAATCCAATGTTTCATTGAAAAATTGCAGCGAGTCGTGATAGTCTTTAGCTAATTTTGTAAAATAGAAGCAACAATCAACTATATATTATCATTACATCGTAAACAATATAACTTACAACTACTCTCTTTTAATGGACTGTCGATTGGAGTGTTTTGCTGGGTCGACGAATAGCTCATACTGTCGTACACATTATCGATTTGCTTATCCGACGACGATGATGACGAATCCATTGCCTCTTGTTTAGGAATCACCAGATTAGATGTTATCAAATGAGACGATTGATTGTTGTTGTTGTTATTATTCATTAGCAACTTATTGCCATCGTCGTTTTTGTTATTGGCAGTACTGCTATTCCTACGTTGTAGTTGCTGATTAAGATGATGTTGCTGCTGCTGTTGTTGTTGTTGTTGCTGCTGCTGCTGTTGATGATGGTGGATTTGAGAATGGTGGACATTATGCTGTTGAGGTTGGCATACAAATGACTGTTGTTGACCATTTAAAATAAGCAAACTGCCATGACCTTGAATCTAATAAAAAAAATGTTTGGTTAAACACGATTAATTGAAGCTTTGTAAGTAACATTGATGGAAATATAGCAGAGTGTAAAATAAACTAAACAGAAAGCGAGCTTATGGGAAAAAAGCTTATTAAAAGCGGTTAGCGGTGGTCGTGTGGCTTTATTACATTTCAATTAAATTAATTTACTTTGATTGATTTGAACATATATTATTATTCTCCTCCCAGTTGTCATGTTTTGCAAATGCAAAACTAACCACATACTTGGTTGTAGACGGGAATAAAGATATTTTAATGAGTCCATTTAAGGCCAGAAATCTTTTGTATTCCTCGATTCATTTCACCAAGAGTTTTAGGCAGAAACTAAACCACATTTCAAAAGCTTGTTTGAAAGTGAAATGGAACAATTGAATTTTCTTTGAAACAGGCAAAGGAGAACCATGCCATTGGAAAGCTTTTAACTTGATTTTGAACAACACGCGGAAAGGACACAGCAAGCGGACAGGACACACTTAACAGGCCACTTAAACTTTTATTAAGTTGATGGAAGTGCATTTAGAGAATTATATTGAGACAACAACCTGTCGCTTACAAATTGAAGATACATTTTATTTATAAACTAGACACAGTTAGACTGATCAATCCGACCTTTACACTATTCACCGGATGGTAAAGCTAAAAATCAGACAGATAACAAGAAATTCATTACATAACTACAAGATGTCATAGCAATAAGAGAAGCAAACGTACTTATCGATCATAAACTGGTAATATCAAATTTTCAAATCAAGCCAGGCGGTGTGAAGCACTCAAAACAACTATAGGATGAAATTTAATACACACACACATAAGATACGGAAACATCTTCAATGAAATTCTACAAATCAATCTCCATACAAATGAAGTCATCAGTATAGAACACAAAACATCTAGTACTCGGCAAGAATACCATCGGAAACCCTGAATTATTGAAAAAACCTGGAAAAAGATTGAGGAAACCGTCTACTTAAACTATAAATGTACTAACAATACATGGCAGAGGTGAAACGCAGATACGAAGAACCAGCACGTCAAGTATAGATTATGGCAAGGATGAAGCATAATTTATCAACAGTACCGAAAATCTCTGGCCACCAATTGAGATTAATAACGAAACTAGCAATACCCATCCAATAACAGAGTTAGAAGTTAAAAGTGCCATTAAATTCCTGAAGAACAATAAGGCTGCTGGGTCAGACCATATAATCGCCGAAATATTCAAAGGAAATGTATATACAGCGGAACACACTAACACCAATAATCCAAGAAATGTGGAATTCTGGTAGAATACCTCTAAACTGGAAGAAAAATTTGACAATTACAACCCTCAAGAAAGAAGAGAATGCAAAAATGATCGCAAAATTAAGAAACAAACAAGCTGGCTTTAGACCAGGAAGAAGATGTACTAGTCACATCAACTCAATCCATATATCATGGACGACATTTTATGAAATGGGCATCCTAAAGAAAATGATTGATCTCATGTAAAAAATTTATCAGGATGCTAGAAACCATGTTCAATATAAAAGCAAACAAAGTGAAAAATATTAGCACTCTTGAGGAGAGCTGACAATGCATACCTGATCGTATTGGATAATGTAATGCGGAAATGGAATGTTACGTATCCTAACGGAATAGAATTGGGATTGACAGGTTAAATCAATGATCTGGACTATATGCAGTTGACCTCTGCCTGCCCAAACACAAACACCCAGACATGCAGCAGAAAATACAACAGTTATCAGATCTAGCTAACGATATTGGTCTCGAGATAAATATTAGAAAAACCAAGACGATGAGACTCTGTACGATGTATAAAGCACACAGAAACGTGAGAAAGAGACTACAAGTGTTTTCAACAAATATTGAAATGGTGCTGGCCTAACACCATAACTGATCTGCATAGAAATACAAACCGAAATAAATAGACTAGAGTGGTGATGGATGTCATAAACTGAAGAAATCGCCAAGTGATATAACGAAGATGTCGTTAGACTTGACCCCACAAGAAAAACGGAAAGTAGGAAGACCAGTAATCATATAGAAGAGAATATTGTTAACTGAAACCAAACAGCTTGGTAAATCATGGAAAGAAACAAAATATGAAGAGTAACAGTCCAACAGGATAGTCCACCGTAGTTTTATGCTCCTTACATTGGAGATACAGAGAAAAACATACAAAGAGGGTAAAATAACGGCGATAATTTGTTCTAAAAAATAAAATAATCTATGGCTTAGAGACCGCGTCTCAACTGAGACCTTAGGAACAATTTTAACGATTGGTGTACATTGTAGGTGGTCAGCCCAGTGAATGTTTTTACACACAATCGCGTTTTTATGTCATCCGGTTGCATGTTAATTTTTGGTCGACGGCGGGAATCAAACTCGAGACCGCGGCGTGATGAGAAACTCTCTTAACCGTTAAGCTACATCCGGGGACATCCGATAATTTATTCTACTGCATGGTTTGCCTGTATCACTGCCATAACTAGCAAAATTCAGACGAATGTTAATAGTCCTGATATGTCCACTATATTAAAAAATTTGTGTGTACAATTTATTTCCGAACTTTCAATAATACCCGGAGAAATATCCGAAGAGGTTTTGTCATATTTAGGAATCCCATCTAAACTGAACCTATGTGCAAATTATCAATGGATGGTTCAAAATGAAAAGTATGTAATAAAATAATTTTAATCTAATATTTACTAATAATTTTAGTAGATTAAAATAATTTTAATCTATCGCCAGCTCGACATATGACCAGTATTGGTCTTTATTAAAAGTCTGTTGAACTACTGAAGTGAACAAATATTTGGTAATCTTAGACGAATTTGATCAGAAATTGGAGTTAATGTAATGGGTGTACAAAATGTATCGAATCCACATTCGTTTGAGTTCCGATAGAAATGGAAGGACAGTTACAATCCCCAAGAAAGGTGACCTAAGGGAATGCAAAAATTATGTAAGAAAATATCCTCTCCTTAACTCAACAATACAGATATTCGCAATGATCATCCTTAATAGAATTTTACTTACGGTCGCAAAATTAAGAAACGATCAGTTTCGCAAGGAGTTCAATATAAGGCAAAGAAAGAGAAAAATACTGTAACATTCGAAGGGCTAGGGAAGGACGCGTACTCTAACCAATGTTATTCCTGATGGTATCGGATATGTAATGCGGAAATTGAATGTTATGTATCCTAACGGCATACAATGGGGATTAACAGGTAAACTCAATGATCTGGACTATGCAGTTGATATATTCGTGCTCACACACAAACACTAAGACATACAGCAGAAAATACAACATCGATCAGATTTACCTAAAGAAGTTGGTCTCAAGATAAACATTAGAAAACCCAAGACGATGATACAGTACATATATAACCATACGGATACACATTGCACATCAACAATGTACAAATTAAAGATAGAAATGACCACAAACTTACACATAAATAAAGCAAGGCCAAGATACAATTAATAAAATGCGTGTGGCCTAACACCATAACTTTAACAATGAACTGCATAGAAAAGCAAATCATGCAGACCGAAATAAAGAAGCGAAAGTGGAGATGGTTAGGTTTAATGTATGATATTGGAAATCACCAAGTGATATAACGAGATGTCATTTGACTGGAACTCGCAAGGAAAAAGGAAAGTAGGAAGAGCAGTAATGAAATGGAAGAGGACACTGCTAGCTGAAGCGTCACAACTTGGTAAATCATGGGAAAAAATAAATGAATAAAAACTGTAGTCCGAACAGAGTAAGAAGGTCCAGCCTAGGAGACGCCCTGTGCTCTTAAAATTAGAGATACAGGAAAACAATATATAGAGAGTGCTGAAATATTCCAAGTTCTAGTCGATACAAGAAAAATACCACAGTAAATATTGGTACTGATTCACTTCTCGAAGTTATGACAGTATTTCAGTTCTCTTGTTAACAGACAGACATCTTCAAATCAACTTCAAATAATGGGGACAATTTGTTCTACTGCATGATTTGCCGGTATCAGGAATGATATGATTTTTAAGTGACGTTTCGGTCATTTATAATATGTCATGATCTGTCATTTTTTGTTTCCTTGTATTCAGTAATGTTTACAATGTCATCATGGTGAGACCGAATACGCAAGAACAACGTTTACAAATTATTCCGTTTTATCGTTCTCCAATTGCAACTTTTCATGTGCTTTTTTCATTTTATAGTCGTAATAGTCGTCTAAGTGTGCTCGCTATTCGTCTATTTGTTGAAAATTTTGAGCGTTCATTTTCTTTATACATAATATTCAAGTGCCAATAAGACAAAGAAACGCTCAAAGTAATACAAATATTACTACAGTTCAGTTGCTGAAGACCGCAATTTGTCGATTTCAAGACGTTCTCAAGAATTGGGACAGTCCCCAACCTGAGAAACGATTTGAATTTGGATCCGTATAAAATTGTTTTCACTCAAGAACTGAAGCCATTGGACCACCGTAAATGTCGTGAATTTGCTAATTTTGCCTTGGAACGACTTAAAAACGATAATGATTTTTTTAACACGTTCGCCACTCATCGTCACATATATGTGACATGCTAGTTTAAAAAAAAACTCATGTCACAAATATGTGACGCAAAATGCTTCATTTTTGTATTGCTATAATTTTGTTGTGGTTTGAGGTAAAAGGTTTTGGTTTGCACGATAGTTTACAGTAGTATGTGACACGCATTTGTGCCGAACGGTCTGTGAGTACAAGTTTGCGTTATTGAGATATTTTGATTTTTGTGGGACTCCGCCTAAAACAATAGAATTTTTGTTTTTCTGTTAGTCAATAGTAGATTTTTATATGGTGTTCACGTATTTACTTGTGTTTTAGTTGGTTTTGGGTGTTATTTAGGACAATCTTCAGTCCAGCAATCCAATTTTAGTTCAATTATGGGACATCCAATATTGGGAAATAATCCAACAATGGGACATTTCCTAAGGGTGGTAAAGAGTCGCAAGAGATGTTACCAATGTAGCAAAAGTGGTGAGAGGACTGCGACCAAATACGTTTGTTGTGTGTGTAAATCCCATGAAGGCGAGGAGATTGGATTGTCTGCATATCCATGTTTTAGAATTTGGCATATACTGAATAAATATTCAAATTTTTAATTTTCAATTTATTATGATTTATGAAATTTGTAACAGTTTCTCTAATAATTTATGTTTAGAATACAATATAAATATAACATAACCATAAAATGTATGACTTCAATTACAATTTATAATTCCGTTGCAGTATTTCAAAGACATATATCACTTATATGTGTCGCATTTACTATACAAACTAGAGAGCCTCAGGCCGCGCAAACATGACAAAACACCATTTATAGAATAATGTCACACAAATGTGTCGCATACATTGTACTCATGTCGCAATAAGTCACATATAAGTGACTTGTTATTGCTTGTATGGTAGTCTTTTCTAAATATCGAAAAAATGGCTGAGCCGCGAACGTGTTAAGAAAATCATCTCCTCCGTTGAGGCTCACTTTCATCTGAGTGGTGCGGTAAATAAACAAAACTGTTGATTCTGGTGCGATTAAAATCCACAAATAATTTTGATGTGGTTTTTGCTCTGGCGGAAATATCAGTCAGTATTTTTTTCGAAATGAAGCTGGTATTACCATTACTGTCAGTGGAGATCGGTATAGATCGATGATAATCAACATTTTATGGACGAAATTGGAAGAAGTTGATCTTGACAACATTTAGTTCCAATAAGACGAGGGTACGTGCTAAACAGCAAGTGCAACAATTAAACAATGGAGATTCGATTATTTCAAAACATAGTGATATCACTCAAATCATATCACTCTTATTGGAAAACACGATATGTCGATATAATATTTGAATCACACTTAGTAGACCCAATTGATTTCTATTCAACCTATATTCATTATATGCCGCCAGCATCACGTACTGAGTCTTTGTAACGAGTCTGATGATCAATGGAAGTCAACAAATATACGGTCACATATCTGTTTATTTAATAGTACGAGTAGTATGGTAATCTTGGACGAACTTAGAACAGTAAACTGTGAAATATATTACGCTTAATACTTGACAAAGAGATATATCTTAAGTATAGAGTTTATGTGATTAGCATTGAAAAACGTATCAAACCCACATTCATTGGATTTTCGATAGAAGGTAAGAGACTCCATTTTTTTTGTTGGGTGGCTGTTACCGCACACTTAGATGGTCCGTTGTGATACCACTACGGCTTATAGGTCCGATTTACGTAGAACCATCTGCGCATTACATAGCTCCATGTCAGCCTATAGGACAAGGACAATAGGACCGCCTCTGGATTCTAAACTCAACAGGGGATCCAGATGTGTTCATTCACACCACCGATCATACCGCAACAAAAACGATCGATGGTGAAAAATCCCATTTTGAACGAATATTGAAATGCTTCTGGTCTAACACCACTACTAAAAATGAACTGCATAGAAAAACAAACCGAAAAAAGGACAAGAGTGGTGATGGATGTCATATACTGAGGAAATCATCGAGCGATATAACGAGGATAGACTTGACTCCACAAGGAAAATGAAAGTAGGAAGACCAATGATCACATAGAAGAGAAGATTGTTAAAGTGAAGCAACATGGTAATTCAAGGAAAGAAATAAAATATGAACAGTCCAACAAGATAGTCCACCGTAGTAGACGTTTTATGCTCCTTACATTGGAGATACGGAGAAATACATACAAAAAAGGCGAAATTACAATCCCTAAGAAAAGTGACCTAACAGAATGCGTGCTCACACACAAACACTAAAGCTAAGTTCATACTTCGATTTCTTCGTTCATTCATTCATTCATTCGTTCGGTAATTTTGTTTTGTCGATTCATACTATCGTAAATTTTCCGAGCGATTCCCGGAACGATTTCGTCACTAACTAAAATAAATTAATCCCTTTGACACGCACGTACACATTATATGTATTTTGTTTCCCAATACCATGGCTTTTATTTGTGTCTTTTTCATTTTGGTGTCATGTCGTCTCTTTTACTCAATGTTCGTTCAAAAAAAAGTTAAAGTTAAACTATATCTTGTGACAAAATGTTCAAACAAAAAATTGTCATTTTGGAGCACTACGATTGGGCGAAAAAATTGTTTGAATGAATGAATGAACGAAGAAATTGAAGTATGTATTCAGCTTAAGACATGCAGCAGAAAAACCAACGTCTATCAGACTTAGGTAACGAAGTTGCGTCTCAAGATAAACATTAGAAAACCTAAGACGATGAGACAGTATAAATGATATAATATGATTTAATAGTAAAAACAGGTAGGACAGTGAAAGACATGGACCAAGACATAAATAAAGCAAGACCAAGATGCGATTAATAAAATGCGAGTGGCCTTATACCATAGACACATATCTGATTTCGTAACTACAGTTTCGAGTTAACCATGATTTCGTTGTAATGTGTCACTGCTAACCATGGTTTGCAACTTGGCTTAAACATGATTTCGGAATGAGCTATTTTTTCTCATCCCATGGCATTTTAGTGACGATAGTGATAAGCTAAACTTAAAGTTTTAAAAAAAAATTGAAAATAAAAATATAAGTTTTCAAAAAAATAAATTAATACAGAATTCGATAAATTAACGGAAAATAAAACTAAAAATAGAAATAGGAAAATTTGGGTGGAGGGTAGGCTTGCCACCTTTTGAAAATGCCAGGGGAGGACAGTAAAATTTTTTTTTATTATTTCAAATTTATTATATTTCTTTTTTACAGGATTTTTGTTACAAATAAATGTTGCATTGTCTACTTAATTATAAACCAAAATCAAAAATATAGGAACTAATAGAATATTTAATCTTCATGAGTATGACTAGAAAAAAATTAAGAACTAACAGAATAATGTACTCTTCATGAGAATGATTAGAAAAAAGTTCAACAAAGACTCATCACCTTGAGTATAAAATGTTTTTACTAAATTAAAATGAAAGCTTAAATAACTTGACATTTCAATTCTTAAAAGTATATTTGTCATTACTTTTTGCTAATTTAATCAGCTTATCGTTATGCTTTGCACTTTCGTAAAATTCAGCGCAAGTTTCGTTCTGATTAAAATATATAATTAACTCATTTTTTATCAGTTTAGTCAAACATTTTCCCCTATCTTCACCCCATTTCGAGTTCATTACGGAAAAAACTCTTTCCGTAAAAGCACTGCTAGCTGGAATGCTAAACAAATATGAAATTATTCGAACAATATTAGGCAGATTGGGAAAACATTCAAAAATTTTCAAATACTTTTCACTCGGATTTGAAAATTCCTGAAGATTTAACATAACAATGTTTTTTTCGACTAGGCATACCTCTTCAAACAGTTCATCAATATTAAGGCCAGATAATATTTCTTTTAAATTTAATTATTCAATAACATTTGTTATATCCTCGAATTTAAAAAACCCTGAATTTAAAGATAATTTAGCGATTTTAGTGATCCAAGAAGTTTCAGAAAAATCAAAATGTTCATCAATGTATGTTAAAGTAATTTTAATAAAATCAATAAAATCGTTTTCAATTATAGTTATTTCAGTTATATTTTCAATTTTGGAAAGTAATTGGCGAACTTCGTAACCAAAAAATTGTTTGTCAATTCTGTCCTGTGGCCCTATTCTGGTTTTCCCAGGGAATTGGGAATTGGGAATTTTTGACGTTTTTATAACAGTTGGGAATTATTTTTTCCAAAAGTGTATTCTGGCTATTGGGAAAAATATTTGGTTTGGAAAAAATAATTCCCAATTATAACAGTTTTGACGTTTATTTTTCCCTATTAAAATTGTTGGGAATTCATATTTCTTATGGTAAAATACTCATAATTATAATACTAGAGTATAAATTTAAATTTTTTTATTATTTCTTATAAGCAAAAACACCTATTTTTATAAATTTGGTCTTATCTGCCCTAATATATAAAAAAAATTAGCTCATTCATAAATACTAATAATCATAACAAATAGTGAATGTAGAAAATAATTCCCACCCTAAAAAATTTTTAATTGTTTTTCAAAAACACCTATTTTTTTTTAAATTTGTTATTCATCCGTCAATATTTAAATCATATTCAAATATAATAACATAGCGCACCATGAAAAAAACCATTAAAAAGGTACTCTAGTGGCGAACATTTAAAACTATTTGTTTCACAGAGGGGAAATAATTCCCAGCACGTCAGAATACACTTTCGGGAATTGGGGAATAAAATATTGGGAATTATTATAGTTGGGAATTGGGAATTTTTTTTTCCCAATTCCCAATTCCCAGGGAAAACCAGAATAGGGCCACTGAAGTTTATTTTTAAATCCAACAAAAATGTCATGTAATTCGATGGCTGTGCAAGTATTAGATTCTAGTTTTTTAGTTGTTTCGGAATACAATTTGAGAATATGCGACAAAAAAAGCATATAGATTTGAATTTTCGGCGATATTTTGTCATTTTTTATGTTCAAAACTTGACGCATCTGTTTTGGCAATTCTTCACTTAGAAAATATGTGGATAAAGCTGGCCATGTAGTAACAAGTCTATCTATAGCAGGCAACAAAGACAACCATCTCGTCGATACGTGACGAAGGATTTCTTTAAATTCGATTTCCGAGTAGTTACAAAATTCAATCAATTTTTGTCTACGTTTAGCAGCATTCGAGAAATGAGAATATACTTTTAGAATAATATTTTCAACATCTACGTCTAAATTACATAAAGATCTTTTTAAAGCGTTATATAAAATATGAGCATAACAATTTCCTTTCAAAATATTTTTATTTGTTTTTTTTTAATTAATAAATAACGAATTATTTTTTCCAAAATTTGAATTCGTGTTATCAGCGCTTAAACAGACAACGTTCTTTATATATTTAGTTTTAAATTATCTAATGAGTTTCTCACCATATCACACATGCCTATGGCAGTTTCATTTGCATTTTCGACGAAATCTATAATTCTATTTTGAATCCCAAGCGATTTATCAAAATACTGAATACAAACTGGGAAAAATTTTCGATTTTTTCGGTTAGATGCATCAGTTTGAACTCCGAAATACACGTTATTCGATAATAAATGTGATACCAAATGATTCAGTACAAAAGGACCAAGAACATTTTCCACGATCATTGTGGCTTTTGTACGGCCGCAACAAATTTTTTTGGCAATTTCTGAATCGGGAAGACTTTTTTTAAGTAGTTTTAAATTGCAATCCAAGGAATTGTAAGATAAATTATGTTTCACGTTATGAAATATATGGACAATTTCCGAAATATAGACATCGTTCTCTTGCGTGGAGTTCTTTTTGACAAAGAACTTGTCTAAAATTTGGCTGGTAGTAGCAGCTGATGAATTAGCCTGATGCGCTGTTCCATTTTGGTGAATTCGAAGCGCTGAATATCCTTTATATTCTACTGAGAAATCCACTCGGCATAATGTACAATACGCTCTTATAGACGAATTGTCGGTTTTTTTTAGCCAGGAGTATTCCTTCAACCACTTTTCATTAAAAACACAGAGCCGTTTTTTTTTAGCCTTTGGGGGAGTTTTATCATTTTCAGATTTTTCTTCCAAATCAGACATAGTTAATTGATTCTGTAATTAAAAACTCTTTAACAAAACACATCAAAAAATTTAGAGACACATAAACTGCTAGCCGCATAAAACTACTATTTCCACATAAATAAACCATTATTTCCAATTTTCCACATAAAAATATTATTTTTAAGTTGATTTAAATAATTTTTACAAACCTTTTTGTATTGAAATGTCAAACAATTTAACGCTGAATTTGACAGGTTTGCTAGGGTTACCAAAAAAAAATATTTCTTTGCTGAATAAAAAAAATCATTTTGCAGGGGTTTACACATAAAATAAATGAATGATTTCACAGTGTTACTGCGGAATACATTGTCTGAAAATGTTTTTCGATCGCAAAAAATCAAATAAATAAATACATGAAAGTAACGAAACAAATATAAAGTGTAAATAAACTTAAGATACACCTTTTATTACTATACCTATTTGAATTTATAAAAATTAAAATTATTTATTTTTATATTTTTTTGGAAAAACGACATATTTTTCTGGAGGAGGACATTTATGCCTTCGTGGAGGATGGAGGAGATTTCTTATGAAAGGAGGACTGTCCTCCTCAAAGGAGGACGGGTGGCAAGCCTAGTGGAGGGCGAAACAAAAATATTTTTAAGCCACACAGTTAACGTAAGACTATTAATGAATAATGATAAACTGTCAAATGAAATGAGAACTGTAGTGTGTCATGTAGTCTCATCTAAAAAATCATAGTTTCATAATCATGGTTACGTAACTAGATATGTGTCTATGGTAATACACTATAACTGACAATGAACTGGATAGAAAAGTAAATCATTCAGATATAGAAAACGAGATAAAGAGACGAAAGTGGAAATGGTTAGATGCAATGTATGATCTTGGAAATCACCAAGTGGCATGACTAGATGCCATTAGACAGGAACAAGAGGAAAGAAAAGTAGGAATTGCAGTTATGAAAGACTCTGTTCGAAAAGTGATCGTTTACCAAGTTGTGACGCTTCAGCAAGCAGTGTTCAACTTGGTAAATCATAGGAATAAATAAAAGCTGTAGTATGAACAGAGTAAGATGGTCCAGGCTAGAAGACGCCTTTTGCACCTAAAATTACAGCTAATAAAAAAAACATATAATGAGGGTAAAATATTCCATGTTCTAGTCTACAATATAAATACCACAGTTAATCACTGTCCTTAATCGCAATTCTCAGAAGAATGGAAAATGTCCTCTTCTGTCTACTATATAAAAGATTCCTGTGTACAGTTTTATTACAAATTTTCAATAATTTTCTGAGAAGTATCCGGAGAGATTTTGTCATATAAAGGAATTACATCAACACTTATTTTAATATACAGGGTGGGACAAAAGACCTGCTACCATTTTGATTGTCTTTGTTCAAAGAAAAGATTAGTATAGGGTTGGTTTTCATAAAAAGTTTATTTCGTCATTACTTTTTTTCGTTACGATTGGAATATTATATAGGCTTAATGGTGACACCGAATGGAATATTATATAGGCTTAAGCGATTCACTATGCAACTTTCGGCTCTATTTAACATCTCAGGCTGAATTTATTCAATTTCGTGACGAATTTTGTCTTTAAGATGTTGAATCGTTTGGGGCTTATCCATAAGAACGTTTGATTTTAAACCACCCCATAAGAAAATGCCTGGTGTTGTTAAATTCGGAGATCTGGCTGGCCATGCTAAATCGCCATTTCGCAAAATTAGTCTTCGTGGAAAATCTTGCTGAAACCACATGCCCTCTAGTCATTGGTCTTTCATTTCAGACACAAGAAAATCGAAATTTCGATTCATGCCTTGTTACCGTTCGGCAGTAATAGTAACAAAACCTTGGTCATTTTCAAAAAAAAAAAATAGGGACCAATGATGTTTCAAACATGAAAACCACACCATACAGGTTTTTTTAAGTGAATGCAATGATGTTTGATGAATTACTTGAGGATTCTGTGTTCCCCAAACCGTCTGTTCTTTTTATTGATATGGCTACTGAGATGAAAATTTCACCAGGGCTGCATTACCGTATTCAACTCGGTAGCAATTTTTGGACTAATTGAATTTTTTACGGGAACATTTTCAAATCAGTTTTCAAAATTCACCTTAAACTGCGTACAGAAATGTGTTCTGGAGACTCTGCAACACTATCGCGCACCATGTAAACGATAAATTGTGGTTTTGTGAGGCACTGGATGATTAGGATATTTTTGACGGAATTTCCGCTGAGTGGCAATAATGGAACGATTATTTTCAATAAATATTGTCACTATCTCGTTCTTGTGGCGGATATTTATTCATGATAAAATTGGGGCGAAACGTCACATAACCAATATTATGGTAATTCCAATGGTAATGGTAGATTAAAATGGTAGCGGGACTTTTGTCCCACCCTGTACAAACGGCTCAAATTATGCATCGAGATAATATTTGAAGTACGCCGAGTAGATCCAACCGATTTTTATATTCATCCTATATTTACCTCATTCACCAGCTCCGCATACTTAGTCTCTTCCGCATACTAAGACTGTTGAATGGGAGTCACATATCTGTTTATTCAATAGACGAACTTAGTCCTTAGTAAACCAAGTAAGAATACGTGAGTTTTTGTAATAAGCATTGAAAAACGTATCAAAACCACATTCTTTGGAGTCCTGATAGATAAACTCCATCTAGAGACGGAAAGCTGTATTTACTATACATAATTTCATCAACAATGAAGTTAGGAATTAACTCTTACAATTTAAGAAATGTACACAGCTGATTCCAAACAAAAACATGCAAATTAAGAAATCAAACCAATTTTAAATTATTCATCTCACCTGTGATAAGCTTAAAACTAGTGGCGGAGCAGATGTAACAATAGATGCAGTACTAACATTTGTATTAACTGTCATACAGCGACTATTTGAAGTATTGATTAAGTTTTGTGTATTCCGTTGATTATCAATCATATTGTTAGTTACATTATTATTATTGTTATTATCATTTTGTTGCACCAAATTGTTGTTATTAACGTTTTTATCTCTTGTCCCACTATTGCCACCCGAATTTAAATTTATTTGATTTGAATTCGATACTTGAACGGTTGTTAATTGATTATTATTGTTACGATTTAATTGATTATTATTATTATTATTATTGCTATTATTATGACCGTTAGTGAGTTGGTTATTATTATTATTATTAATTTGTGAATTCGAATTATTATTATTGCTGCTAATTGATCTAATTAAATTATTTGAATTTTGATTGGAAATATTTGAATGTGATGTAGTTGGAATGACTTGAAAATGAATTGAGTTATCTAATGATTTTGGTGTTGTTGTTATTGTTGTTATTGAATTTGATGACGCGGTTGTCGATAATGAGGAATGTACTAAATCTTGTATATTAGTATGATCAGCACCAATTATACTAATTTGATGATTACTAGTATTATTGTTGTTATTATTACCGCCACCGCCACCGCCACCACCACCACCACCACGACCTCCGCGCCGTTCTAACCACCGGGGATATATCTATATATTTGGGGAAATTATAGATTTTATTTTTTATTCCATCACCATAAATGTCATACATTATAGTTGAGCAAATATATAATATAATTTACTTACTCTTTGGCCAATTAATACATTTGGTGTTGTACTAGTAACTTGATTGCTACTTTGATTCACAGTTTCGTTACGTTTATTGTCATTATTGTTTTTTGCCGCTGTTATACGTCGCATGGGATGTGAGCATGATTTGCCATCAGCACATGTTGAATCGGGACAACCACATTCTAATTGTTTAACGAGGGCTGCTTGGCGAGCGAGACGTTGTTTTTCCATTAGCTGGGCAACAATTGCTTCAACAGTTTCAGCCGTCTAGAATATTAATTATAAAATAATTATTTGGAGATCGAAAATACCTTTACTACGAGGATGGAGTGAGAAGTCTGGTAAAATTGTAACAGAGGGCGCCATAATCCAAAATCGTGTCAGGCGTCAATACTATCTGTTACTAGACAAAATAAAAATTTTCAAGCCGATCTGTCATGTAGTTCAGTTTTGAACCTAGATGAATAAACTAAATATTATGGGGACTCTTCATCATCGATCAAAATGATTCCCAAGTGGTTTACTGATTTTTGTTGTGGTTGTACAAGCATTACTGATGCCGAACTTTCAGGAAGCCCAAATTAAGTCGCCACACCAAACATTGTTGACAAAATCCAAGATTTTGGTATTGCAAGACCGCAGAGTGAAAGTGCACGAGACAACTGAAATAGTAGGTATCTCAGATGAACGTGGGCGCAATATTACATTTAACCGACCACTGGCACACGTGACAACTTCAGAGGCAGTTTTGGCGATGTTCAAGAAAAATAAAAAGGAGTTTTGACGTCGTTTGTGGATGAAAAATGGATCTTTCACTATACACCGCAACCTAAGAACAGTATAAACAGTGGATTTCTACTGGCGAATTTGCGCCAAAGACGGCTAAGGCGTTTTTATCAGTCACAGTTGTTTGGGATGTACGAGACATAATCCACATCGACCACGTTTAGCGAAGAAAAAAGTTCTCCTCCAATGCAAGGGTGCACAATACAGGGGTGCACACGGATGTAGATGTCATGGCCAAAGTCCATGAATTGCGCTTCGAATTTTTTTAATTTTTTTTTTTTAAAGTTTAGCTAGGGTGCAGGACGGACTTTAAGATTGTTCTATCTCCTTGTAACTGTTACAGCTCTTGCACCCAACGCGCGATTCTTCAAATAAAAGTTGATAACTGCCTTAAACTTGTGCATTTCATACTCCAAAGGAAACTAAAAACCGGATAACGAATAACACTTCCTTGATGTTCGATAAATAAGTTCGCGCTTTGCGCATTAACCGTTTCTTGTGTTACCCGCCTTGCCGTAACAAATGGCGGTAATTTCTTCTTTAACTCTGCAGAACATTTACCATTTATAGATCTTTAAAGGTTGTCTAGATCTTTCTTAGGTATAGAGTTTCGTATTATTCGGACGGCACGCTGCTGGACTCTATCCAGCAACTGAAGAGCAATGTCATATGCCTCACCCCAAACCTGACAGCAATATTCTTTACACAGGTCAATATTATTTCCACGGTCTAATTACACGGTGCTCAAGATCGAGATTCCATTTGTTTGCAACATACGTCAAGAGATCGGTTGTGGAGCGGCTTTCGTGAAAGCCATATTGTTTTTTTGAAATTATTTTATTAATCTCAAGATTGATCCCACCAGTTGTTGGTTAATGCATTTCTCAAAAACTTTAGCCACGGCTGACACAATTGATATTGGCTGGTAGTTTGAGGGGTCAGTTTTATCACAACCACGTTTAAGAACCGGTTGCATCATCACACTCTTCCAGGCGTTCGGGTATTTACCTTGCTTATTAGAAAGGAGAAAAATTTAAGTTAATATTGGAGCAAAGTCACTGGGACAATTTCCTCCGAGATGTTGGCAGGATCCATTTTGGAACCACAATACGGAATTGACGAAGGTGTAACTCCATCTGGGACAACTGAGGTCGAGTTCGAAGAGGATACGTTTGCCAGTAAGTCGGCCTGCAAATATGGATCCACCACCAAAGCACCATCTGCACATTTCAATGCTGAAAAAGATGTTTTAGAAGTAGTGACAACCGATGTGACCATCTGGTAAAAGTTGCGATCGGAGATTTTCAACTCGGAAGCCTTGGCGGCTTTCTTGCTGTCGACAATTTTAGCTTCATAAGATTATTTTTACAGATGTTGCGTATGGCTTTAGAATGTTCAGACGAAATTTCGTTGTGCTTATATTTTTTGTGAGCAGATTTATTTTGTCTGATTGCTTTGGCGGATTGTTTTGAAAAGATTTTAAAATAAGGATTGGGATTGGAAAACGATGATGGGATATATTTATTCATTCCATGTAGAACGGTTTCGGTGAAATTGGGAACGGCGTCGTCTATTTGTTTGTTATAAAAACAATGGCTCTCCCACGGGAAATGTTGTAAAAATGACAGTAACCCATCAGACTCGTGAAAATGCCATAGACGCCTTGGCTGCTGTCTAAGTTCTGGTGGTGTTTCGACAGATATTTTTACGATTATCAGGTTGTGGTCAGAATTTCCAATTCCAGCCTCGACTCGCACTGCCATGGAATGTGAAAAGACAATGATCTAGAATATGACTACTTGTATAGAATTTTGACAGTTAAATGTGGAATCACTACTAATCTGCGGAAGGTCATGCGAAACAGCAAGCCAATACGTCTGACACAGTTCGTCTTTTGGTGATGCAACCATTCGTTTTGGTGGGTATTAATTTTAATTATTAATTTTTAACAGACTTCTCACTCCGCCCTCGTATATAGTCGTCAATGGCTTACCGAAATTTCGATTTCATTATTCGAATCTGGTTCATCTTCACTAAAAACTGAAAATACAAAATTTCAAAATTCAATTAAAATTTGTATAATTATTTTGCATATATCTAAAGGAATATCCACATACACATCGGTTTCAATTGACTAACAAGTTCCTCTTTGGTCCATTCTTTTTTATCACCCCACAGCGATAAACTTGGTGTTATCACTGCCATTTTATTATCATCTGGATATGGTACATTCAAATAATGTACTAAAACTATATCAGGATTCTACAAAAAACATAGAAAATTTTTAAAACAATTCGTAATACAAAAGTTATACCGTGTGTTGTGTGTGTATAGTGTCGAGCTGTTTTGTAAAAAAGCACAGCAAAAATATTATATTGTTACTACAAGATAACAGAATGACACAAAACAAAAAGCTAAATAAGAATAATTATTGTTTTTTTTTACAAGTTTTGTCTCAAAACGAAAAACAACGAGAAAATTATTAAGATGAACCAAATATTCATCGAAATAATCTCGAAAGCTCATCACACGCAAAGTGATTGCAAATGTCTTTAATTCTCATTTATACATCCATTACGACATATTAATATCTGGAAAACTTTTGCACCGCCCTAATATAATATTTTTCGTGCTTTTTTCGGTTCATTGTTATTATATGTATAGAGCTTTTTAGTTGTTTTGTTTAAATTTAATTTAATTGGGAAATATGAATTGGAGAAAACAATAATGTACCTGTAATAGCCAGTAACATCTGCGATGAAATGTTGGTAGTATAGCTGAGTGCACATAGCATCCATAAATGCACTAAAAAAAAAGAAAAACAAATTAAAATACTTAATAGGAAAAGTTTTATTGTGTTTTGTGTGAAAAGTGATTTAAGGTTTTCCTTTATTAATTTAATTTTTTTTTATTGTTTGTAATGTTTTTACTTTTGGCTTCACGTACTTGTACGTACATGGGATGAATTAAATTGAAAGATTAGATTTTTTCGTGAAAATGGAAAAACATTTTTTTTTTAAATATAGCTGTTCGTTTTTACCAAAATAATCAATCATAATTTTTATTTTGTATAGGATTGCTTAATAACATGTTCATAATTTTGATTAGCTTCGAGGGGCCACTGTGAAACAGTATTATATAGTGTAATTATCGAACATCCGTTTAGTTTCACATATATAAATTATTTCGAACGAATCTGTTTCGGGGTGATTTTAGGATAATCGTAATTGTTCAAGTAAAATTAGTTCCAAGAGCAGGGTTTGTTGCTTTCGACCAAAAATGAAATCATGGCTGATTTTTTGTTATGGCGGTTGCACCCGGAAGTGCTTCCAGCACATTCATTCTCTCCATTAACAGATGTAAAAATTGTTGCATGGTAGGAAAGTCACGACTATACCATTAAGGGATTACTCGTAGTATTTTAGGCTGTTGTAATCCAACTTTTTGACATTAATGTGAATGAGGCTGATACTCCATTCGTCCACGTTGTAGTCCAAATTGTTTAACGCTTCTATACACTCCTTTAGTGTATCATCCATTTTTCGAATATCCTTGGCTGCGTTTGATTGAACTTTTGGAATGTTAAACATAGTGTCAATATATTGGGACCACGATTTTTCGTTTATTGTCGTACCGCTTCTTAATTATATTGTAAACAGGTTTGTAGTTTTCTGCTTGTAGTGCTAGGTGTCCTATTAAGGTAGATGGTTCTCCTTTTAAGCTTTCTTTAAAATAACTTAATTTTTCAAAGTCTGATACATGACTGTTATCATGTATCAGATTGTTGAACGTGTTTATGAACGCTGTTCAGTTCTTGAAATTCCCGCCGAATGTTGGAATTTGTATTCGCGGTAATTTCAGACTACTACTTGTGCCTTATTGATACTTTGACTGGTTTTGCCTCATGATTGATGCTACTGTGATTCTGATGTCTTCATATTGTTTCATCACTGTGCCAAAGAAGTCATCTGAAAAATACGGCAGCGATTCTTCGGTCTGTGAGGCTTCGATATATATTCCCATACCGCATGACAGTTTTTCGATTTCTGCTTTCTTGGAGAAGATTGCTTGATAGCGTTTCGCTTGCACTGAGGCCAAATTCTCGTTACCAATTGATATCTTACCGGCACTTACACTTGGAACAGGTGTAACTGATGGATTCTTCGTCTTTGACCCTAGTGATTTCCTTAGAGCTTCGAACTCTTGTCTGAAATTTTGCACCAGAGGTGCCACCGATTCTCGACTTTTCCAATATTCATGTTTTATCTGTTATTTATGGTTATCTTTAAACTGACTTAGGATCTGTTCATAAGTATCGACGAATTCTTCATACATATCATCTAACCGCGCTATTTTGCGGTCGATGTATGTACTTGTCTTTCTGCTCATGGAATCTTTCTTGTAGTTGGACAGTAAAGTTTGTATCTCCTTGAATCTCTGCTGTTGTTGCTTGCATAAGTTGTCCATTATAAACGCCTGGTTGATGGTTTTAGGTTGTTGAATATTTGATGTGTCACTTTGTTTGATGGTTGTACTGTGACACTTATTATTTAGTGGACTGTATATTTGTTTCGTCGAACTTATAGATGTTTTTATTTTTTCACTCGAAGGACATGGTCTTCTTGAGATGGTGGTTGCACCATGAAGTGCTTCCAGCACATTCATTCTCTCCATTCACATAATTTGATTGATTAGATAAAAATATATTAACCAGATAGGAGTTAGTAAATCAAATGCACCAACAAATCTGGAGAAAATGAAACCAAGAATATGTTTATCAGCTTCAGCATCAAACCAAGTGGAAAACTAGGCACCCAAACATAGCGGTAGTTACCTTCTTTGATGTGGACAAACAGTCGAATCAAGGAAATTCACCCGGGCAAAGATAATCTTGTAAGAGCAGAGACGATTTTTACTTTCAAAGGAGAAATTAAATGTCCTACAACCAAGTTATGCACTCTGCCAGCCTTAGAAAATGAAAAAAGGAGAAAAGGAGCCCATCATCTAACGAAGAAAACAACCCAATGTTAAGAAGCAGATCATGCAAAATTCATAAGACCGCTTCATCGATCTCTGGTAACCCCAGTACGATTTCGAGACGAAATTAATCGTATCAGGGAACATCTTTCCCCAGAGATATTTTTGCCTGGCAGAAAGCAAGGGGACCTTGGCGGATTTCACGCTTAGTTCCGCGAGATTTCACTGGTTCACAGATTTGTTGAATTGTGCGCTCCCTTTTACCTTGATATTCCAATTCCGCTCCAATATACCAGGTATTATGCCACAGGTGACGATTAGTGTTCACGATAATGCCGAGATAAGAAGATCAGTACAAATTATCCGCTTCCAATAATTAAAATCAATATGGCTGAGCCGCGTTTATTATGATTTTAATAATAAGAACTACTCGGCTCAATGGTTGCAAAAGATTTGACGTAATCGCCAAGCTTTATAATTTTATTACAATTACATATTATTAGTTCTAAGCACTGAAGCTAATTACAATTGCGTATGAATCTACATTACCGATAAATAATTTGGTATATAATTCTATTACAATTTTGCTAATTAATAATATGGAATATTAGTATTGAATTCAAGTTATATGATGGCTAAATTTTAGTCATTAAACCACCATACCGCCCACCTTGAACGATTTTGTTCAATAGTACTATTATGTTATATATGCGATTAGTATTTAAAAGAAGTTTCTGAATTATTGCTGATAGGTTTTTGCCCAGAACTGGAACGCAGTTGATACTCACTAATTGGCATGTTGGTTGTTGTTGTTGGATCAATATTTACAGGAAGTAAGCATAGTCGATGTATTGATCGCTTCATTTCGCCATTGGCAGTTTTTAATGTTACTACTCTTACTTGTTGGTCGACTCCTGGGTGAAGTTTTACTACCTTTCCTAGTAGCCAGTGACTGATTGGAAGACCACTATCCTGGATTAGAACAATATCATTCACTTCAATAGAACGTTTTTTGTTTTGCCACTTATTGCGCCGTTGTAAGCTGGTGAGATATTCATTATACCACCTTCTCCAAAAATGATGAACCATGTCATTAATAACTCTCCATCTTTCTGACGACGAACCATTCACATGAACACTGTCTAATGATGGAATGGTGATAGGAGAATATCCATGGAGAAAATGAGATGGAGTTAAGCAGTCTAACTCATCTTCTGCCATTCGATATAAAGGACGTTTGTTCAAAATGGCCTCAATTTCGGCAGTTAGTGTGATCATCTCTTCTAATGTTGGAATCGTTTTTCCCATTACTCGCTTAAAATGAAACTTAAAGGATTTTACACCCGTTTCCCAAAGGCCACCAAAGTGTGGACTATTCGGAGGATTTAAATTCCATTGAATTTGGGTTTTAGATAGAAACTCGATGATATGATTTGATTTCTCCACTAGTTTGTTAAAATTTTGGTTGAGTTTTGCCTTTGCCCCAATAAAGTTTGTACCATTGTCACTGTACAAATTGTGACAACCACCTCGTCTCGATGTAAACCTTTTAAGTGCCCCCAAAAATGCATCACTAGTGAGATCACTCACCACTTCTAAATGTATAGCTTTAATGCTCATACATACGAAAATGCACACGTATGCTTTGTATGTTTTACTTCCTCTTCCTTTGACCAAATGTATAGAAAAGGGACCAGCATAATCGATGCCAGTCGATAAAAAAGGACGTACCAAATCTAGTCTGCTCTTTGGTAAACTTCCCATTAGCTGAGTTTGAAGTTCTGCATTAAATCTCGCACACTGCACACAACCTTTGACCAATGATTTTGCTACAAATTTACCTCTTGGAATCCAGAATCTTTGTCTCATTAAACTCATTAATAAAGATGGTCCTGCATGTTTGGAATAAATATGCTCGTCTTGCAGAAGAAGCCAACTGACTCTCGATTTGGCATGCAGGATGATTGGATGTTTAGTCGCATAAGGTGCTGTACTATGGTGTAGCCTGCCACCCACTCGTAAAATACCGCATTTGTCTAAAAATGGACTTAGAGACTTTAAACTGCTATCATTTCCTATATCGCCCTTTGCATTTAATTTCGCCACCTCACTTGAATAAAATTTTTGTTGTTCATGTTTAAACATCATGGTCTCGACTTGGAATAATTCATCTCGCCTTAAGGACTTGCTAGACATCGTATACAATTTCGAAGATTTGCATGCATTAATGAATCGTAGAATATAACAAAGAACCCTTTGTGCTCGTTGATACGATGAATATGAACGTAAAAACTCATCAATCCACTTATTCTCGATAACTGCACTAAGTGTAAACATTTTGTGGATTTCTTCTTCCGCTGTATTATAGGTCTTACTCTGATCTGGCCACTTTGTTTGATCTTGGTATAACCAATTTGGCCCTCTCCACCACATATTGTTGTCCGCTAATTCACTTTGAGATAAGCCGCGCGAAGCACAGTCTGCTGGATTCGAAGATGAAGGCACGTGTATCCACTGCTCGCGCTTACAACTTGATTTAATTTCGGCGGTTCGATTTCCTACGAACGTACTCCACCGTCGTGGATGACCTTCCAACCAATCCAATACTACCTTCGAATCTGACCAATATATACAGTTGGTTATGGGTATACCCGCCTCTTGTTTAACAACGTTTACTAATTTGGCCAATAAAAGAGCCCCACAGAGTTCAAGTCTTGGCAATGAGACTTGATTTATTGGCGCCACCTTGGTTTTGGCGGCGATCAATCGTATATTTACTTTATGGTTTGAATCAGTAAAGCGATAATAGATCACTGCGGCAAATGCTTTCGTACTAGCATCACAAAAGCCATGGATTTCTATTTGTGATGATGCTGATGTTCCAATGTGACGAGGTAGACTTATACAATTTACTTGATTCATACCCTTTAAGATTAGTAACCACTTTGCATTCAGTTCTTCCGGTAATTGATCATCCCAATCTAATTTTTTACACCACAGAGTTTGCATAAATATTTTAATGACAACAGTTACCGGAGCTACCCAGCCCATGGGATCAAACAATTTTCCTGCCGCCGATAATACCTTTCTCTTGGTGTAATTATGATGCAGGTCTTCGCCTAGTTCGCAATCAAACAGAAATTGGTCTCTCTGTGGATTCCAATGAACACCAAGAATTTTAACTGAATACTCTTGTAAATCTCGTTCACTAATTTGTTTGGGTGCAGTATCTAAACGATTTTTGGGTATGCCATCTAATACTGCTGTATTGTTTGTTTTCCATTTCCGCAGTGTAAATCCATGTCTTCCAAGTAACTCAGTAATTGTAGAAATGGTATTTCTGGCTTCATCTATACTTTGAGATCCACTCATCAAGTCATCGACATAAAAACAATTTTTGATAGTTTTTGAAGCTTCTGGATGTGACTCAGCGTATTTTTCCGCAATTGCTTGTAATGTTCGTGTAGCCAAATAAGATGCTGACGTTAATCCGTATGTTACGGTTAGCAATTTAAAATGTTTGATAGGTTCACTCACATCATTTCGCCATACTATTCTTTGATACTCTGTATCTGGAGTTGCTAATTTGACCATGCGATACATTTTTTCCGCATCGGCAGTGAACACAACCGGATATTCCCGAAACCGCAAAATAATCGTGAATAAACTTGGTTGTACTACAGGACCTGTGGCAAACATTGATTTAGAGATACACCGCTAGTAGATTTTGCCGACCCATCGAACACAACCCGCAACTTTGTGGTAGTGCTTTCCATCCGCAGAACACCATGATGTGGTAGATAGCAACTTAAAGGATTCGAGATTTCATGTTTTGGTATTTCTTGCATATGACCCATTTCCTGATATTCATTCATAAATCCACAGTATAATTTTTTGAATTCAGGATCTCTCGTAAATCGTCTTTCCATTCCTTGTAACCTTTTAATTGCTGTAGTTAAGGTTTGTCCCAGTTTACTCGGAGATTGCTTAAATGGTAACCGTACAATATAAGTCCCATCTGTATTAATTTTTGTTGTAGCAAGAAATGTTTCCTCACATAATCTTTCTTCTTCACTTAGTTGTGGGATACAAGATTTCACTTCCTCCATTTCCCAGAAACGTCTTAATGTCTTATCAATATCAATTGATTTCGCCGACTTCTGATTTGCCATCATTACTACGAGATCATCGTACATTCTATGAGAAATACCGCCCGCCACCACCCAACCAAAAATGGTTTTTTGTAACACCGCATTTGTATTTTGAAGTTTAATTTGACCCATTTCCAAACAGCTAAAAAAATGGTCTGCTCCGATAAGTATGTCGATTTCTCCCCTGATATGAAATTCGACATCCGCTAGATTAATTCCGTCTGGTAAATTTAAACTTTCCCGCTTTATTTCTTTACTCGGTAATGGACTGGTGATTTTTTTAAGAATTAACGCACTTAATTCATACCCGAGTGGTTGGTTGGTTTTCATAATTAATTGAACTCTACCTTTAGTACTGCTTGCGTTCAATTCCCCAATACCATTTACTATCACCTTTGAATTTACTCTTCGTAATTTTAACCTTTGCACGCAATCTTCAGTGATAAAACTCACCTGGGAACCACAGTCCAGCAGAGCTCTGCAGTAATATATTTTATTATCATGACCCATTATCTTCACTCTTGCCGTGGGTAAAATTGTGAAGTTGGAGTCCTCAAGATCTGAACTGGCATGACCTACAAATTTTGAATTTTCAGGTATTGGTTCCCCTTTGTCTGCCAATTGAGTTTTTGTTTCCTCAAAATGAAGTGTGATGCTTCCTTCCACATTTTTGACAACGTCGATTTGTTGGACATCTATGAACAGGATGTTTAGCGCTCAGGCAGTTGTAGCACCGATTTGATGTTTGGATGAATTCCTTTCGTGTGATTGCATCCATTTCATGAAATTTTGCACACTGCAATAATGAGTGTGCCAAACTGTCGCATATGGCGCATTTGTAGTAGATTTGATTTTCCTTATGATCTTGTTCATTTGTAGCTATATGACCTTTGACTACATTGCTCCGTAGAATTCGCTTTTGAGGTGCCTGGCATGTTTCAAAGGTAGAAATTCTTCTTTCCAAGAAGTCTAAGAGATCATTTATGGTTGGATGATCTTTACCAGTTGAGTAATCAGCCCACGCTATTTGAGTTTTGTCGTCAAGCTTCTGGCATACTAAATAAATGACCCATGGATCCCGAGTTTCCGCTTTGTTTCCCAAGGCATTTAATCCACGAATCACCTCATCCGACACATCACGTAATTTCCGCAGACTTGAAATGTTATTCGGCAAAGCATTTGGTTGATCAATAAATCTTTTAATATAGGTGTTTATTATGTATCTTTCTTTGCCGTACCGCTCCTTTAGTTTATTGAATGCGCCAAGATAATTATTTTCTGTGACTCTAAGGTGTCGAACTAATGATGCTGCTTCGCCTCGTAATAAACCTTTAAGATACTGGAATTTTTCCACCCCGGATAAATTTGATTCGTGAATCGTAGTACTGTACATATCGAAAAATGAAGGCCAATCCGCATAATCCCCTGAAAATGGGGGAATGTAAAGCTTTGGTAATTTGACGTCTGAACGGTTGCTAAGATGAGGATCGTTGGTTGTAAAATTCAAGACATTCGTCGTTTGGTGTTGAGCTCCCTGGTTAATTCGCATATTGGTTTTCAGTAATGCTGTCGCTTCAAAATAAATATCCTCGATTGATAAATCTGCCTCTTCACTCTCGCTTAGCTCCAATATACGAGCTTCAATATTACCAAGTAAGTCATGAAGTTTTCCCGCTTGATCAAGACGTACAACGAGCTGTTCTATTTCCGTATTTGCATCAGCTTCACGAGCAAATTGAACGATTTGCGCTAATTTATTTTTGTTCACCGTTCGTTGCCGTTTTAACCCCGAAATTTCTTTATCTGACATCTTCAAAATATAAAACAACACGCCTCGTGATGCACCTTTAATCCTTTAATTTCTTCTTAGAGTAAGGACCAATTTAAGAAAAGAATTTTAATTTTCACTTGACCCGCACACTATATTTTAGTTTCACCACAAATTGTTCGATGCGTATAGCGATTGCATTTTCGAATTTTGAAATTCGAGAATTTCGGAATTCGTCCATATAAATATAATTTCGAATTCCGAAATATTCATGGCGAATTCCGAATTGTTTTGGCTTAAGCCGTCGAGATTATGTGTTACCAAAATCACTAAACTCCATGCAAAATGTTACAGTACTGGAAAATGGAACACGGTTTTGCTGCTTAACTTTCAGATCAATGGACATCATCAAGATTTCGATGCTGTTTGAATGTGAATGACCATTCGAAGGAAAAGTTCTGGAACTAAGAACCAGTTTCCATTGAAAGCCGTTTCCTTGCAAATACGCTGCGGCCCTGGAAACCACATTGCAAAACAACATTCTAAATTTCGGTAAAGATATTATGTCCATAACAACTAATGGAGCAGCATTTATGAAAAAGCATTTTGATGGTTTTTCCATGTTATCAGTAGTTGGGCTTTGCAAACACGATTCAGTAAGCTGTAATTAATAATTTCTTTAATAAATCGAATACAAACTACTGAATTGGAGCATATAAAACAGAAAATGTTAGTGGATAAAATCCTGAAAGTGAAAACGGAATCAAAGGATTAGGAGTACGTAAACCAAGATTGCGGTGGCTTGATTCTATAAATTGATAATGAAGCTGAATTAGAGCATGTTGTGGTAATTGAAGAATTTTGATTGAGTTTGATCATCAGTAATTGAGAAAATTTGATTGTAAACCAATTGTTTGAGAAAATCGGATGATATTCTTCAAATTTTTGTTAAAAAAATTTCAAAAAGAATTGAAACTTATTATGGACACTAGAACTAGATGGAATAGCTTAGTCCAAATCCTTTTAAAATTTAATCAACTAAAAAGCTGTTTTAGAAAAGCTTTGATTGACATCTCTTTGATTGAGATGTTGAAATAACATCATTTCTGCACTACTCTCAGTTAAGCTTATTGTTGACCCCTCTGTCGAGAGGACGCAAATCTTCTTTCTGCTGACGCGGTACTATCTCTTATGCTTGAGAACTTCGGATCTGATGAACTTTCACTCAAATTGAAACACACTTTAAAAGAACGAATAAACCAAAGACGCACAAATGTATCAGGTTCTCTTCAGTATTTTCAAAATGGTGGAATAAGTGAAACTGATGCCTCTTTCACCAGACCATTTAAAAATATAACAGTCAAAGTTATTGAAACCTTTTCACAAAGATATTCATCACAATTATGGAAAAATCGTCAGAATCTGACAATTTAGAATAAGTATTTTGAATCACAAATTACAACGCGCAGTCCCAGTCATTAAAGCAGAAGATGGATAATCAAAATCATTCGAATTTGTCAACGAACATATCGTCTTTCGGCTCAACTCAGCTAGCAACAAATCGGAGCTGAATTTTAAAATTTAAATCGGAATGAAATTCTTTGAAGCGAACGGCGTACGAGGAAATATTTTAGAGTCCGTATACTCATTTATGATTTCGATTCCACCAACGAGCGTAGAGTACGAACAAGCTAAGTTGCTGGTACCTTTTGTACAAAGGTTCGATCGAAACTAGGTGACGTATTTAGTGATCTCTGTTTTCTTAAAGCATATTTTAACCAAACAAAACAATAATACACCATTTTGAAACATTGATTGTCTGCACTAAGTACTAACTGAATTTTTGTACAAGTAATGGTATTAATATTGATCAGAAGAAATATTTCGAAATTCGATCGAATTCCGAGAATGCGTAAATGCGAATTTCGAATTCCGTTTTTTTTATTTTCGTCAAAATTTGCAATCCCTAGATGCGTATAGTAGTTACAAATTTCACTGTAAAATGGCTTCTTATCTTAACCAAGTACCATGTGGTCATGTGCAATTCAATTTATAATCTGGTTGTAAAGTTGTAAATATTCACTTGTTGTTCACGAGATTATGTAACACTATTTCTTATCACGCTCCGCTCACGTTAATCTTAACTTTTATATCAGCTAACTCACCCACATATAAACCGCAATCCGGCTCGAAGGACCATTAATGGCGGATTTCACGCTTAGTTCCGCGAGATTTCACTGGTTCACAGATTTGTTGAATTGTGCGCTCCCTTTTACCTTGATATTCCAATTCCGCTCCAATATACCAGGTATTATGCCACAGGTGACGATTAGTGTTCACGATAATGCCGAGATAAGAAGATCAGTACAAATTATCCGCTTCCAATAATTAAAATCAATATGGCTGAGCCGCGTTTATTATGATTTTAATAATAAGAACTACTCGGCTCAATGGTTGCAAAAGATTTGACGTAATCGCCAAGCTTTATAATTTTATTACAATTACATATTATTAGTTCTAAGCACTGAAGCTAATTACAATTGCGTATGAATCTACATTACCGATAAATAATTTGGTATATAATTCTATTACAATTTTGCTAATTAATAATATGGAATATTAGTATTGAATTCAAGTTATATGATTGCTAAATTTTAGTCATTAAACCACCAGACCTAATGAATCTGTACCGAATATTACAAACCAAATCCAGAATTACCAGCAGTAACATAATTATACGCGTTCGCATACCGTTGGTGAGGATACATTCTTACCAGTTGTTTGCACTCTTCAGACATTGATAATACCATCATCAGAATACCTGTTGGTTGATCATGACCGAGAGCATTATGAACCAATCCATCAAGAAACTTTCAAGCAGTGCTTATCTATAAACGAAGGGTTGTATGTGTGCCATATTTCACCCATTTACCCAAAGCATTCAACTGTAGCCCTATCTGAGATAAACATGCTCTTACGACAACCTTATATGCATTCCAGTTTCACTGTTCGAGGTCTTACACTGTTCTAGGTCTTACCAATCATTGGATAGCAGTACATGAATCAAACCGATGGATTTATGTTACTAAATCAAATTCATCAAAGGTTACGATTGACTTGATTTGTGAATCACAGATTCACTTAATCTTCAAGGCACTGGAATGATCTCCATAAGCCCGGGATGTATCGTTAAGGATGAAACATTACAAATTTAGTACATTAGGAGAGAAGTTACTAGGATTAACACATCATTTCTGGTCACAGCCAATATGAGTCAGATAGAGCCAATTTTACGCAACATAAGCCACATAAATCACGGCCAGGAAAGAATGAGTTCTACTACAACATCATCTTTAACAACAATAAACACTCACGAGCTGGAGGAACAAATTGAACTTCAAAAAAGTCAGGAAACTATCAATAGTCATCACATACACCACTATGCGATGACTCATTTAACATTTGGCACCATTCTCAATATCTTGGTGATTGTAGTGATTCTCTGGAAAAGTATTCGAATCCATCATCGACCAGCATACCGAGACACACCACAACCCCTTCCTCGATCTTTAGTGTCACCCGCAGCATATTCACCTGAGCAACTAGGGTCAACTGTATAAATATAAAATTGATTGAGCATGTATGCAGATATCACCCTATATATGCACAAAACCTTCTGGGAAATGCCGAAACATTAACTTTTACTTAACTATGTTGACCCTATAGTTGTTCAGGTAAACATCATCTCTCTCTTCATAACAAAAAAAAACCTGACTGATGTTCGGCTTTGAAGTGAGTTTTGAAACCAGAACGTCTTTAATCGATTAATCGATAATCATAAAGAGGGAATGTATGGCAAAATTCAACAGTACAGTATAGTGAAGCGATCAAAGTAATGTTAATGGTAAAGCATCAATAAATTTAACCGTTTCCTCCTTCAAGCAGTTCGAGTACCCGAGCGTGGTGCCTACCTATATGTTATGTCAAAGTAATCACAAAACCAGAGCAGAATGTTTTGACTCCCGTTCGATTATAACTGAAAGAAATATATGCGACAAGCATATCTTGGTACTTAATTGAAAAATAATCGATTCATTATAATGTGAAGCAGAAGGTTTATTTTGATTATGGATTTATCAAGAAAGCACAATCTTTATATCTACAATAAAATTTCAGTCTATTACAAAAAGATTTCAACAGGTTAAATAAAGATTATGAAGCTGTTTTTATTGATTCGTTATGTGCCAGTTGATAGTGTTGTCATTTGGGATTTAGAACGTCTGGTCGACCTTGTGCCTTTTCATATATTAGTTCTATATAAATTAAAAATCAGGTGATCGGGTTACTGGATAATCTTGGAATCATAAATCATCAACGACCGCATGAAACCATTACAAACTGAAATCAGATATTTAACAAAACTCTTTGATAGAATAGCTTACGAGTGAATTAGGAGAAGGTTCAAGTAATCGATGAGTTACCGATTGTAACGACGTTTTCTGGAAATTCTGTGAATCCCTCCCCATCCTCCGTTTTTTGATTATGATTATCTGTGCCGTAATGCGTTGGGGTGCCTAAATTCGCTCGCTTAGTGATTAGGCTTGTTGCGACATAAAACGAACCTAACTACATGCTGTATTTGTGAGTGCCCACGTTTGCCACCTTATTTGTGTTTGGCTTTGTTACTATGCTTGAAATCGCGACACGGAACACCATTGAAAGAAGGCTATGATAATTCCATTGTGGGAAGTTAAATTTTTGTCGTGTTAGGTTAGAGCAGGAGGTAGGATGAAATTATCGGGTGGTTGTGTCACAAGATAATGACGTGTAAATTTTCCCTAAACAGGGTCGTTTGGGTGACCAATGTAAAACGTGAAGCTTTATTTATTGATTGTGGCGTGAGAGATTAATTTTAGTCTCTTTATCATTAACTACACTTTGATATTTTATTGTAGCAGACCATTTATTTTAGCCTTATTAACCATGGGCTACTGTCTGTCATTCGGCTCAACAGAATTATTTCACTGAAGTGCCTTATAACGCTTACACCGATCATTCATCAGGCTTACAATGGATTATGAGTAAAACAAATAGGAAAGAAAGTTGTTAGCTCGATCGAGCTTGTGGCTCTAGATATTGAAATTTGAAATTTTCTTTATTAAGGAAACTCAAAATATCGGGTTCATATAAATGATTCTTACCTCAATATTCCGCATGTGATTGTTGATTCCTCACCATTTCAGACTCAACAATATTGTACTCTGATACGAAAATAAGAAAAGCTTTACTGTCGTATATAGCAAAGATTGTGGGGAGCACATTAAGCATATACATCATTCGAAACTTTTATTTCTTCTGAACCTACAAAAAAATACTTAAGACTATAAATTATTTAGGGCCTACCCTGAGCAAGAACGAAGTAGATGTGCCAATGATATACAAGAAACAAAGAAAAAGGCGTAAGAAAAATGTTATAGATTTATAATTGAATATCAGCTTCAGATACAGTGAGAACAGGATATCTTACATTATAATAAATAAATAAATTCTAACCTGAGTGATAAACCTTCATTGAATACCGGATACAAGAGAAGTGTATTCACAATTTTGCATGCACACCTACTTTACGTTTATTTAAAAGCTCCAATCAAACGCGCTCACTTTAAACCATGTCTTTTAACACTTTCACGGAAAATCTACTAGACCTAGTACCAGTAATATTTAAATGTAATGTGAGACATATAAAGCTTAGGTGTCATAGGTGAAATTCGAAAGATTTATGTAAAGAGTTTTCCAATAAGAGGTTTCATTTTATATTACCTATACTATTTGGGCAGCTATTATTTTTGAAGTTGCCATCTTGTGACATTTGACAAGTTTGACATTTGAAAACTACGCCATTACTAAAACTGGCGCTTCAACAACGCATTAAAATTGTTAACATTCACTACAAATGGTGAAAATTTATTTTTCACAGTTCGCAAAACTAAAACACTATTTCGGCCAGCAATAGCGATTGGGTGGAAAAATTTCAACAACTTAAATTTTTTTCACCAGTTAGTGACAAGTTAGTGATGCGAAGAATCGCAACCGTGTGAGTCGCTCAAGAACAACTGAGAATATTGCTGCTATAGCCGGTAGTATTGAAGAAAACCCAGGTTTGTCGATTCCTCGTCAATCTTTGGAATTAGAAACTCCACATACTTCCATCCCTAAAAACGTATCTTCGCTTGTTGGGTCTTTCAAATTCATCCGAATTGGAAATGATACGATCCGATAAGTTAATAAGAAGACTTATCGCGTTTGAGGCTCAGAAAATCGAAGAATGATTCATTTGTTGAAAAGCCACTGTTTGGCGTGAAAGATAAGGTCTTTGCCAATGCTGCAAAGGATATGGTGCTGCAAGTGGAGCTGTGGCGGCTATTTGGCTGAAATCGTTTTCAAATGTTAACGGCAAACCTTCTTCTTTACAATGTAAAAAAAATACATACCCTCTTAAAAAATACTCGTTTTTTAAATATCCAAATGTAACCTCTTATTGAAACACACTTTATATAGATCAACTATAGTGTTTTGAAAATAAATATAGACAATGAAGGCAATCTCTTCAGAAACGACTACAAATGACTGTAGTATTCAGCATACCAAATTCTCAGGTTTTGAAATTTACCTGAAAACTAATCTGATGATTTGTTTTTTTTTTTGTTGAGTGGCACACTTAGACCGGCGACGGTCCGTGCTGATACCACAGGGTCCTGGATATACGGCTATAGATTCCGATTTACGTAGAACCTGCGCATTGCAAAGCTCCATGTCAGCCTATAGTACTGACATGGCCGATTGGACGGCTTATGGATTATAAACTCAACTAGATGTGTCCATTTACACCAACAATCGCACTGCCCAAACGATCGGTGGTGAAAAATTTCTTTTTGCATACTGCCCCTATGCGATTGGAACCCGGTACCTCCCACTCCATTTGCCGCACTTTTAACCACTGCGCCATCTGGGCGGTGATGATTTGTTAACTTTGGCGACATAATCATGTATTTTAAGTATTTGCATCTTTATGAGATTTAGTATTATAAGACTACATCATCATGCATTTATATAGAGCTCGGCATTTCTATCAAACTATGTTGTGCTTTCACAGTGTTCAACCACACTGTAAAATAATATAAAGTCTAATTTTTGTTAGAATTTAGTGGCCAGTCCAAATCTAATTTAATTGAGTTTTTTGAAAACCATCGAATCAATTAGAACACAACACAAGAAGCTTTTCAATAGTAAGCAAAGTAACATTGAAATGATGACCAAAGTAAGAATTCGAGTAATTTTTCTATAGCTTAAAGTTACGTTATCCACTTATTTGTCTTGAAAGTTGAAAGCTTACACGAGAATCGTTATAAGCTTTTATTATTCCAGAGTTGTAGAAGTAGAGTACTATCTATCTTATACAGAAGCAGAAAAATTCTAGCATTTGAGATTTTTTTTGCATTTTTTGAGCTTTTTGATTTTTTTGAATTTAAAGCTTATCGTATTTTGATTAAATTTGCCAATAAAACGAATAATGAGAATTGAATTTGATTGGCTTCATTGGAGTGAATCGAAGAAAATGTTTCAATTTGTATAATGCAACAAAGTTATGTCCGGACAATCAACATGTTACGTCCCATTTGTATGCCATACAAATTTTTGTTTTCATTTGGCGTAGAAAATACCAAGATATCGATAACATACCAAGCAGGATTACATTCCAATCGGCCATACCATAATTTAGATGATTATTTCGAAGGGAAATGTTATCTAAGTTTGACTTGAACCAACGAAACAGTTAACTGCAACATTTCATGCATTCAAATAGAAACAATCTTTTCTAGGGCGATGAAACTCCAGCTTATAAATGTTTCACCAATAGTTGTGAAATTTTATCAGTCAACAACATTGATTGTATAAAGAAGAAAGCTTTTATAACTTATAGATTTCATAAGAAATTCTTATGATTACATATGAAATCAATATTTATTGGCAGCACGAACTTAACAGTTCACAAATGACTTAAATCAATAATATATTGACTAAGGATTTTCATTTAACTATATAATATTTCCGTCTTTTTACAAGACGTATAAACAAACAAATGAAATAAATGTTCACGTTTGTTTAGAGAACACATCATATATTATTCTTAAGATTAAATCATTATAAACATTATTTAGACGAAACTTATATAATACAAAGAATACATTTTCGTTCTCAAGTCTTATACATTTGTGTACATAATCCGCTATAATCAGGGTGTGTATTAATACGGAAAAATCGTATAGATGCTTAGGAAAATTGAAATGTTCAATATAATATTTTCCTTTTCGTGTATTTATTCAAGTTAAATTTTTATGTATAAGACCATTTGTTCAGGTTTGAGATTTAAGATTAAACACAATAACAGAAAAATCCACGAGAGATGTTTGCTTTCTCGATAGTTTTATTTGTTTGTGTCGAGAAAATGTGAAAAATGATTTTTTTTCTAATTTTTCTTTCATTGTATGTGATCGTTGAAAAGTTGCAATTCTCGTCTTATAGCACATATGACGATTTTTTTTTATTTAAAATCAGAAAATGGTTAGATTAAGTGTTCACATAATAAATTAAGTCAATATTTTGAACTTCAAGTCATCAACATCATCTTATTTAATGTACTCGAATATAGTTACCTCGGTTCCTTGAACTTTAAGCTTCATGTGATCTTCTCGAGTTGTTTTACCATCTTTTCGTTTCTTCCAACAATATCCATCGCGCCGATAGCGAACTTTCTTTCGTGAATACAACAACATTGACCCACTCTTTGGCCTGAAAATAAATAGAAAATTGGAAACAACTATAAATATATCGATATCATGATGTATGTATATAAAAAAAAAGACAATTGTATTTTCTTTTATTTTCACGTGACAAAATTCATTTCTTATGTACACAATACATATATATATATATGTACATTAAATATTTTGTATATTTTTTATGAGCCAAAACATAATATATAAAACATAAAAATATGAATTCTTTGTTCTAAACCAATTTTATGCTGTTCATAAAAAATAAAATAGAAACTTAAATAAATTTATATATAATATATGTTTTATACCTAAACTGTTGAGTAAAAATCGAAAATCTTAAAGACATAAAATAAAACATTTAAGATTAGAAGGAAAATGGTCGATTAGAAAATAGGTTTCGTTTGGCAAACCGTATTTTTTATGAAGTGGTTACTACTGCAAATATGTAGAACAAATAAAAATCTAATTAAACGAAAAAATAAACAGAACACATCAAAATCTGATAACATAACCTATAAATATTTTTATTATATTCGTCTGTTTATTGTTTTATTTTTAGTAAATATGTATAATGTAAATTTACCAACATTAATAATAATAATAATAATAAAGAAAAAAATATGCCCCCAAAAAAGCAGTTTACAAAAGAGCGGAAAAAATTTTCCAAGAAAGCTCCATAATATACACTTTAAACTTTATGTGTTAATGTTTTGTTTAATTTTTTTCGTTTGTTTTTATTAAAAGTGAAACTTTTTAAGCTCTTTTTCTTTATTATTATTTTACTTTTAATGACACTTTAAATTCACGCGACACAAAGATTAAAACTATTTTTTGTGTTATTTGCTGTTTTTTTTCAAAAACAAAAAAATATAAATAACAAAGATTTTATTTCAAGATTTACAACTTTAAATAATTAAATTAAATAAAAAATAAATAAACAACGGACGGATAATGTTTTTAAAACAAATAATATTAAATAGCTTTGAACTAAACTTTTACGCTTTTTATTTTAGTAACTCTTCTTGATAGCCGAGACTTGCAGTGGACAGAGCTTTTTTTAATTACTGTAATGTGTAAACATATTTAAAACTGAATTGGATAAACTAGCTGATTATTTGTAAATTTAAGAGCTTTTCTTGTCAGGGACTGAAAATAAATACAGTCGAAGAAAGTTTAAATCAATATCGAAGAATTTTATATTTAATCGTTACAACATTATTGTCAACCTTGATAAATGTTTGGAAAAATAATTATCTGTATTATTTTTCCTTAAGGTGGTTAGGCCAAATACTTCTAGTGGCTCATGCAATAACGGTTACCAATATATAGATTACAGAATTCTATAATAAATAATATGAACTTGAAAAGTTTGGCTCAATCAATTTGCCTGTTGAAAATATGTCATTCATGCAAATATCAAATATTACAAAATATTTACAAAAAACTTTGGTTTTTTGAAAATAATAGTTTTTATATATTTTGCTTGATTACAATTTTTCTCATAGGCCAGCTTTAAGACATAGTTATCTTATTAATTATATTGGCTAAATAATTTAAATTTCCGGAGGTATTAGATGATAAATTATTGGGAAAATAAATTAGTTTATTCCATCGACATTTTCGATTAATTTTACGTACAATACACAGCAACTCTAGTTTGTTAATCTGAATACGAAATCCTATACAACAACAAGTGCTTGATTTGATGATGTCATTCCATCCTTCTAATTTTGTTTAGAAAGCTACAAATCTTGACGGTGTTATATATCAAGTATTTACAGTGACAACGGTCTCATCTATATCTGAATATTCATTAATTCATAAAGCATACAATTTGTAATTTATTAAAATCTCATCCTATAATACTGAAATGGAAGATGGGTTGGCCCACGGATTCTGCACAACAACAGAGGGTCATAGATGTGTTCATTCACGCCAGCGATCGTAATAGATGATAAAAATTCATTTTGGCATGCTGTCCCTATCGGGATTCGAAACCGGTACCTTCCGCTCAAATTTCCGCAGCTTTAGCGTTGGTTGGTTGGAATAGAATTCTAACGTTTATGATTCAATGAATCTAATCAGAGCTACTTGCGTTATATCTAATTGATGACAGTTATCTTTATTATTTATACATGTGCTAATAAAATCACTGATATCATTAAAAAATTGCTCCAGATAAAGAATAGTTTAGGTTTTGTGTAAATGGTAAAATAATGTTTTTGTGAAACGAATGTGTTTAGTAGTCAAATTACTAGTAATTATGATTAAAGCTTACTTAATTCCCACATTTACATAATATCGCCTCATGGTCGAAATCAAAGCATCAATAACTATACAAATTTTGTGAGGTTAATACTGGATGAACAACTAAGGTGAATGTTTATTAATTCACTGGTGAGTTTGAATGTCGATCATTTGTTAAATGTTCGTATGTGAATTGAACTCAGTTGTATTTTATTAAAAAATCTTTTGTGGAAAGTTGGAAACCGGTAATATGTTCTTGTTTTTCAACCAACAATAAACATTTAAAAAGTCGATGAGGTCTTAATGACGTTAAAGCGTAGTGAATATCGCGTTACGATTATTTTCCGGGAAGATCTTAAATAAATTTAATAAGCTTTGACTGTATAAAGCGAAACAAACGGTTATATTTGTTTGTAAGGTTTGATGTAGCATCAGGTCCGACTTTCATTTGAATTTGGTGAAATACTGTCAATATATGTGGAAAATATCTAAATAAATATTTGGAATAATATTTGGAATGATGGATACATGCTTCTGGATGCATGAGTACGTTCTGTCTAGTTTGTGGAATGTTCAAGTATCAAAAAACGATGAAAATAAGCGATCTGCATGAATATGGATGATGTTTCCAGTAATATACAGTTAACATATGGTCCAATACGTGGTCTTTGAGGTGTCTTTAAAAGATCACACAATGAATATTTCTTGGTTATATCGACAAAATTAAGAGACATATACAATTTTTTCGTACCATTAAATAGACAGACGACAGTAACATACAAAAGAAAATATTAATGTACTGACTTGCTGGGACCGTAACGCTTCACACTTAAATATTTTTTTTTTTATTAATGGATTTTATTACAACTGAATATAATTCATCTAGTAACTTATCTTTAGTAAATTTGTTAGTTTTTGTTGAGTTTAACCCACTGGTTAGCTCCAAGTATATTATAAGATTACATTAACTGCCCCAAATGTAAAGGTTTCGTCCTTCGAAGCCTTCTAACTGGGTCTGTGTAGGTCAAAATATTACGCATATCTGCATTTTGATGTTGACCGAGCCGTTGTGCGTGCTTCGTCGCATGTTTCTTGATTTCTTCGGTAACGTATTCCATCTTTAGATCCTTATGAAGGTTGTCGTTTCTTATGTACCATGGTGCATTCACAATGCTACGTAGAACTTTATTTCGAAAGGTTTGAATTATTTGAACATTACTCTTCTTGGTACAACCCCACAGTTCTATACCATATGTCCATATAGGTTTCAATATTTGCCGATATAATAGTAGCTTATTATGTACTGTTAGCTCAGATTTTCTCCCTAAGAGCCAGTACATTTTTCTGTATTTGATGTTTAGTTCTTCTTTTTTCTTTTTAACGTGCTCTTTCCACTTCAGCTTAGCATCAAGAGTCATGCCTAAGTATTTCGCTGTGTTCGCATGCGGAATTGGATGCGAGTTCAGTAGAACTGGAATACAGTTAACTGTTCTGTTAGTAAAGTTGACATGTATGGATTTCGTTTGATTCAGCTGAATGCGCCATTTCTTTGTCCATTTACTTATTGCATTAGTGGCATTTTGTAATTTACTAGTTGACTCTTCTATACTGTCTCCTACTGCTAGGATTGCTGTATCATCTGCAAACGTTGCAATATTTGTATCTTTTGTATTTGGAACATCTCTTGTATAAAGTAAATATAGTATTGGTCCCAGAACACTTCCTTGTGGAACTCCAGCCGATATTTGTCTAAGGTCAGAGTATTCATCTTCAAATTTAACTCGAAAATATCGATCAGCTAGATAAGATTTTAATATCTGGTAGAATTGCTTTGGCACGTCTCGATATAGTTTATATTCTAGTCCTTGGTGCCATATTTTATCGAAGGCTTGTGCAACATCCAAAAAGATAGTTGAACAGATTTTCTTCTTTTCTAGTGAATCTTCAATTAAATCGGCAACCCTATGTAATTGGTCTATAGTAGAATGTCTCTCTATAAAGCCAAACTGATGTGGTGGAATTAGTTTTCTTTCCTCTATTACTGGTTTTAGCCTTTTCAGCAATAATTTTTCGAACAACTTCGAAATTATAGGAAGAAGCGAAATCGGCATGTACGAGGTTTTAACGTTAGGCGGTTTATTCGGTTTTGGAATCATTATCACTTCTGCAGCCTTCCATTGGTATGGGACTTATTTTAGTCTGAATGCTGCGTTTATTAGTTGAAGCAGTTTTTGTAAGCCCTTTTCGGGAAGTTCTTTTACTATTTGACCTGAAATTAGGTCATAACCAGGACATTTTTTTGAACTCAAGTTGTTAATAATTTCATATTTTAGCTCTTGTAATGTTACTGGTTTGATGATTAGATTATCCACTTTTCTAACTGGGTTTATATTTTCTTCCGCTGATTGCCTTGGAAGGGGCTGGAATGTGTTATCGAGGTGGGCTGCAAACAAGACAGCCGTCTCCTTACCACTTCTTGCCCAAGATCCATCGTTCTTTTTGATAAAAGGTATCTGCTTATTTGGTCGTTTAAGTCCTTTCGTTGCTTTCCAGAGTGAATAGTCAGTGTCTTTTTGGCTGGAAAGACCAGTTAGATATTCACTTATCGAATTGTTTTTAATTTCTTTGATTAACTTGATTAACTGCTTTAATTTGTTGCTTAAATAATTAAGTCTCGGTTTACTTTGTGATGCTCGATTCCGCTGCCAAATTTTTCGAGCTTTCCGCTTTTCACTAACCAAATCTCTCACTTCCAATGAATAGTTGTTTTTCTTTGGCACTTTATATTGACTAATGTGCGTACTCTGCCACGCTGCTTGAATTATATTATTATTTAATATTTCTACTTGATCATCGAGTTGTGTCGGAGTTTTAATTGGTACTTCTAAAACCGTACTGTTTTCTACTAGCTTCCGGAAAACATCCCAATTTGTTCTCTTGTTTGTTAGTTTAAGCAAATTCACTTTCTTGATTATGGTTGCACTCATTGTCATAATAACAGGTGTGTGATCTGACCATATTCCTTCACTGTTTTCTATCACTACATAGTTTTCTGATGCTCCTTTTGTTACAAAGAAGTCTATTAAATCTGGGATTTTGTTTTTATCAGTATGTTGGTTTACCCCTAGAATAAAACTCGCAGTTTAATTCTTGTCCTGCCGCATACAGATCTTTACCCTTACGTGTTGACAGTCTCGATCCCCAGTACGTATTCTTAGCATTAAAGTCCCCTCCAATTATCAAGTTGACTCCAAGCGATTTAAATAACGCGATATAATTTTCTTTAGCCAATTGATATCGCGGTGGGCAGTATAAAGATGAAATGCTATACTCCTTTTCATTATTGAGTCGAATTTTAATGGTTGATACTTGCATATTTTCCTTTTCTATTTTTACTCCTTCGTAGTGTTTGATATTTTCTTTAACGAAAATAGTTGATCCTCCTCTCGCTTTTCCTGATGAACGATTTAAAAGGAAACTAAATCCCACTATCAAAGCATACATTTAATTTTAGGATCGAACTGTAGCGTGTTTGTGATACTATTGATCGAGAGAGTTACATTCCTTAACGTTCAAAACGCATATAAATGACATCATAGCTAAAGCAAACTTAATATTCTGGTTTATCAAACAATGGACCGACAAATTTCAAAATATCCACATTGCGTAGCGTTACACGGTGGGTTCGGTCGATCAAACTCACGGCACCACGCAGAATGGATTGGTGAAGCCTGATGTTGTTATCCGGCTTATAAAATCTTACCTTACCCAAATACGAAACATACCTGTATAACAGCGAAAAACAAAAGCTAGAACCGAACAAAAATTGTAGATTGTATTTGTTAGTTAAGAAATAATGTGTTTTATTTGTTTCACGTGACATACGATGCGAGAGACTACGAGAGGTGCCCATATCTGCGAGAAGAATCGATGATCAAGATTCAAACGGAGTAAACGTTGAGCTAGTGAACGCCAGATGGCAGAGGTGATTCGCGAAATCACGAGCCGCTGAATTCGTAAGTTCTCGGTTCGCCAACCCGGAGCGAAAAGAGCAATTGGACAACGAACGACAATCGGCTAGGGTAAAGATTGGGATGACAATTTGGACCATTAAAGATGGGTCGAAATAAAAAGAAGAATAAATTTAACGATCAAGAGTTGGATGACGATGGAAAGTCATTACCGCATCGAAACTCACGTTAATAAACTTGTAAATAAAAAACCGTTTAAATGTGATTAAGAAATATATATTTGTAACGTTTTGATATTGGAACGCTATGTGATGTGAATTTTTGTTAGTAATCATAAACTTTGAGTGAATTTTTTTAGTGGGATTAATACAAATAAAAAAAACAGCTCAAATAAAGCTAAAAAAAGAGACGAGAAACATTTTGAACATTTTGAAGTGATAGTTTATACGCATTCCGACACAGAATAGTTCGTCATTGTAGACACGTGTAGGATAGTGGCTACTTAGCTGCAGCGGGCTATACGACAGCGATACAGGTGAGTTTTTTTGTATGTCCCACTTCCCGATTTTATCGTTTTCTTTTCCCTATTTCCTCGCTTTCCTATCATGAAAAGGCATCGGATTGATTTTCTTCACGTTGCGTGGTGTTTTTTTTGTGGTTTCAGTAGGTATCCCGCCCAAGTCCACTCGCTCAAATACAGAGCAAAGCCGGACACACGTGCTGGTAGACTGGCGCTCAACGGCAATTATCGTTTGTTTTGTTGTCTATCCAAGCCACAACCGCGAAACAAGAGAGCACGTTAGAATTGTAACCGCTGTTGTTTCAGTTGTGTACGATCCTAAACCTAGTAAGCGAAAACTGACTGCAGTTTTTACTCAATTCATACGAAAAGCATTGAAAGTATTCAATAAAGTTTCTCTTACTTCTGGTAAAGTAAACTAATTGGAATTATATTTTCTCAAACGTGGCCTTATCTTCTTATAAAACAATATGCAACAAAATCTGCTTGAATTTCAACCTCTCAAAAGAAGGTCCAAGGGCAACTTAAAGGTTTTCTTTTTAAATTTTTAACTTCAACCTATACTTGCATATAATTTTAATTTTTTATGTATGTTTAATTTTTTTTATGATGTAAAGTAGTAATTCGAAATAAATCATAACCACGAAATTGTTTAGAAGTTTTCAAAAAGTATTAATAGATGGCCACTACAAATTCGACTCGTTTTACAAGAAAGAAGAATGAACTATAAGTATTAATTCTCAGAGTAATAAAGAAGTTTGTTAAAGTTAATATGAAAATTAATGTACCAGATGAGTGAAACGTGAAGAAGAAGCAATCTTGGCAAATTGAGCAATCAATTTTGACAAATTGACTTATTTGAAAATGTTTAAAGAAACTAACGAAACCTGAAAAGGAGTACCGTGTACAAAAAATTAGGTACCTTATCCAACCACGAGTTCTAAGCAAGTATTAAACTCGTATCTCGGGTGTATATATATATATATATATATATATATATATATATATATATATATATATATATATATATATATATATATATATATTTATATATATATATATATATATATATATATATATATATATATATATATATATATATATATATATATATATATATATACTATTCTAATTTTCTTCAATTTATTATCGTATTTACCTTGTCTTAACCTCTTTTGATTGCCATTCGGAATGTTTATCAAAGCTAATAAGGATAGCTGCAATTTCCTGTAAATAAAAAAGAAAATTTTTAATTAGATTTTACGCTTTTAAAAAAATTTAAATAAAAATCTTATGTTTTTTTAATGTTCTTTAAGTAGAATATCTATAAGGATTATCATTAAACTGTTGTTTTCGTATACCCTTCAAATTTATATTCAGGTATTAAATTTTTTTTGTTGTATACGTAACGTCGCTCTAAGTAGAATTATATTATTTTTTTCTCACCACGATTAATTGTGCTTTTCTTAGCTTTTTAATTATTTTAATGCACGACCAACCAAAAGAAATGAAAACATATTAAAAATTCAATTTATAAATTTAAATTTATCCAAATAAATAATAGTAATTTGAAGTGTGTATACTTATACGCGTTAATCAAGAATTTCTTATCATAACTCTCATACACAAATAGGTTGAAATAAGACGATCTGTAATGAGTCTCACAACCTTCAAAATGGGTAAGTTTTTTACTTTAATTTTTTCGATTCATTAATTTTATTTATAAGCTCGAAATATCAACACAAAAAATACTAATTTCATAAAAATCAATTAATTTTTCATTAATTTAATGGAAAACTGTATATAAATTAGCTTCCCAATTTCATAAATATCTCATCAATCAAATTTAAATTTAAAACTAAAACAGTAAAATTATCGTTAATTTACTCAGTTTGTTGTTCAAAACAACCTTGAGGTTGAATATTCACAAGTTTTCACATTTTTCTAACATTGACTAGAAACAAAAAAAAAAGTAAAAACTAAAAATTTTCATTTCCCTTCTCGAGGTAATAAAAATAAAAGTAAAGTTATTGAAAATAATAGAAAAATAATAAACGGTTACAAAAAATCGGAAAAACGATGAATAAAATACAGTTTATTGGTTCATAAAAAGAAAATAATTTTACATTTTCTTTTTGCGTAAAAATGGATACTAAAAATAATCGGAGGAAAGTCTATAAAAAATCATTATTATTTAAATTGTGGAACGGGTGGGTGGCTGTACTCATATATACGTATGTGTATATACACATATAAATCGAATTAGGGTAGGAGGTATGTTACATTGCTTTTCTTTATTTATAGCATATTTAAATTTAATGATTGATAAAAATAAACATCTTAATTAAATTATGCATTTATCGTTTCGTGTACATCGGGGAATGGTTGAAATTTATTGTTTATTGTGTGCTAAATTTATTTTATTTGAATGGTAGAACGGTTGCATGATGCACTCTTTAAATATATATTTAGACTATGATTATAAACGAGGAGTGTAAATAATGCTTTAAGATTTTTAGGATTTGATTTGATTCCGTATTAAAACCAAATGTTTACTGAATGGCTTGAACTACAAAGAAGTTCATGTAGCTTGTATTTTCTAACAAAGATAAACTTTGAAAGTTTTCCATTTATTTATAAAATCTTTCTAAATTTTATTAAGAAGGAATAGCACACACGGAAGCAACTATCATTAGACACTATAGACTCATATCACATGATGAACAGCAAGTTCAAACAACCTATAATAATGTTATTCTAGTACGTATTTCAGAGACCAACCGAAGATAGACAAAATGCGACCTGCTATAGTAAAAATGTTTTGGTTCAATTTTTAGTTCAACTTAGAACAAGCCTAGAATAGCCTTAATTAGATGATATCGCCATACAGAAAATTTGGAAAAGGGTGGGCTCCCTACCACTTTATACAGACAACTAGATAAATCAAACATTTTCTTAATAACTTTAACTAAACGGTCACTCCATGTAAGAGTTTTTTCAAAAACTATTTACAAATTACTAACAGCAGTTGAATGCGGAATACGTGACCTATTAAGATGAATAAAAGAAAAGGTTTCTAACGATTTTTTGGTAGTAATTATAGATTTAGATTTATGAGCATATTGGAAATCGACCAGATAGAATTATACATTCTATCTGAATCCTTGGTAACCTGAAAAATTTACTTACAATAGAAGGTTCAAATTACTATTTCTATAAATTTGAACATATAAGCAGACACTTGTTGCTCAAAATTTTAGTTTCCGTCAAAATGAGTCATTGGTTTGCATGGAAATTGTGATCTGATCTGAATCAGTGGAGTCATGAAATGCGGCTATTGTCAGCGAAAATGCGAAACGAACAATGGAGAATTGTGGATTCTATGTCATTAATGCGGTTAAAAAGTAATTAATTACTAAGTAATGAACCTTGAGAAACACCTGAAGTAACAGGAAGAAAACTGAATACGAGTATAAATAGAAAACTCAATATGCAATAACGAAGTATTCGTACGATTGAACTTGTTAAACCCAGATTGAAAGATATTGACTAATAATAATATATCTTAAAAGTATTGGCAATGGAACTGAAAATACTAAGAGTCTAAAATAACATAACTCAGCAGCATTGATGTTGTTAAAGTTAGCCAAAATTTTCCAACCGGAAAAATAAAAAAATCGATAATCCAGACAGTGTCTTTGCTATTCTAGCCCAAAATTAAAAATTTAATATTTTTTTGATTGATTTGTACCAAAAAATGTTTTTGCCGATATTTTCTAGCCGAAAAAAATTTAATGTTACGAAAAATTATCAAACTAACGGAAAACACTTATATTAAAAGTAATTAAAATACTTATATGTAATATAAGAGAGTTATTGCTGGATATAAGTTTATTTTTAGGAGTTTGCCAATGGCTATCACTGGAAAAAAATTTGGGTCAAGTTTCACGTGGGAAGTCCGGGAAAATTCGATTCATTGAACCCGTAGTGCAAACTTCTTAAGATGCCTATATTTGTCACCTTTTTTGCAATTGCGAAATAGTTTGATCAAACCAAAAACGTTCCCGACTAACTAAGGCCATCAAATTCAACAAATGCGATTGGATGTAAATGACTTATTACTCCAAATTTCATTCGATGCAGGACAAAACTATTCCAATTCAGATCTCTCTTAGTAGAATAGCTATTCAAGAGGAAGTTATGAATATAAATGACTGAACATGGCAAATCGGGACTCTGTATAGTTACCCTAGAGTTAAATTTAAAAAAAACGAAAATAGAAAAAGTTCTAGTTGGCTAGTGTAAAAAATTAAAAATTGAAAGAAAACATACATTTTCCTCTAGATAGTTCGTACAATAGTTGGGTTTTGGAACCACAAATGAAAGTCAGGCGCAGTTTACAAGTGAGGCGAAATAAGACAATTTCACATTTATTCGATGCAAGTATAATGGACGAATAATTAAACCTATAGGCTGAGCTTTAGTATTTGTCAACACTTGACTACAGCGCTTTATTTTTTTAGTAGTAATTTACAAAACTAAAAAACGTAAGTGATTTTGCAGCTACATCTATTAGTATTTTGGTAACTAACATAATGTAATGCATTACGAGAATTATACATTTTTAATAAATTAGCACATCCATTTTGTATTATTACGAAACAATCATTAACATATTTAGCAAATTTTAAAATAATATATTTATTATGAATCTATATTCATTAATAGATTCTATATAATGTACGTGCGGCACGCAGTGAGACATGTTTGCCTATCCCGGCTCTCACAACCCTTAGAGTTTTAATCTAAAGCCCCACGGAGAGCTAAGCGGGGGGATTGACCTCCCGCGTGCCCGTGAGAGTTATCGAAGCCGTTAGCCACTACAATTCATTTTTAGAATAACGAGAAACATATGTATATCTCAAAAATTCAATACTTGATTGGGTGGTCGGCTATACGAAAGTGGGTCCAATGCAAAGCAGTTTTGGGGTAGTTCCCAATTTTAGTATGAGGATAACGAGAAACATGCCAAGCTATGCCAAGTGGGTCCAATACTAAGTAGTTTGGAAAAGTTCACGATTTTAGTATGAAGATTACGGTAAATATTTCGTTAAAAGTTAGTTGAATTTATCCAAAAAAAGCGTGGGTTCCTCTAAGGTATTCGTCGAATCAAATCTAACATTACATTATAGCAATCATTTAAATCTTGTTTGAAAATTCGAAAACATAACAACCGTTTAGGAAATTTAAATGATTATAACACTTTCGTTTATGTAATATATATTTATTCAAAACATATAGTATGTTCACTTATAATGTTTTTTTATTTAAGTAATAAATTGCTTGTGTTATTTTATTTGGATTAATTATTTAAAATATTTACTTATTATAATTTGTTAATGTATATTTATAATTTTATATAATATTAAAAGATTGTCAATGTTTATTTATATTAATTTAAATGTGTAGTCACATGTAGATTTGGAATCGTAATGGCCGAAATTATATAGCTCGTCACTCAATCAAGAGGGAGGACACGTGCGCCACGATCGAGAAATACTAACACGAAAAAATGGTAATGCAGTTGCGTTCTACTTTGATAATGTAGGCGCGTCCTACTTTGAATAGATGTCGACACGAGAAAATATCTATTCAAAAGTAGTAACAACTGACTGTACTAAAAATGCTATCGAAACGAGAATATTCTACTGAAATATAGATAGAACATCGGTCACTGTGAATATTTATTTACCTCGATTATACGATAGAACATGACGTAATAATATTAATGCAAAAGTTGCATTTAATAAATAAGAAGCGGTTTGAAATATTATTCAACAAATATGTTGAACCGCTACAGATCTATATATTAAATTAATAAATAATTAATTTCATATCTAACAAAAAATATTTTATTTATATAATATAGATGTCTCTTATAAGTGCAGACACATATTTACTTAAGATTTAATTTAGCTAAAATACTAAAGGCCAAATAATGCATTAACTGTCCATTTATAAGCCATGAAATAATTCCGGAGAAGATTAAAAGATGGCACTAGCAGTAGTTGAACGAAATGTTTACATTTTTTAAGTGCAGTTTTTTATATTCAACGAATTATTAACGAAACCATAATTTAAAAAAAAAAAAATTATAATCAAAATTGGAAATTCGTTGAAGTAAATGGGCTTATTTTTTTTAAATAATAGTACTAAATAAATAAAACAAAATTTGTTTTTTTAAATTATGCCATTTCAATAAAATTTTACTTCGCTTGCCATCTATTGTTCTCGTCTCATTAAAACGTATTCTTATGCCATCTAGAAATCTTCTCCAAAACTTGTATTTAACAAAATCATTTTACCATAAAAATTGATACGATTTCCCTTATAGTATTATAATTTATTTGTTTAATAATTATATTTACTCAATATCAATACTTGAACCAAGAGCTTAGTTAATTTATTGCCGCTATTATAATTGACGCCACCATCTTTATTTTTAGCAAAGACAAAGTGTTGACAAATACAAAAGTTGTTCTCTTTCGGAAAGGAAATGTTCTATAGGAAGAAATCATGATCAAGTAAGATGGCTTAAATGGAAATAATATTAATTCTAGGATGTCAAAGGTCAAATATCCCGTAACTTAAGTTTACTATAATATCTATGGAGTGTATCGAATATGCAGAAAGAACCTCACATCAATCAAAGCAAACCTGAAAAAATTTATCGAGTAACTAGAAGACTCAGTCGTCATTGGACAATCCGAAGATAAATAATGCAAGAGTAACCAAATCATTTTCACGAGTATTCATAGGTACAGAAGTAATTTTAATTGGAAATCTAAAGACTTGACTACTCATCGTTTAGTTAGATTTATTGAAAGTATTAATTAAGACAGTTCTTCCGTTTAAATTTTTTTTAAATTTTTTTTAAATTTTTTTTCAATTTTTATTATTTCTATGCCATCTGTTTTGTAGTTCAAGGCACTCCCAACTCTTTCGCGGTTCGCTTATTTACGTCCTTATCTTACGTTCTTCAGCCAAATCGAGATAGTACGGCTATTTACCAAACCATATGCACATTACACAACTCCATGCCAGCCTATAGTACTGACATGGAACATGGGTCGGCCCATGGATTCTGCACTCCAACAGTGGGTCATAGTTGTGTTCATTCCGATTCGTAATCAAGAAGTGAACAATCCCTTTTGGATCCTGCTACTATCAGGATTTGAACCCGGTAGCTCGCGCTCCAATTGCCGCAGCGTTAACCACGGCGCCACCTGGGCGGTTAAACATTAACAACAACACTTAGTGTTCCTAAGCGGTCACTCATCTAAGTACTAACTAAGTCCAATATTGCTTGACTTCGGTGATCAGACGAGAACCGGTATGATAAATATGGTATGGTCGTTTTAATATTTTCTGTAATATAATTTCACAGATTGTATATTTAATTTTTAAGCGTTTAAACAAAATAACCATTAATAAGAACTTAAATTATTTGTTTATAATCATCTATGGCTTAAAGGTCGTAAATGGCCTTAACCTCGTTTCAACTAAAACCAACGTGTTTGTTTAATTCGTTCATACCAACTTTCAAACGAGTAAAAGCTCAAAAACTTTCATATTTCTACAACTCGCACACTCACAACCACAATTTCGTACAATATGCATCGGTTTAAGAATAACTTTTTGACGGACACCAAAAAATAAACCCTTCAAAACCGAAAATGTTCACGATCAACGTAAGTTTGAAGAGAAGGCGTGTTATAAGTATACACATAATTGTAAGAAGTAGATAAGAAGAAATAAAAATATTAATTAATATCAACAAGTCTGTTGTATCAGTTGAAATGACTTAATTTAAAGCCTGACGATTTATGATGAAGCAAAAAAACGGATATGTTGTAAATTGTTTAGCTCACCGTGAAAATATTTATATTTAGTTTGAAAACGTAAAGTTTAAATCGATAGTTCAATCTCTTATAATATATTATATATTATGTAGTTAATTCGTAATACAAACAAATTACTAATGATCATCAAACTTTCAGGCTCCATTTTATTTTATTATGTCTTAAAATAAAATTTATGACTTTACAAATAAATATTTCGTACACATCCATCCATCCATATACATAAACAACCCATTTTTATTACAAATGCGAGAAAGTATTTTCTTATCCATTTTGTAAGTGTCGTGACGTATCAAGTATAAAAAAAAACAAAATAATCGTGAAATTGAACATACATATTTTTATAGTTCTTATTTTATTTTTAAAGTAATAAAATAAGAGAATAAAATTAAAATTATTTTACTTTGATTTTTGTTCTGTGTGTGTGTGTGTTTGTGCTTTTTTCTTCTAGAAAACTATAAAAAAAATTTCTAAAAACTAAAATTCTGGTACCATAATGCAAATAAGGGTAGTTTGATTGTTGTTGTTATTATTTATTGATATTATAATATATTTTAGTCACTTAATAAATTATAACGTATGTTTAAAGTCAAAGCACATTCGTCCGTATGTTGGGGGGTATAAAGAGGGATTTAGTTTTTATTGCTAAAAAGATATTTACGAATTAAAATTTGTTTAAAAAATTGAAAATTTCGAATTCATGACAAAACTTTTGGTTTGTGTGCTTTTTATAATAATGCGTGTATATATGTTTTTCCTCTTTGTTTGATTTAAATTTTTTATGTCATTCACAAAATGAACACGTGGGACTGTACAAGTATCTTGTCTTAAGAGGTTAGTATATCGGGGATATGTACATGTTGTACATTTATAGGAAAATATTTAATACAAAATGCTATACTGTGCCAGGAAAGGGAAGAAGTTCGATTCGAAAACATAAGATTGTATAAGATGACAAAAAACCAAACTAGCAATATGCAATGAAGTCAAAATACAATTCAAAAATAATAAAAAAGATAAGAAGGCAACCGAATTGAGACAGTGCACAAATAACGTGTATAAACGAGATAATTTGATATTCCAATCAAATAGTCAAATTTAGAGCTTTTTTATTTCATATTAATAAAATCATATATTTAGACAAATACAAAGCTTTTATATATAACTCATTGTCCAAGAAAACTGTTGATCAGTTCGCTGAGGATTGTACCAACTGAGGCAGTTATAAATAATTAAAGAAATGTATTTAAGCTTCGTGACACACTATAGCTTTAACTAGCTTTTTTTCAAACTAATAATTGAACGGCTGATTAACATCACGCCTTACGTAAGTTCTTTATAATTATACATTCTACAATGTTCATGCTAATTCCAATACACTATACAAAATATTAAAACAAAGTTTAACGTTTTTTATTGGTAAGACGTTACAAATCGTTTGTTGTAATGTTACAAGGTAGTCTCGATGCCACCGTCTATCATCTTGATTTTGATACGATTATCAATATTATTTTAATTAGATTAAGTGTAGAGGTTAGTAACTGCAAATCAATTGGTCATTAATCATTAAAAAAATGTTTAGCAAATCTTGGCTCACTTCATTGCATGTATAGATGGTTAACTGAGGAACTGAGGTAACCACGTGAACTTTATTTATTTGAACTTCTTGACACCCATAGATTTAACTAGTTTTCCTTTCCAAATAATAATTGAATGGCCGATTAACCTTTCCTAGTTATCATTTGTTACGTAAACTAATCGACATGTTTTATAACTATGGGTTAGACATTCTACATTATTCATGCTACACTGAGAAAAATAAATAGTAGAATCATACGAAAATAATTTTAAATTGACTTGGTTCAAATATGATAATGCGCTGTTAATGGATTTTATTAAATTATGCCTATACATAGTTAAACTTAGAAAAATAAAACATTGTTAATTATATTATTTTAATAGTAAAATCACAATTGAACATGATTAATCCAATAGCATTTAAATAGTAAAATTATAATCAAACGTTGCTAGTTGAACAATTTACATTTTACAATCGTACGTAAAACAATTATAATTTTAAAATGTTTTGTATTAATTTTATATCGAAAACCTTGTTGATTCATCATTCATTAAAGTAAAATCATAAGTTTTCGTTTGTTAATTTATCAATTTTTTAACGCATAATCATTTATGATATATTATTGATGCAACGGTTTCCATAGTTAAATCATAGAGAACATTTGCATAATACAACAATTTTTATAGTCAAATCATAGATTAAACATTGTTTATTTAACAGTATTCGTAGTAAAATCATAAGCGAAAATTTCTTAATTCAACAATTTCTGTAGTAAATTTACAGATGAAATTTTATTGATTTAATATTCCTTATAGTTAAATCATGGATAAAACTTTATTATTTCAGTAGAGTTATTTCACTAGATTAGTTTTCTGATAGGCAGCAAAATGATTCAATAACGTCAAATTCTAACCCCTTTGAGCTTACACTACATATTAATGTGAAAATTTAAAGAGAATTTTATGTTCTGTATTTAAACATTTTATTTATTTATTCAGGATTTATTTATTTAATTGTTTTTATAATCAATTTCACATTATAATATTTTTTCAAGTCTAATTTCAAAATTATAGTATATATTTAAATAAATAATATAACTTATAAAAAAACATAAAAATTACGAAATTCATAACTAATTAAATTTAAATTTATATTTAACTAAAGATTTTAACAAAATTCAAAAATTTTAAACGAACACTTTAAGTAAAAACTTAATATTATAAAAATAAATATTTACTGGTACATGTTTAAATTCCTTTGTATTTGGGCTTAGACCAAAGTGCTCATCGAATTTGTGTGTGCTTTCTAATTAATGGCAACGTAAGGCTCGAAAATAACATAAATTCTTGATTATATTCATTTTGCTTACATTGTTTTTCTTTTTTTGATGAAAGTAAATGCATAACTTTCAAATGGTCGATAAGCGAAGATGTTGTTAAAAAACATCTGAGCATAAAACTCATCTAAAAATGTTGCCCAAAAAGTAGTTTGAAATTAAAACTATTAGTTAAAATCAAGATCGCTACTTCACTGTAGATCATTTGTTACATATGTTGTATTAATGCATTTAATAATTCTGTAACAGAGAAAAAGAAATTATTATTTATTTTATAATAACCATAGCTCCAAAATAAATATTTTACCTTAAATTATTTTTAAGATGATTTCAAAGTTGTAATGAATTAGGGCTTTTTATATCGTAAGGAGTTATCTCATATAAAATTATTTTTTTATGCCAATTTTTGTTGTTAATCAAGAACTTGGAAAAGTTCGAAGCAACAATCTAATCATTAAATAAATGAGTTAAACTCATACAAACTCCCATCCAAAAACAAATAGAATTGTTGAATTTTTGTTATTTCTCCACCAACAACAATTAAGAAGGGAAGAAGTGTAACTCCAAGATTATAATATTTTGTGCTAACTTCCTCGATTTTTGTCATTATTGATAAATATTAAATGTAATACAAACTTTCTTGTGCATCACTATAATGGTCTGCTTCTTGGAACCGTGCTGTTGGATATATAATTGAATTAAAAAGTAACGAATTAATCTATCTTCAGATTCTGAAATTGTAAAATATTTCAAATCATAAATTTAGATAGAAATATAATTATATATATATATATATATATATATATATATATATATATATATATATATATATAAGAGATTAGATTAAGATAGATTCTCATCACACCGCGGTCTCGAGTTCGATTCTCGCCGCTGACCAAAAATTAACATGCCACCGGATGACATAAAATGCGGTTGTGTGTAAAAACATTCATGACCACCTACAATGTGCACCAATCGTTAAAATGGTTCATAAGGTCTCAGTTGAGACGCGGTAAGGGCCGTTTACGGCCTCTAAGCCATAGATTATTATTTATTATATATATATATATATATATATATATATATATATATATATATATATATATATATATATATATATATACTAAAAAAATAATTTCAACCTATATTGTATACATGTTGAACCTATACACTGATTCTAACACAAGACTTAATGGCTAAACAGTTACCATTTTTTATACACTTACGTTAATAAGATTGTCGATCAAAATCACAATTCACAAATATTATTTACAAATATTTAATGTATCCACTCAATAACACTGCAACAATTTACACTACACGTTTTCAAAACCAAGAATATATTTTTTACTACTGTTTTAAAGTAATTTCTTGTCACTTTGAACTATAAAACTCAAATAAATATTAAACCATTCTTGTATCAACCGAAAACTGGCTATGATACACGATTTGGCACGAAGAGGATAATACGCAGCTAAAACCAAATGCAAAGTTGTAAGTTCATTACTAAAAAATGTTAAATTTTCGTAAAAACATTCTAGAACTTTATTGTTTGACATTTTTAGAAATTTTAAATATTCCTGTGTAAAATTATTAACAAACCATTTTGAATCATACATAAAGATTAAACAATTTACTATTTCATGAGACTAAACTTAAATGCCTATTTGTTAAATTATTATTAAACCTGGTTAAATTAATATAAAAAAAGAACTGTAGATTTATTGAGAGAGTAATTTGAGATATAAAGAAGAACTGCTGAAAAATATTTCAAGTTATAAAATTATATATGAACATATTTGAATCATGTGAGAGATGATTTGAAATGTACAAATTTATATGAGTTACAATTAAACTTGTAAAATTATATCTATTTGATAATGATTTACTAAATGATTTTCTAACTATTTTATATGGTATATTAACAAGTTATGCGTATGATTTTACTAGTCAACTTTTTTCTCAGTGTAGGTAGTTTCACTAGTTTAAAGGCAAATTTTTAAGTGTAGTTATACTTTTATAATTCTTTAAGTTTCTACATGAATTTGAATATTATTGTACTTTGGTCAGTTGTCAGGTACCCAATGAATTGTCCTTAAATTTCAGGGCAATGTATAGATGATTTTGAGTTGATTAGAAGTTGCTTTCCGTTGCAAGATAGTCTCGAAGCCACCTTGTCTCATCTTAATTCTGATACGTGATGGTAGTTTTCTAATCAGAGTACCGGAGTTAATAACTGTAAGTCTATTTGGTCATGATTATACTCTGCAAATCTACTATTATTCTCAAGTAATATTTGAATGTTCTCCAAAATGGGAATCCTAGATAAAAACAAAGTGAATCATAATATTTTTCTTTAATTCAGAGATCAGTGAATTCAGTTACATGGTTGATCTAAATAAATTCTTTCCATTTTGTATTTGCTATGTTTGACGTATATAAATAGCCTAAATAATCTAGACTATTTCTAAAAAATGGTTTATTCAGCTTTTTCGTAAGTCTGGTAAATCCACAGTCAATATAAATAGAATCCAATAAATTGATCTCTTAAACTCTCCTACAAGTAATTTTACAAACGCTAACTTAACAAAATAGTTTGAAGTCAAAAACGCCTATATTTTTAAGTCTATTCTGTATATCGCGTAATACTACATATGATATCGTCTAACCAACAACGTACAAATGTAAAATAATAATAAATAATAATAATAAATAATAACTGAAAAAACTAATGTAGCAGCTATTCAAGAGGAAGTTATAAGTACATGGCAAGTCGGGAAACTCTAGACTTAAAAAAAAAATTAAAATAGAAAAAGAAGTAGTTTGCTAGTAAATTGGAATTACAAATTGAACGATAGCATTAATTTTCTTGCAATTCAGACATATTTGAAATATTTATGCAATGTTAAACCTCTAAATATAAAGTGCTACCATACAAAAGTGCAAGCAGTTTTACGAACCCTTACTTTACATTATCAACAAAACTTGTTGCACTATAATGTTCAAGAGATAATGATTATCCACAATTAGTTCGACAAAGCTCCGTCTCTTTTCAACGCAGCGTAATCAGACTTTCCATAATCGCCTTTTCAACCAACTATACCATGCTTATCTATTTCGTATATCATACAGTAGTTGATTGAGAACTGTACCAATACCAACTGAGGCAATTATAAATAATTAAAGAAATTTATTTGAGCTTCGTGACACACTATAGGTTTAACTAGCTTTGCTTTCAAAGTTATAATTGAATGGCCGATTAACCTTTCTTGGCTATCATTTTACACGTAAACCAATCGAAATAATTTAAAACTATGGGAACTGTCAGACATTCTACATTTTCATGTTAGCTTGGCTAGTTTATAGGGAACTAGTATGTTAGCTTGACTAGTTTATATTCAACTCTTTAGTGTAGCTACTTTTATAATTATATAAGATACTACATGAATTTGTATATTATTGTACTTTTGTTAGAAACCATGTACCCGATGAATTGTCTTATCATTTCATAATAATGTCAATTATTATGAGTTGATCAGTTGTTGTTTTCCATTTATACATTTGGTCCTTTCCAATGATATAAGGTAGTTTTGATGCCACCTTCTCCCATATTGTGTCTTGTGTCAATAATTCTTAAATCAGAAATGGCGCTGATGTTAATAACTGGTAATCGATTGGATCGTCATTAATATTGTACAAAGATATTCTTGCTCTTATCAAGTGGTGTTTACCACACTGGAAAACGTAGATTGAAGTTAAGTGAGTCATAATGTTTTTCTTTAATATAAATTAAGAATCAGTAGATTCAGTATCATGAATCATCTATAGAATATTTTGTAAAATGAATTATTTCTGATTTGATCGTGCCTGGTAAATGGCTGATCAATTTAAATAGAATACCACAAATTGAAACTGCAGCTTCCATATTTTAAAAGCTGTGATTACTGCTACGCGATAATACACTATTATTATTGCTACGAGAACTCTTCTGCAAGTTTCTAATTATGCTTTGTTAAAATTTTTAACAAAACTTGTGTCACTTCTTTGCATGTAAAGATGGTTAATTAGTAACAAAAAGCAATCAAACATACAGTACAACTTTCAACATACATACATAATGGACTACAACAGGGTTCAATAACTGCATCACTACTGTTCAACCTATACACAATAGATCTAATCATGAATAACATATGCAGATGACATCAAAGAGAATAAATGCGAAACCATTTTACGATGGAGCAGCAACTCATCGTAAAATATCTTGTAGTAAATATAGATCGACTATGCTATATGAATGAACACATAAATTTCCAACTTGCTCAGGTCAGACGTGCGTTCATGAGCAACAAAAAACATTTTATTCTAAGCACATCAGACAATTATTAATTTAACCAACTGGTCCCCAGTTTGGTTTAACAGAAATTCTTCATATATGGAATAAATGAGAATTGTTGAAAAAAATGTATACGACATTGCAGAGGATTATTTCGTAAAGCGGAAACATTAGATCTTACATTAGATTCACAGAATACCATTGCCGATGATAATATGCTAGGATCAGATTATTTATCATGTTGGATAAAATAGGATATATCCAAGATGCGAACCAGACACCATTAATATTCCATAAACAAAAGGGCATGTGAAAAAACATTTCAAAAAATGAAATTCACAGCACCACGAACTTCCTTAAGTTTCTATACAGAGTTCAGAAGAATACTCGTGGCTACAAATTAATTAATAAATTGAGTATCCTTAATTTATTGTAGTCTTAAGTTTTTTAAAGAAATTGCTAATGGTATTTTTATAGCTGAATTTTATACCAGCAGATTAATGAAAGCAAATTAAATTAAGAAACACAAATTATAGATTTAATAACAAAAAAAATTATTAGACAAACGATCAATGAGAATGCTGACAGTGATCAGAATTTTAATTAATTAGACAGAGATTTTGAGTTTTTAGATTCTTTCCTCAACTCCAAATTGTTAACATTTTCTTTAAAATAATTTCAGAAGTCAATGGATTCAGTATCATGATTTATCTAAATGGACCGAGACTATCTGATAGTTTTTAGAAAGCTTTTATTATAATAATATAATAAATTGAAACTACAGCTTTATCTTTCATATTCTCAAAGCTGTGCACTTTAATGATTGCTACTAGAACTCTTCCTCTCTGCAAGTTTATAATTATGCTTACGTAAAATTTTTTACCAAACTTGTCTCACTTCATTGCATGTAGAGATAGTTAACTGAATATTTCTTAAACTCTCCTAGAAGCAAGTTTACGAAAGCCTACTTGATAAAATAGGTTGAATTCAAGATGCCTATATTTTTAAACCTATTCTCGTTATAGCGAAATACTTCGATGTCGTCAAACCAAAAAAGTATAAACGTAAAATTATTTGAACTCGGATCTCTCTAAGTAGAACAAATATAGTGTAACAGCTATTCAAGGGGAAGTTATAAATATAAATAAATGTAAATGGCAAGTCGGGACTAAAAGAGTACATTTGTACGAACGCTTACTTAACATTATCATCAAAACTTGTAGCACTGCAACGCTCATGTGATAATGCTTATCCATTATTAGTTTGACAAAACTTCCGGCTCTTTCCAACGCATCATAATAAAACTAATTATATTTGCCTTTTCGACCAACTAATTAAAGATTTATGCCATGATTAACTATTATGTGCATCCTGAAGTAGTTACAGACAGTCCCAATAATAGAATCATATTCCATAGATGGACTGTTTATCAATCTCGAGTAAGAGATAACTGGCAACATGATACCACCAACTATATTAGTTGATTCGAAAAATTCGAATACGACCTTATAGGAACTTACCATATATCGTCTCAGATTAGTGTATGCCATAGTAATCTGAAAGGAGATACTATTTCTATTGAGATTAACACTGAAAAAAAGGATTAATTCTATCATCCACAGCATGGACCATGAACTGGTGGAGAACTGAGTAAGCAAAATTGTTGAACAGTGCAAGAGGTACACTCGTTAGCAAAACGAACAATGCCGAGTATTCTATCCAAAGCCATCCATTGAACTCAACTCACTTGGCTCAAATTTAGCCTTGTGCGAAGGTAACTATAGCAACTTTTAAACATTCTACATTATTCATGTTAGGTGGCTTGACTATATTTATAGGCACATTTTTAGTCTAGCTACTCTTATAATTCTGTTACTACAATTGTATATTATTGTACTTTAGTCAGTAATGTACACAGATTATTTTGAGTTGATTATCAAATTAATTACGTTTACTTATAACATTTTTTCAAAACTAGTCTCACATCATCGTCTGTAAGGATGGTTATACATTATTAGTTTTACAAATATTCCATCACTTCTCAAAACATCATATTAAGGCTTACCATATTGCCTTTAAAACCAGTTGAAGAGTTGTACCATGACTAGCTAGTTTTTGAATCCTGAAGATTATTTAGATGGGCTGTTGGCTCGTGAGGGTATAACTGACAGCACAAACAGCCTTATTTGAACTTACTATACCTTTAATTTAAAAACATCAGCATCTTATTTTTAAATTTATATAAAATTGTAAGTTTAAGTAGTAAAAACATTTATTTTGCACAAAAAAATGTAAGATTAATGATTTTGAATTGTTTGTTTTAAGCAAAGATAAATTTTATTTCAAACATTTTCAATTTGTTAATTTTAAAACTAGTATTAAACAGTCAAAGCTTTCAAAATGAACATAAAAAACTATTTATTTATTTAGAATGTATCATAAAAAGTGTTTACTAGTAATATTAACAACTGGGAACTCTTAAATTGAAAGTTAAAAACATATTATTTGAATTAAACAAGAACCAAAAACCCTTGTTTATAAATGTTTTACAGTTATTTGAATAACTGTATAGTTTAGGTAGAAGCGCTGCATTTATTGTCATTCGTCATTTCTTCATTGTGTACAATCAGTGTCAAATAAATTATGTGCGAATCCGAATTTGATAAATAAATTTATTTTTATTTAACAATTTTTAAAATAATATATATTATTTAAGTTGTGTATAATAATAATAAGTGTAGATAAGTGAAAAATTAACAAAAAGTATTTTTTGATATATTGTAAGGACGATATTTTATTAAAACAGATAAACATTTTAACGAAAACTATATCTTCATACATCGAAGATGTCTGCAATCAAGTCTTTCGACTGCATTGTAGACGACTTAAATGAAGTAGTGGAGGTTAATGGAGCAGAAGTTATTAGTGTAACATGTGATATTCAAGAGCTAATTATGTCGTGGGGTGTCTCAGAAGAAACATATAATCTTCTATTGCAAGAGGAAATAAGCGTCCATGTGCTTTTGAAAATGGAACGACAGGATATAAGTCGCTTATTTGATAAAATTAAAACCTCATTTGGTCAAGAGGTCTTATTTAAGGCGGGTTTAAAAGAATGGAGGGATACGATAGTAAGTTAAAATGATATATAGTTTATATGAAAATTAAGAATGCACTTCGTTTTATCCAAATAACTTAATAAACATCTTAAAATTTTTGTTATTGAATACAAAAAAGATCAATTTGCTGCTTATATGTGTGTGTTGCAATGAACCAAAAAAAATCCCCACTTGGGATAATTTTTAATAAAATTATTGATTCTCGTCCATTCGATTTTAATAATTTTTAACAGTTTATAATTGTAATGGATAAAAAGTTGTATTTCTCACGTGTGCAAATAATTATTTAACTTTTATTTATTTTACATTTTTAATTTATTTTATTTTTATTTTTACGATAACACGTCAATGGGGTTGTACCAATTACCTATGAGTATATAATGTTAAACTTATATACCTTTTCTTACTTATACTATACTAAATAATAATTTTATTACAAAATCCTTCCAATAGAACATCCCATTAAATCCTACGGAAAACACAACAATGTCAGTGGATAGCAGAACACGTAGTTGGTTAGAAAACATCTCAAAGAACTTAAGCACATGTAGCCGTTCTTCATGCCATACACCAAGTACAAGTCGTAGTGATCTAATACCTATTGGCGATCCAGTATATGATTATTTATTAATTGCAATTGAAATAACGGATCAGCTACTGATTGATACTTATGATGAAAACTCTTTATATACTTTAAAAGAGTTAATTAAAAGACATAATGTTATGTATCAATTATTATTTAGTGATAACTTAAAACCAAAATTTCATAATTTGGTTCACTATCCTACAATAATTAAAAGATGTGGTCCACTTAAACAATTATGGTGTTATCGGCTTGAAAGTGTTCATCAAATTTACAAACAGTATGCTCGGAATACTACGTCACGGCTTAACATACCTCTTACGTTATCTACAAAGGCTGCTTTAAAATTCAGTAGCAACGTTCTTAACGCAGACTTTTTTTCTGTCGAAATTATTCCTGGTAAAGAAGTTAAAAACATTCAAGCTCATGAATCGTATGTTCATTTATTTCCGTCAATTATTTCTGACAATACAACATATTGTAATGATTTAACTTATAAAGGGACATTGTTTAAAATTGGTTACTTCCTAACTAAAAAAATAAACGATAAGTTAAACTTGTATGAGATATTTAAAATTGTAATCAAAGGTAGAAATTGTTTTTTAATCTGCAGACAGTACGAATTAAAATATTTACCCCATTATATCTCATATTCAATCGGAAAAATTTTACAAGAGACTTCTTTATGTAATATTGAAGAATTTGAGGGACCTCCAATTCATGCTTATTACATTGATAAAATGAAAGTGATAAGAAGAAAACATTTTTATTAATTTTATATTTTTTTGAAATCATAATTATTATTTAATAAACACATATGAATATGTAATTGAATTTTGTAAAACCAATTTAAATATGAAATAAATGTTATAAATAAAATAAATAAATTTTTTAATACGCATAAATAAAATTCAGATTATTGAGTCTTTAATTAAGCATTAATATTTCTTAAATGAACTATTAAAATCAAGAAATTTAAATTTTAATTTAAAAGATTACCTTTCTTAAAATAAGGTAAAATTATAGATTGAAATAAGAACTATAGTTTCTTGTTTCAAACATTTCTTCAGTTTTTAATTTAACATTTTATACTGTTTATTTTAAAAAAAAAATGTTTTTATAATAAATTTTCTAAGTGCTTATATTTACAAGTTTTGATCGTTCTTAAAATAAAAGCTTAAAAGTTTTGGTTTTAAAAACGTGTACTATTTAGCTAATTTCTATAAGGAAAAATGCTTAGATTTACCTATAAAATCATTATTTTTACCTACGTTTTTTTCTCAGTGTATATATCGTCTGTGAATATCACATTGTTTTAGATAGTTTCAAAGCGTCACAGTATCGCATCATATTACAACAAGACGAAATTACTTGGGCCGTTAATCTCTTTGTTGTTGCAGATAGACGTGATGTACTTTGTATATTTGGCATCACCAACTCCTGTACTAGTTCGTGTAAAAATAATTTGCGACGAGTATTGGCTTATTAACATTCCAATTAAGATCACTTTTAAAATATTAAAAAAATGTGCTAATGACCACCTATTAGTTTTCCTTGATGTATAGACGATAGTAAAGCAAAGCTTTTTTTGGACAAAATTGAATTAGATGAAGTTTTAATAGAGAGTAAATAAGACCTTCCAAATTATATCCAGGAGCAGTGTCTCAGAAAAAGAATCATTACCATCAACGAGTATAATCTCCAATAAAGTATCACCACGTTCATAAGTTTCCAAATGATACGAATTTCTACCAATAACCCCCATACCCAAGAGATCCGTTTGATTTAACCCTATATGAGCATTAAAGTAATCCAAAACAAAAACATCCCGAGCCTTACCACACTTCTGAATATTTCTAGATGTCTCGCTCGACAGTAGATGAGAGGTTGTTAATTTGGAAAACTGAACAATGAACACAAATGAAGAATAGAAAAAAATTAAGGAATTTGAATATTTGGACACCAGGTGCTTTTTCGCTATCTATCCACTAGGACTTATGTTATGAAAGGTATAATTTTGACCAATGATGTCGCTTCTCTAATAATAAGTTGAAACAAACTTAATAAATTTTAAATATAAATTTTGAAAAAAACTCGACCCATAGATGGCGTTAATTTAGAACACAAGTGACGCCACCTATATATATATAAAACGATAATGTTGAAGATTTTGGAACAAGTGGATGACTGCTGGATGATGATTATGACCAAATGGTTCTTTTGTTTACATTCCTAACCTAACCAAATAACAATAATAACAAAACTGACAAACTTAAATCCCAATGTGAAAATGATTCTATACTTAAATATATGATAATTGTCTAGTTATGTAGTTAGCAATGACTTTGCTGTGGATTATCACCTTAGACATTTCTATGACTAACATTTAATGTCCTAAACATTATATGTTGAGATGCAGATAGGCCTGGGCCGCATAATTTAGTACTTTTCCTATCATATCAATTGTATTTGTACCATGAATCGACTAATCTTTGCCTCTAAACTGACTGCAATTGTTAAATGGCTTTAAATAAAATTTATGTTAGTTAAGGATGCTAATAGGTCAGGTCATTTTGTCCGTGTTGCTATTCTGTATATAGCTGAGAACAATTCGTGATATACAATTAAAATAGCAGACACATCTCGATTTGTTAATAAATTTTTAAACTCAATATGTAATAAATTTATTATTATATATAATTTATTTGCCTTTTACGAATTTTCTAAAAACCAAAATCTGTTTAAGATTCAAATTGTGCGACCATTTGTATGTATATATTTTTAAATCAATTTAATATAAAAAAATATATAATTTGAATTCTAAAACTTTATATTTGTGAAAATTTACAATTGTGTATAAAATAATAAAAACAATCTGGCGCCAAATAAAAATAGATTTTTCTTATGTTGTGTATGCCGTTGTCTTCTTTTCGGCGAGTAAATTAAACCTTATCTTTAAGATGATAATAAGAAAAGAGTCGATTTTTTTTATTATTTGATTAGAAAATGTATCTTATACAAATTAACCATATCACGTTCGTTTCCCCCACATGTACATAGTCTATCAATAGTTAATATGGTATAAACGTCTTATAACCCGACAAAAATAACACAAGTTTCATAAATTATTTTAAATCAAACAATCAACATGACATTATACCCACGTGTCTTATATGAAAAAATCAACTGTATTATTCATCAACATATTCACAAAAAAATGTAATTCTCGTAAAATATGATTCTTTTATTCCGTTGATATCCTGTTTATTTCTTATATACCGAGTATGTTTGTTAAAATGATATTGTCACGTTGCTTGTAAGTTTTTTTTTGTGTATTCTTGTCGTTTTATATATATGTTCTTTAAAAGTCTTTTATTTCATCGTCTCCAGGATACATGAGTATGTACAATACAAAAATCCTTATTGGTTTGGATATTATATATTAGTATTCACATATTTGCAATCATTTTTTATTTTTGTTTCAAAAACGGATATCATAAGGCACAAGGAGGAGATTCGTTTTCAAGACGGTGTTGATATAGGTTTCATATATGTGGCTATGGTGGTTTTACACAAATTAATATTTTATTTTTATATTATTATGGGTGTCAGGAACATAATTTTATTAAAATACATATTTCAAATGATTTTTTTATAAGATTGGTGGATGTGTCTGTAACATTACATGTTATAAATGAAAGATAAATCGATCATACGCCTATAAATTATTTAGTATTAACCAAACGCAACGACATTATATTTATATACAAATCGGCTTGTGTACATACAAAACTTATGTATAAGAAATTTTCTAGCTTATTAAATATTTAAAATGTTTTATTTTATAAGCATCTGTTACACTATTTGAAGATTTAATATTTTCTCGTCTTAAAATTTGTTTATATTTTATTAAAATTTTATGTTTGAAAAAATAATCTACCTTAGATTTTGCTGAGTTAAGACAACATAAACAGAACTCGTTATATAGTAGTTTCATATTATGTATATGTTGTCGAAAATATTAAAGTTGAAAGTTTAAGGTTTTGATAGATTTATTATTAAAATATCTAGTTACTTATAAAATTGTATATTTGGTATGGGAATTGAAGTCGTGAATTGCATTGACCTCCAAAGACATGTACAGACTAATAAGAAAAACTTAAATTTATTATATATGAAATATACTGTGTACATATACCCAGTGTCTTCTATTTATATCTGCTCGCACATAAATCATCGAATTATTAGAATACAAAAAAAAACTATCATTTAAAATATTACATTTTACAAATACCGAATCTGTAAAAAAATTATTGTTATTTTAAACAATTCAATTTTTTTTTATATTTGTAATGAATAAGAAAACCCAAACAAGACAGACAATTTTATTCTTAAAAAAATGTACATAAGAAATAAATTCACAGATAAAAGATACGTATGTATGTATATATGAGATACAAAATAACCTTTAAAAAATTGGCAAAAGCTCATATTTGTTTATTTTTATCATTTCAATTGATAATTCAACTAAGTTGTAAGTTTTTTGTGTGCTTTCTACTGTTCTTTTCTTTTTATTGTTTCTCGTGAAAAACTCTTATTATTTGTGTTTTTAGAAAACTTTTTTTAAATTAATAAAACTGTGAAAATTTTTTTTTAAAAGAATTACTTGTTCTTATAGAATTTATATAAAATTAAATCTTAAAGGAAATGTAATTTGAGTATTGTTTTCCCGTCATACAAGTCCGAATTTGAACCAAGTGAGTTGAAGTTTAATGAATTTGGTTCTTACTTATCAATCATCTGTGGATATGGCATTATATACTCTCGCGCTTACGATATATAGAGCCATTATGAACTGGTATATCGACTATAAGTATGTGGATGGTAGCACTAAAGGAGGTGAATAGAAATACTCGTCCGTACAGATAGATATTTTTTAAAACAGACCAACTATACTCGGTACTGGACGTCAACTCGTTCCTAACAACGAATACTTAAAATGTAACTACATTAGCTTTAATTGAGAACATTTCAAATACAGCGTGTAAATAAGTTGGCTGTTAAAGACAAGACATACATGTGCCTTGCATTTAATGTATGTCCCAAGTGATTTTAGATGATATTTTTGGCAAGCAAATTATGACTAATATAAAGCAAAGGAACCGTTTGCGATATAACAATGAATGTAACTTCAAAAAAAATTGAGAAATAAACATTTCACTAAACGAGGACGTAGTGATTCAGGGCTTCACTTCATTCTCGTGTCCTTTTCGAGAGTTTTGATGCTTGAGCTTTCCACCAGTAACCGAGCTTTAGAATTTTTATTTAATTTAATCAATAATTAAATTAAATTGTATTTTAGTTTATTGTCGAACTTTTATTAAACACTCATCGCATGCTTGTATGTAACTAAAATAACTCATGCTGGTTAAGGTTAACATTAAATGTTAACGTCGCTCCTCCACATGTAACGGACATATGAAAATAGTGCATAAATGCTTTAATTTTTTATTAAATGGCTTTATAACCGCCTGTTGCTGGTCCAGAGCGAGTTTATAAGCTGATTCCATTGATTTTCGTCCGTATAGAGTTTAGAATTTGACTATCGATTTCGTAAACTTCATGCTGTTATTAGATTGCTCTCTACTACATGGGCCATTGTCGTCAAGTTACCGTTTCAACTAAAAACAGGCAGTTCATCTAACGGTTACGATCAACACTCTATAGGGTTCCAGCTTATCTTATTGCAGCCGTATAGCTTTCAAAGTCGGATTGGCTGTGGCAAACAATAGCCCGGAAAATGATATTCTCTCCCAGATATACGATTGTAATGACTAATAAATTGCGTCTTGATCTGTAAAACCAAAGATCAGATATTTGATTGTGATATTATTTATATGAGGTTGACAGTCATCGAAGTCAGCTCATTTGTTTGCCGAAAAAATTACGAAAGTTATTGATTGTGTGTGTGTTATTGAATTCTATACATACAGTGTAAGCCATCTGTTGGTCAGTTTTTTAATCCTTTAATTTTAGTACTTAATGTTATCTGTTCTAAAAAATTTTTTGACATATGAAAAGTGAAAACATGCCATTTATCATCATGAAGTCACTAACAACGCATGTTGGCAAAATTATTATGAAAATAATCGTTCAACAAATAAAACAACAACATGGACGTCGATTTGGACGTCCTACTGAGCGTGCAATTGGCAAAATTATTGATTGTTTAGAAGACTGGTTCAATGGAAGATCGTTGACCGTATCAACATATTCAATCTGTTCGTACTCCTGATGCAGAGAGTAAGTGAATAAGGCTATAGTATTTAAATCATCGTCGTTTTGTCAATTAGATGTTTAAGCGAAATGGACGTTTTGCATCAAATATCATCTTTAACAATGAAGCTCATTTTTATCTTAATGTGTAGGTTATCTTGAAATGATAACTGGTTTTTTGTGGCCTAAATTGAATGAATTGCGCGTCGACGGCCTTCGGTTTCAATAAGGCGGTGCGACAATTCGTTTATGCCAACAAAATTTATGATCTCATTATTTCAATAAATTGTGAAGTTGCTTGGCCACCAAGAAGCCTGGATTTAGCACTCGGTTGCAGACCTGAAGACGAAGCCGTGATGGGAATATGAACGATATTGTTTTTGTATAATAAATTGTTTAAAACCACTTTGCATTATCAATAAAATACAATAACTTTTCATCCCAAAAAGTGTGTTTAATTACAAATAGAGAAGAACTAACCGATCGCCCACTCTGTATGAATACGTTTTTGTTCTGATTTCCCAGATATTAAAGTTTGTTCTATCGATTTATATCGAATAGTAACTCTACCAGACATTTCATAGTACCAGTGGCCCAATTCTGGTAATTCCCCTGGAATAGGGAATTGGGGAAAGATTTTATATGTAATTTCTGTTGAAATATATTTTTTCCGGCCTCCTGACGAAAATGTTCGATGTAGATATTTATAAATTGGGAATAATTTTTCCATACCAAAATTGAAAGGGAAAATTATTCCCAATTTCACACTGGCTTTTCACCATAGTATGCCAGAAAAAAACTATTTTAACTCAAATCATATATAAAATCATTCCCCAATTCCCTATTCCCCGGGAATTACCAGAATTGGGCCACAGGAAAGACTTATTTATAGCGAAAATTTTTTATCAATTTGAGATCGCATTTTCAGCGGCTTCTTATTTTGAAGATACGGTATAACACGACTACCTTTCATTCTGTGGACATTACTTCATTGTGCTATCCCAAAAGAATAAAATTGTTGTTTCTCATTAAAAAAATAGAAATTGATGAGAAAATTTATTAAAGTCAATTTTCAATCTCGTTAAGGTTACTTCCAAAATCTAGTTCAGGTTACTTCTAAAATGAAATTGCGCTGGCCTCAGTATCGCTTGACAAGATATTATTTAAATGTATCTAAATTTATCTGACTATGACTACCTTACGCCAAAGCCAAATCGAGACCGTTTACACCTATAAACAAAATTTCCCAAAATCATCTGCATATTGCATTGCTCCACGAAACATGGAAGCTAGAAATATGAGACAGTTAATGAGGTAAAATCATTTTGTTCTTTCGCATAAAATAATCTGTGGCTTAACGACCGTATAATGGCCCTAACCACGTCTCAACTGAGATCTTACGAACCATTTAACGTATTTTTGCCCATTTGAGGTGATCAGCCTAACGAATGCTTTAACACACAATCGCTTTTTATGTCATTCGGTACATCAGTGGCGTAACTACAAATTTTTGGCCTCCCCGCAAAACTTAATGTAGGCCCTTAAGCTATCCTCCCTCCACCTTGCATATCTTTCCCTTCAGAGTAATAAAAAATGTTCATCAAAAATTAATTTATTATTATTTTCAATTTAGAAAAAGATCGTTCCACTGTTGCGACTGTTACAGGTAACGTAAGAAACAATAATAAACATGTCAATACTACATGAAATACTGGAAGCTATTAAGTATGCATTAAAAACCGGATTTTTTTTTAAATTTGAGTCTTTATTGTGGAAAAATGTCACAAGATTTTTTATCCAAAGTATTGCCCATCGCTACCCACAACTTTTTTCCCATCTTTCTGATAATTTATGGATTCAGTCCCAGAAAAACTGCGACGGCTTTGCGGTCAAAAACGAATCGAGCCAATTTTCGATACCTTGAAGTGAAGCGTATTCTTGGTAGGGCATTCTGCATGAATCGAAATAGGTGGTAGTCGGAAGGAGCAAGGTCTGGGCTATAACGCGGGTGAGGCAGAATTTCCCATCCGTTATTCTCGTAATTTTTGACCGGCACCGCAATGTATGGCCGAGCGTTATCGTGGTGGAAAATAATTGACTCATATCTGATCGAATACGTGATAGCCGCTCTGCCTGAATTTTCTGCTTTAATCGAAACAATTTTTGACGATAGAGTTGGGGATTGATGGCTTGGCCACTTGGTAACAGCTCATAGTGGATCACATCATATACACAGCATAACCTTGGCTCCGTGAATATTCGGCTTCAGTGTCGATGGGTCTGCCTCGTCTTTCTTGAGATACGCTTTTTTGCGCTTGAGATTATCGTAATGGATTTTTGTGACGCTCGAGCAGCATTTCGAACATTCAAAATCGTCTTTCCATACGTCTCTTGGCTTCAACTCGTATGTCACCCAATTTCCCATCTTTTTTGGATCAATCCCAAGGCTTTCAAACGTCTGGAAATTGTTGCTTGATCAACTCCCAATGATTCGGCAAGTTCTTCTTGCGTTTGACATGAATCTTAATCGAGTAATGCTTCGAATTCTTCAGCTTAAAACTTTTTCGGCTGACCAGGATGCTCTTTGTCCTTAATGTCAAAATCACTACTTTTGAAGCGATTAAACCACACAAAGCACTGTGTTTTTGCAAGAGCATGCTCACCCTACAAATCCACGAGCAAACGATGACTTTCAGCTGCAGTTTTGTTTGCGAAAAAGTGACTCAACAAAACTTCCCGCAAATGCTGTTTTTTTCGTAAATTTGATCAATGATCGTGGATGTCCAAAATCAAAACAAAAACTTTTAGCAGGTATTAAATATTTACAGGTATTGAATAGGGTTATCAAAAGACATATGTGTCCATGATGTATTATAACGCATAAACAAGTAATGACATCTAGTATCAAATTTCAGATCACATAACAAAGACAACGGGCCCCCTATCGTTGCGGACCCCCCCTGCAGCGCGGGGTTTGCGCCCTTGTAGCTACGCCACTGCGGTACATGTTGATTTTTGAGAATCGAATTCGAAACCGCGGTCTTAATCATTAAGCTATTACCGTCAGGTAAAACTCTATATCTCAAAAAAATGGTAACAATTATATTGCTTGAACAACGATAAGTCTGATCGACTTATCGTATAGTTTATACAAAAGCCGCTCATTGCAATTTGTAAATGATTGGTATTTTGAGACTAAAATCAGATTGCATCAACCACTATTACGACTATAAAGTTAATATAATTTTCTTGTGGTTAAATGTGATTGAGAAAATCACGCGTGGCCTCGATTTATCAAAAGCCAGTGATGTTAAGTCCAAACAAAGTATTAATACATGCATAAAATGCTAATTGAAATTTTCACCATCGGGTTTAACATCCAACTTTATATTCTATATCCATCATTTAGCCATAATTCATTTGGCCAATAAATTACAAAGTCAAATTTACAAACAACAAAATAAAAACTATTTTTATTTTTTCATCATCTGTCAACGAGTTGCTGTTTTATAAGATTCTTATTTTAGTTTATTATTCATAAACGGAGAAGACGAAGAATATGAATTTCCCATATTTTCTTTTTAAACTACGAGTATATGGATAGAAGGCAAAACTATATCATAAATCGTTTATTATACTTTAATAATAGTAATGTTCAAAAGACATATTAAGATACAGACAATCACAATGAAATTTATTGGGTGGTGCTGAAAGTTTCCCATGTACACATAATTTCCATGCGAGATATACACCCAAAGGCTGAAGCTTTATATTAATTCAATCTATGTATGTAAACCTAAATTTTAGATTGTGATAAATAACATTTATAACTTTTAGTTACACCACTTAGAATGTATAACCTCTTCTGGTTGAAGAACAAAATGAGTTAAATTTTTATCTTATTGTGTATTTGTGTCATGAACATGATGAAAAATAATAAACGGAAAAGACATGTCGATGAGAAAAAAAAAGATTCATCATGGAAATAACATCATTTGTGATTTTATAAAAAAAAAAAAAATAAAAATAAACCAGAAAACGAAGAAGTAATATCAGTGAGAGATGATGAAGACGCCAGAAAATAAGAAAATCAACAAATTTTTTTATTTCGCGTTTTTATTTGTTGTTATGGCTGGGTTATAGTTTTCAATTTTTGTATATACGAGTATATATGTGTACACAACATCACATGGCTCCTCTTCAAAATTATAAATTTTGGTTGCTTTTGAATAATTTATAATTTAACATACATATATATGTATATACGAGTGAAATGGAAAAAAAACGAATAAAATCTGGGCCACCACAAACGATATAAGAAGTGAAATACTAACTTAAGGCAAAAAGATGAAGAGCATACGAGTAGCAGTATATGGTATGTACATAAATTGCGTAATGATTTCATTTTCTCGCGAAACCCTAAATATATAAATTATATATTTTATATTATTTTTTATATGTTTATTTTATTTTGTGGTTTAATTTTAAATTAACGAACAGGCTTCATATATGCTAATTCAAATATATGTATGTTTTATGGCATACATGTAGACAAGTTTAGAAATAGAAAACTATATTGATCTCCTCTATATTTTTGGCGAATAATAAAATCTATCTTAGGATATGTACACACACTTTTGATCTAATCGTATACAGACTAATTTAAGATGAGTACTTATTTTAGCATACTGTTGAAACCGAGTAAAGGAAATTCCGACTCCAAATCACGGTTGGACACCATAGCATCCAGATTTAAAAATACCATATATATTCCGTAAATACTTACTTTGAGAGCGGTGGAGCAGTTGAAAGCAAGATCCTTAGTTTCGATCACGGTTTCAATCTTACTCCATCGGTTTCGATCACGAGCTTGCTCTTCATACTTGTAGCAAGCAGTTAGAAGATGTCAGAACGCTATCTACGCCGTGAAGTTATCGTCGCCAACAGCGAACTCTTCACCTACCGAAGACGGCTCTCCCTTCAAAGATCGCTGTATCGTTCAGCACGCACAACGTGACCAAGCCAGGGTACTCGCTGCCCTTTGATTTCATGCACGATATCAAGAATTTGCATTAAAATCCTATCGTGGTTGAAACGTCGGTATGTGTCATCAACGTCGCGTTTTGGGCCATATATCACACGGATTATTCTTCTCTCGAATGGTAGATGCTATCTTTCGCATTCATCCGTCAAGGTCCTGTTCTCACATTCATACATGACAACGGGTCTGATCAACACTCTGTACAGTTTCAGCTTATCCGCATTTGCAAGATATTTTGATTTCAGAAGTGGACGTAGTTGTTCGTATTTCAGATTGAAAACTGAAATTCTTATTTTGTGGTTGAGACTTTTATAGATGTGAATCTAGTCATATCACAATTTACTAAGCCTGAAACTAAGTCGACAATAGAAAACCAACCAAATATACCATATTTATTGAACGTTCAAATGACCATTATTTGATGTAAACAATTATTAAAGTAACGAATACATTGGTAAACGTATCAAAATCGTTTAAACTCAGGAGTCATGCGGGTGTTTTGCAGTCCTATATAACATACAATTTTTTATATTACGAATTCGTGCTGAATGTACTAATTAAATTCAAGTTACCTTCGAATTCGAATATAACCATTAGGCTATATAGGTTAGGTTGTTGTGGCAGCTATCGCACACTTAGACCGGCGATTGGTCCGTTGTGATACCACTCTATGTACGGCTATATGTCCTAGTTTTCGTACAACCATCTGCGCATTGCATAGCTCCATGTCAGCTTAGAGTATACTGACATAAAAGATGGGTCGGCCCATGGATTCTAAACACGACAGGGGATCCAGATATGTTCATTTTACACCATCGATCGCACCGCCCAAACGATCGAAGGTGAAACCCCCATTTTGCATTCGAACCCGGTACTTCCCACTCCAACTGCCACAGCTTTAACCACTGCGTCACCTGGGTGGTTATAACCACTAAGCACTTAAATTAAAAAATCTAATTTTTTTTGATTAAATGGACTAGCATTTGTAAACAAACAAGTCACTGAAAATTGAAACTCACAAACCAGAAATAAATTTAAAACATGTAATTTTAAGGATTGATACACGATAAAAGAGCTCATTAATATTATTCAAACTCATTACGAAAATCATCGAACTCAAATTATCATGCAAATGAGTCAATAATTCAAAGATTAGTGAAAAAATTTGAAGAGACTGGCACCTACTGTCGAGAATCGAAAAAAGTCTGGCAGAAGTAAAAGTGGACGACTTAGTGTGAACATTGCAGTTGTAGCCTAAAGTTAGCATTGCTATCATACGACATTCTTAGGATATTACATGCATCCATCGACTGTTTGGAGAATTTCACATAAAGATTATTGAATTTACAACTTTACTATAATCCACTAATACAAAATGTTAAACAAACAGAATATTATCAACAAAGAACTTTCATGGATTGGTTGTTTCAACGTGGTACTGGTTTTTCACACAAAATTGCCTTTAGTGATGAAGCTCATTTCACATTGGATGATTTCATCAACAAACAAACCTCTCGTATCTGACGAAAAGAAAATCCACAAATAAATTCAGAAAAAGCATTACATTCACAAAAATATACTATTTGGATTGGTTCAAGTTCCAGAATGAAAGGTGAAATTCTTATTTTTTGATGAAGACTTTAAGATTTGAATGAAGTCATGTCACAAATAAAGTCATATCACATGTTGCTTATGAGACTAATTAGATAATATAAAACCAACCGAATAAATCAGTTTAAGGAATTTTTAATCAAATGATCACAATCAAAAGCGATTCTTACAGAATAGGGTCTCTTGCTATATACAATTATAAAAGTGATAATAACATTGGTACACGTTTAAATTCAGAAGTCACCTTCAACTATAACATCAAATTCTACACATTACGAAATCGTGTTGAATGTACAGATTCAAGTTATCTGCGAAATAAGACAAAACTCAAAAATCTTATTTCTTTGATTAAATGGATAAAAGTAACATGTAGATTAGATTGTAGACAAACAAGTCATTGAAAATTGAAACTGACAAATCAGAAATAAATTTAATTTTAAAGATTTCACTTGATCCCAGATTCATTAATTCAAAAAAAAAAGGATTAAAGCAAATTCTAGAAAAATACAACAACAAAATTTAGTATGAATTCAGGCTTTTAACTTATAGTGGTACAAATGGAACGGTTCCAAATATAATTGATTTATCGTTAAGAATTTTTTGATTGGATAGGACTATTCACAACTCGAAAAAATAGCCAAATCAGTTCCAGTCAATACTTCGAAAGTAGTAAAATCAAAATGTAATAGATATTTTGCCATCCAATTGGAAGATACAAATCTCACTATAACCTTTTGACACACAATCGTTAACATAATGTAAGGGAAGTTTCCAGGAAGTGATATCTGACAAAATGAAATTTGGACTGTTTTATTCTAATTGATCAAACGTTCAATTACCCAAGTTTAAAATTCTGCAATCGTATAATAGTAAAGAATAATGATCGCTATGTTGATCACTGTGAAAAAATAGGCATACATGGTTACTCAATGAAACCCAATATAAACATTTAAATTTCTACTCAATAAAAACTACTAGAGTGATCAACTCATTTGTTTTTAAATGTTTATCAAAAAGGTAAAGGCCAAAAACTGGCATACCAAAAAGTGACTTAGTGAGAACATTTCAGTTGTAGCCGTAAGTGTAAAGAAAGAACTGTTAGCATCGATATCACGACATTCTCAGGAATTGACATTCATCCATCGACTGTTTGGCGAATATTACATAAACATATGCATTTGCACCTTTACAAAATTCAACTAACTTGTGGTTATTAAAACAAACAGATCATTATTAACGTAGAGCTTCCATTAATTGGTTGTTTGAACATGGTGTTCGTTTTTCACAAAAAAAATCTTAATTGATGAAGCTCATTTCACATTAGATAGTTTCGTCAACAAACAAAAGTTTCGTATCTGAATAGAAGAAAATTCTCAAATAATTTCAGAGAAATCACGCTTCGACGGTGCATATAAAAAACTATTGATGTCAATAGATAGTGCTATAGACAAACGTTTGAAGATTTTTTGTGGCCTTAACTTCAAGAAATAGACCCAAAGTATTATTATTTTGAACAGGATTGAGCTTAACTATCCTGTGCTTAGTCACACAACACGTAAAAATATCCAGCTACTGCGGTCTAAGCTTCCAAGTCGATTAATTCACGTATAATGGTAACATAAACTGGCCACCTAGATCATGCTATTTAACGCCCATCAGATTACTTACTTTATGGTTGTTTGAAAAGTAAAGTTTATATAAATAAACCAACAACAATTACAAAGCTAAAATATAACATTCGGACCGAAATTGATAAGCTTTATGTATTGAACGAGTCCTAAAAAAATTTGTATAGAAGCCTGGCATGTCCCGTGGTACTGATGTCACATTTTTACAAAAATAAAAAACACCGACGTTAAAATGATGCTAATTCAATCTCAATTAAACCTTAAGCCGGAACGAGGTAAAAACCGATTTGAAATATGGTCTGCTAGTAAGTCGTATGCAATCATATTTTACTGGCTCCTATTTTATTTAAATATATAAACTCTTTAGTAATAAATTTAAGAACGCTTCAGTAATATAAGGCATAAAGATATAATCCAAAAGATCAAAACTTATTTTGAATAAATGTGAGTCATTTTTATAATTTGTGCTACATCTGAAACATCCTTAAAGATATTTACAAATAAGCTATAAATAAGTACTACCACACATATACATATCTGATAAGACAATACAATTCAAGGCATATACTTCAATCATTGTGATTAAGTCAAAACAGTGCGTACAAATCGGCCGAGTGGCAATGTGCCGGTAAACATTTTAACGATAGCTTTGCATAATTGGAAATTTAGATGGAATTTTACCCAAAGCAACAATAATAACCATCTGCAGATGTAAATAAAGGGTGGTTAAATTTTAAGGGCCGAAGTTGATTGTGAACCACACTTAAACGTCAAGTTTTTTCTGCATTTAATTTGACATTTCTCAATTTTAAACTAACTCAATTTGAACCATGGAAAGATACACAATCGAGCAACGCGTTAATGTTATTCAGGCATATTATGAAAATGGGCGTTCAAATCAAAACGCATATCGTGCACTTCGTGATTTTTTCGGTCAATTTAATCGACCAGTGAGATTTTAAAACATCAGTGCATGCCCCTACAGCTCGTACTGCAGAAAACTGCAGAAATTGCTGCTGTTCGCGATAGTGTGGCTGAAGAGCCGTCCACATCAAGTCGTCGTCGTGCCCAACAATTACACCTCTCATGCTCGTCGTTGATGAACATTTTGCATAAAGACTTCATTTACACGCGCTTGTAAGGTGCAATTGACTCAAGAAAAAAGCCTCTTGACCATTCCAAACGTCCTCAATGGTCAGAATGGTGGCAAGAAATGGTAACAGTGGATGATCAATTTTCGAAGAAAATCATCTTCAGTGATGAGGCCCATTTTCACCTCAGTGGATTCGTCAATAAGCAGAATTGCCGCATTTAGGCGAATCATAATCCAAGAGTGATTGTCGAAAAACCAATGCACCCACAAAAAGTGACTGTTTGGTGCGGATCATCGGGCCGTATTTTTTCTAAAATGAGGCCGGTCAGGCAGTTACTGTGAATGGTGTTCGCTATCGTGACATTATAACGTACTTTTTATGGCCCGAATTGGAAGTGTAGCGGTTGAACATCATATTTAAATGATATTTCAAACCACTCCAAATATTTAAGCGCAATTTTTTGTCAAATTCAAATTTATTCTACGTCACATACCAACACGTAAACGAAGTAAACCATCTGCGTTTCTGTAGGATAATTACGATCGAATATTATTTGTTATACATTCAGGCGTTGGTAATTTTGAATAGATATTTCAGTGTTTCGAAACGACATCTATTCAAAGTATCACGAGCTAGCAATTTAGTGCCGCTATACTTATTTGGTTGAGGTATGTCTCGAACAAGGCGCGCGTGTCCTTCTCCATCAACACGAGTAAAAAAAGTAAAAATTTCGGTCATTCGAACCTAATCTACACGCGGGATTGTGGCGGAGAATAAATAAAATTAAATAGATAATTAAATATAATAATAAATATTCGTTAATTATAAATTATAGTGTTATTGTGAAATAAAAATAAATTAAAATACCAGTATTATTGTGAAATAAATAAAATAAAAAGAGGGTGTTTCAATATTTTTGGTTTGCGGATAAGAGCCCAGGCCCTTACAGAAGATATGGATGTGGACGATATGTGTTTTCAACAGGACGGTGCCATTTGCCACACAGCTAACGAAACAATGGCTCTTTTCAGTCAAAAATCCAATGGCCGTGTTATCTTACGTGGTGGCGATGTCAATTTGCCGCAAAGATCATGTGATTTGACACCGTTGGACTTCTTTCTTTGGGGTTATTTGAAAGAAAAAGTGTACGTCGATAAACCAGCAACAATTCAAAGAGCTAAAGGATGAGAAAATTCAGCACAATAACGGCATAGAACCTCAATTATGCCTAAGCGTCATCGAAAATTTGGACTATCGGGTGGTGGTGTGCTGTCGTGGTCGTGTCGGCCAAGAATTGACAATAATTTCCCAAATAACTTGTGTTTTATTCAAAACCAACATCGGCCCTTAAAATTTAACCACCCTTTACAAGCGCACATTCTAGTATTAAATGTGAATTAGTTGATAGTTGTGTTGAAACAGACTAATGTTATGAGGTGTATTGAAAAAGAAATCATTCTAAGCCCAACTATAGAGGATGAACCTGCCTTATGATTTTTTTTATAATGTTATATATATATATATATATATATATATATATATATATATATATATATATATATATATATATATATATATATACATATATACCTGGTAATGACATAGAAATGTTTTAAAGTCGGGAATATCAAAGAAAGTTTAAAACCACTCTAGCCACTCTCAATAGTCCATCGTTTACAATACTTCTAGAAGCAAGATGGTGAATTTTAATAGCAGAAAACTCTAACGTACGGTTAAAATGAATTTCAATCTGTGAGTCACTTTCGATAGACCATAGAAGAGTGGAGGGCTCATGAGTTATGCACATATAACATATGGTTTCATAAAAGGATTCATCAAAATTATCAGAATTCAAACCCAATATTTTAAGGTTCAAATGTCGCAACTTTAACTACTGTTCCATTTTTTTACATTACGTTTTTAGTGCTTCCATAATACTGATGTGAGAAAATATTATTATAAATCGGTTTACATGAGTACTAATAAGTTCTAAGTTGATTCAACCTTATCAAGTCCAGTTTTGACAGATCTTTTTTGTTACAGCACATCTGGATCCATTTTAAATCTGTTATTTGTAATTTTGGAAGCTTTCGTCGTGATATCAAAACTACAAAAATTTGATGAAAGAGAAAATTTTGGCTTTGAGTATACCATATATAGTTCATCAGCACTATACTCATACAAAGAGGCTGTTCTTCAAACATTTTAACAAGAATGTTTTTCTCTAATAAGATTTGGCTATTATAAATACAAGTTGATCGTCAGACGGCAATCCGACATAAATAATGTTAATAATGTCTCCCGTTTGCAGTGAAAAACCACTCTTCATCCCCAATTTTTTTTACTGGTATTTCTACAAGAGTATAGGGCGATCATAGCTGTAATAAGTTATTTCGAGAGAATCGATATTACTACATAATTCGGAGTCTATGATGTTAGCTCCAGCATTAAACACATCAATCATCAATCTGATCTATATAATATAAAATATATCCCATTAGATTAAGTTGTCCAATAAACATACATTTTTCTAAGGAGAAACCTAACTTCTAGATTTTGATGATCATCCCCACTGTAGAACACTATATACACTTCATGGGAAAGCAACAAGATCAGTTGCCTCTTGCATGAGATAAGGTGGTCAAATGTGTCCAACACACTCGACAAAACTTAGTGGGCCTTAACACCACATTTGAGTACGATGTGAATTCAGGCATGGCTACAAATCAAAATATGTAAATATTTCAAAATATGTAATTATGGCGAATAAGTATTGACAGCTACATATAAAGAAACTTTGTTGGAACTCAAGAAAACAACACAAAACACGACAAAAAAAAGAATTCGGTTATTATCCGAAGGTATATACAGGTAAAGAATTTACCAAGAAAAAGAATTTTTTTGTAATATAAATATGAACATTTCTTGGTGTTTGAACACTATTCATCAATTCCTCTATATTTTAAAGAGTGATCCAATAGGAAGTAGTTTAATCCAATTGGGATTCTCATTGGGATTCATGCATGACAACTGTCAAGTTTATATGACATTTGTGTTCAGTATTGACATTTCACCATGAATAATTAGTATTTAAGGAAAAGAGGTTTTCGTGCTCTTTGGCCATTTTATGGTGTTGATAATCGTCCAACTGAACTCACTATTCGGTGAATTATGAATAAATAACGAACCACCTTTTGATTATCTAATGTGAATATTGCTGCTTTAGCAATGAAAGTGTACGCGAAAACAGCAATCAATCAATTCGTCACACTTCTCAAGCTCTAGGTCTCTCATATGGTACATTGTGGCGTATTTGGAAGTGAGATCTTGGTTTAAAGGCATACAAAATACAGTTTGTTCAAGAATGGAAACCGGTTAGAATTTATTTGCGTAATCAATCTGGTTTATGGGCGTTATCAGCTCATTTTTGGCTGAATGGAAACGTCAACAAATAAAATTATCGTATTTGGGTTGATGAATTTGGCCAGAAGAGGTTCAAGAGTTTCCAATGAAGCCCGAAAAATGCACTTTATAAACTTATATTTCTAGACTCAATATTTTTTATTATTTTCCAATTTAAGAAATTGGAAATATTTAATCAGAAAAGGACAAGATAATGATAATGATAGATTCATTTACTTCCACCTCAAATACGCAAAATCAGATACAGATTATATATGCCGACAGTTAAAAACATGAAAAACAATAAGGTAAATAACTGTTCCCAAATAAACTTTAGAAAGCTTTTAAATCATATTTAAAACAGTAGTCGCAAAACACCAATTAAAACCAGTATAACTAACCAGAAATACAAACTTTATCGTAATGATTTAACTTCCATAGTATTCCTATTTTTTTTACTTCCTCATAAAAGCCGATTAAGTACCTATATAACCAATAAACTAAATTCCAATAAAAAAACTAACCATCATCAAACTATATAATAAAATAATTGATCATTGATGTTATACGAGTAACAAAATACTTATTGATATATAACATTTTGTTGCTATTATTTGAATTGAAACCAATTATTGAATTGTGTTCGAAAAAACATTTGTTATACTATTATGTAGAGTTTGAAAAGAAAAGCTTATAAAGTTAAAAAGTATAGTATAGAAACTATAACAAGAAAACTACAAACAGTTGGATTTAAAAAAAAAACTTTTTGGGCGACAAAGCGTCGCACTTTTATTCACTCCTTCCTTGGTGAGGCTTTTGTTTATTTTATATTTATTTGGATGGTGAGAAAAAAAGTAATAAATTTTTGTTGCTTTTGTTGTTAGGAGGAGGGTTGGTAACATTTTTATGTTCATTTATGTTGTTTTTTTTTTTATTATTATGGAATCATAGATGTGTATTTACACGGAATTAACAACCACCAGAAACAAGTAAACTAACAAAATAAAAATAACTAAGTGGAAAAATGAGTGTGTATGAGTGTGTATATGTACATATGTTTATTGTGTTGAGTAGTTGGGAGTTTTATGTTGAAGTTGAATGGACAAATTTTTTTGACCTGAATTCCGGTATGAACAACATTTTTTTTTTACTCTCTGTATTCCTGAAAAGTTGAAAAGTCATAAATGGTTGAAAAAAAAAATGAAGCAAAAAATGAAAATAAAATAAACTGAAAGCTGACGAGGCTTTTAGCAATTTTGTATTTTTGTTTAAATGTAATAAAAATAATTTTTAGCGGATAAGAATTTTTCATGTTTAAATAAATTAAATTAAATGAAATAAAATAAAAATAAAACAACAAAATATATTCAAATGGTAACTGGAAACTATCATAAATCTTGATGTTTTGGGTTTCTTTAAATTTTTTTAATTATTTCGTAAGCAACAATAAACAAATTATGCTACTTAAACTTTTGTGCTTCCCATTCTACAAACACTATGTTAATACGGTTCTAAAAACATGAAACACTTGTTATTATTAAACTTTGTTTTTAAACTTAAAATTAAACCTATCGCGCTTTTTGTACTTGTACATGTACATAATATTTTATACATTATTATATTTTATTTTAACTAAAACAAACTTTATTCTTTGTCCAGCTTTTATATTTGTTTGTTAATTTTATTTTAGTTTTTAGTTTCCTATCCAAAATAACAAGCTTTTATACACTTTTTAAAAACAATTTTTTAAGCGAAAAAAAATATATAATATTTTACGGTCAACTTCACAAGGAAATAAAAGTTATAAATTTTAATTTTTATTTGTGAAAATAGCTAAAAAGTTGATCAACACTTAAGTTACTAATTTTCATACAGTTTTCGATGATGTTTTTTATTCTAACATACAACAACAAAATATATATAGTGTTGAAAATTCATACCTCATTAGTATTCCAGCGATGTCGCTGTACAGGAAAATGATCAGCACGTGGTAAGCTTTCAAGATTTTCTGGTAATTTAATTGGTTCACCATCTGAAAATAGAAAATTAATTTTTTTTGTTATTATAAAAGCTTAATAGTTGGAAAATATAAATTAATTTATCTGTTGTACATTTTATAGAATAAATTGGAACTATTTAAGTTAATAAATACGAGTAGTATCTTTAACATTAAGACTTATACGAGTATAGTGTCAAGTTATGTCAAAGCTTTTATTCAAAGCTTCTATTTATGGTCCATGTCAACCTATATAGATGGAGCATCAAACAAAAAATGCATTTCTCTGAATTTCTTTAATCACAAAATTTCTGACTATCTATCTGCTAAGATCTAAGTTATCTGTATAGAGTTTTGTGTTCGTTACTGAAGAAGATTTTAGAAGTTTCATAAACAGAAAATTGGATTTAAACTTCGCAATCAAAAGCTACTCTAATAGGCAGTGGCATAGCTAGAAGGGCGCAAACCCCGCGCAGGGGGGCCCGCAACGATAGGGGGCCCGCTGCAACGTGGTCCCGTGGTCTTTGTTATATTTGTGTATTGATTATTTTGTATTTTTGTATTGATTGTGGACATCCATAATCATTTATCAAATTTACGAAAAAAACAGCATTTGCGGGAAGTTTTGTTGAGTCACTGCTTCGCAAACAAAACTGTAGCTGAAAGTCATAGTTTGCTCGTGGATTTGTATGTTGAGCATGGTCTTGCAAAAACACAGTGCTTTGTGTGGTTTAATCGCTTCAAAAGTAGTGATTTTGACATTAAGGACAAAGACAGGATGCAGGTCACCCGAAAAAGTTTTAAGCTGAATGTCAAACGCAAGAAGAACTTGTAGAATCATTGGAAATTGATCAAACAACAATATTCAGACGTTTGAAAGCCTTAGGATTCATCCAAAAAAGATGGGAAACTAGGCGAAATACGAGTTGAAGCCAAGAGACGTTTGAAAAGGCGATTTTGCATGTTCGAAATGCTGCTCGAGCGCCACAAAAAGATGTTGTTTTTGCATCGTATTGTCACTGGCGATGAAAAATGGATCCATTATGATAATCTCAAGCGCAAAAAAGCGTATTTCAAGAAAGACGAGGCAGGCCCATCGACACTTAAGCCGAATATTCACGGGGCTCTCACGTATGCGATCAGATATGAGTCAATTATTTTCCACCACGATAACGCTCGGCCACACATTGCGGTGCCGGTCAAATATTACGAGAAAAACGGATGGGAAATTCTGCCTCACCCACGTTATTGCCCAGACCTCGCACCTTCCGACTACCACCTATTTCGATTCATACAGAATGCACTACCCAGAATACGCTTCACTTCAAGGTATCGAAAATTGGCTTGATTCGTTTTTGACCGCATAGCCGTCGCAGTTTTTCTGGGATGGAATCCATAAATTACCAGAAAGATGGGAAAAAGTTGTGGGTAGTGATGGGCAATACTTTGGATAAAAAATCTTGTGACATTTTTCCACAATAAAGGCTCAAATAAGAAAAAATCCGGTTTTTAATGCAAAACTAATAGCTTCCAGTATTTCATGTTTAAGTATTGACATGTTTATTATTGTTTCTTACGTTACCTGTAATAGTCGCAACAGTGGAACGATCTTTTTCTAAATCGACTTTTATTACTCTGGAGGGAAAGATATGTAAGGTGGAGGGAGGATAGTCTAAGGGCCTACATTAAGTTATGCGGGGAGGCAAAAAAATTGTAGTTACGCCACTGCTAATAGGCGAAAAAGATTCTTCAAATTATGCATAAATGCTTAACATTGGAATTTGAAACAAAGTATTGGTCTTACAGCTATAACGACAAATTCCAGAAATATACAAGTTAATTTGTTTCGTGGAGTGAAACTAATGGAAAATAATATATAATATTGACGTGGATCAAAATTAAAACGACCAGAGTCTAGTCAAGATTAGTCACTGGCTTTATTTTACACAATTGTGAAAGATTAGCCGTTTGAAACTGGTGGGAGCTATGTAACTGTCTTCATTTCACTTTTGAACACTTTAACACTTCAGTGGGATTATATACAATCAGTGAGATTCTCGATCTTGTCATTCTACTCCCAACAGTCAATGTATAGTAGTGCATAAATTTTGTTTTGTTTATTTCGATATATATCCATGCCTCACTGTAGTGGTGTCTACAACTGGTCATGATGTTGATTCGCGCGTTGTATAGTGTTTTCTTTTTCTTCATTTGATTATCACTACTCAAGTTGAAATCGACTATCAATTCCTTTTTAGCCTATAACCACTAGACTACAGACTTTTATGACGCTTACGCACTTGGTACAATGCTAACGTTTAAATATGCACAACTTTCACCTTTGTCTGTGGTCATTTAAAAATTTTGTAGATAACGTCTTTCATCCATTTGGTATATATGAACATCCCCAATCTCATTGTTGCTTCGATGGTTTTATTTTCATCCTCTTCGGGTTGTAAAACCATACCAGTTGATTTTCCTGGCATCCTTCAACACTAACCTTGATGTAGTGCACCTTATCTTGTTGCTGGCACTTGGTTATGATTATCGTTTATTTTCATAATTCGTTTGTCCACGTATTCTGCCTTTGTGTACTGCCGCATCTCTCCTCGCATTCTTTTCCACGAAGCCTTATCTGTTGCGCAGATATCACGTCGATTCGATTTATCATCTAATAAAATATTTGCCTGACTTTGACAAGTATCTTATAAACATGCAGGTGACCTACTGAACTTCCACCATGCAGTTCCTCTAATACCTCCACCACTCTGGTCGGTCTTTGATAGCACTAACTGTTTCATTTTTGTTTTTCCATCAATGGATTCCCATCTACTTTGTCAGGTTGCCCAAATATAACTAGTCCCTCTGAGCCTTATAGCACTTAACCTTCACACTTAAAGGTACTACTTCCTATCATGCTGGTCTTCTTACTTCCAGCTGATTATTGAATCAAAGCTAAGTTATTCCAGTTTGACAAGGATTTTTAAAATCATAGCGCACATTTTAACATACAGCTGGCCTTGTAGTTTTACTAATAGTTAGTGGACATGATATAAATTAGAAATCACATGAAGATCGATTACGACACTCGTGATTCCTGGGAACCATCACTATAAATCTTTATTAAATATATTGAACAAGTTGGACCATATACATATAGGCCTGTAACGCAAATCTGAACATACGGAGTTGGTAGGCATAATATCAATTGAGATAAAAGGTTTACAAATTTGAGTGTTACCATGCTTTATTTGACAACTCATTTAAAAGCTGATAGTTCATATTTGATAAGTTTGGTTTGACATTTCATTATAGATTGCCAATTGTTAAATTTTTTTTATCAAAATTATCATTTTAAGGCGTACTTAACGTTCATTAAACGTTTACTTTTAATGATAATGTAAAGGGTCCGCCATCTCATGTTTTTTTTCAACTAGTGCTTATTTCGTGAATGGTAACACTTAGCTCATGTCTGATTTTACAGATAATTTGTTTTATCCTTCCGCTAAACGAATATGGTTGTGTACATTACTTTGAAAATCATGGTAATGTTGCAGAATGTGTGCGAAAATTGCGTACGGATTTTGGAAGAAGAGAAGCACCGTCAGCTCCGTGTGTTCGTTATATTGTGAAAAAAATTAAAGAAACCTGCATCCTCATCGATAAACGTGAAAAGCCAAAAACAGTGCGTACACCCGAGAATATTGATACTGTGGCAGAAAGTGTGCATGATGCTCCATCAAAATCAATTCACCGTCGTTCTCAGCAATTGAACATTTCGGAGACATCATTGAGACAAATTTTGCATAAAGACCTTGAGGCCAACTGACTATCCAATGCGTTTTCGCTTCGCTGAGTGGGCCTGCGATCGACTTACAGAAGATGCCGATTTTGCCGAAAAAATCATCTTTTCGGATGAAGCTCATTTTGATCTTGGCGGGTATGTAAACAAGCAAAATTGTCGCATTTGGGGCACGGAAAACCTGCACGCATACATTGAAAAGCCGGTACACCCAAAACGAGTCACTGTTTGCTGCGGATTTTGGTCCAGATGCATAATTGGGCCATTTTTCTTCGAAAATGAGCAAGGAGTGGCCGTTACAGTCAATGGCGATCGTTATCGGGCCATGTTGAACGAAGTTTTGTTCACAAAAATTGAAGAGGAGGATATTGGCAACATTTGGTTTCAACAGGACGGCGCTACGTGCCACACAGCTGAAGCTACACTCGATGTTTTGCGTCCTGTTTTTGAAGATCGTACTATCAGCAGCAGAGCTGATGTCGTTTGGCCACCTTGGAGCTGCGATTTGACACCGTTGGACTATTATTTGTGGGGTGCCCTCAAAGATAAGTGTTACGCCGACAAGCCAGAGACAATTGGAGCTTTAAAGGACAATATTCGTGAAGCCATTGGTGAAATACAGCTGCACACAATCGATAATGTGCGTGTAGACTACTGCATGGCCAGCCGAGGCAGACATTTGAATGAAATTATTATTTTCCATTATTTACCGGAAGGATTGCACTTTTAAATAAAAAAGAAATTTGAGAAAATATTCAGTAGTTTTTTTTTATAGTATTATCAAAAAAAAGTTATTTGGCGGACCATTTTCATCCCGTGAGATGCCGAACAGTGTGCACCGTAGCCGCTGTACAGAAAAGCATTGAAAAAGATCCAAATCATTTGGCTCTCAGCAACTGAAGTTGCACTTTATGGAAGATTTCACGAAATGATCTTGGCTTAAAAGATTCAACTTGTGCAGAAATTAAAGCCCATCGTATGCGCCAACAATCCGACGAATAAGCTGAATCACAAATTGATATTGAATTTCCATTCAAATTGTCGTCCGAAAAAGCCCATTTTTGGTTGAATGGGTTGTCATTTTGAATGAGAATAATGCACAAGCTTTTGTCAAAATTACATTACTGTTTGGTATGCCTTATGGACTGGCGGATCCCTTGGTCCATATGTCTTCAAAAACGATGATGGTCAGAATATTACTGTTAATAGTGAGTGGTATATTTGGACATGCTTAGACATTTTTTGGTACCTCGATTAGCGAGCATTAATGACATGTGGTTCCAACAGGACGAAGCCACATGCCACACAGCGCGCACTGCAATTGATTTACTCAAGAAGCTTTGGATGAAAGAGTAATTTTACGTAATGGTCCAATTAATTGGCCACTAAGATTATGTGCTTTAACCGTATTGGATTATTTTCTTTGAGGTTATGTATACTCTCTTTTGTACTTATCTCCCAATTTCAATAAACTACACGATTTCCTGGGATCATTTTAAAATTCTAAGGATTTAGTATTACCTGATGAGAATTTTATTTTTTTTCTGTGATGGAATCCTGGGATAACCTCACACACTTCTATTTCGATTGTGCTCGATTGATTTCTTTTCGATTGCTCTATTGTTCAGATTTTCTGGTATGGCTCACTAAATTGAACCCTCACAATATAGACAATGTATTGGCGTAATTAAGCACCAATAGAATTTTGCAGATAAAGAGTCTGGTGTGTTACACCCAGTACTTTTATACTTTTAGAGAGGAAACTATAGATTACATAACAATGTACCTTCAGTTTTACATTAGATTACAGAGATTGTAATAATGGTGAAAGGTGACTCAGACGTAGGCAAAAAAAGGAATAATTCTGAAAATCCCATTTCCAGCATAACTGCTAATCTCATCGAATTATTAAATAAACTTTTAGAAAACCATTGCACTCTAATAAATATATTCTTTCTCATATAAGCTAATAAGCCAACATAAGAGTTTAAGCAATAACGTATAACTACAAGATGAATTACTAAGCGTACGCCACTTCAACATAAAACAAAAGTAAAATATTATCTTCGGTACGAAATCATTTCCTTAAAAACATCTACATTACTTCATGAATAAGATAACAACACACCAGATATATTTTACAAACATGTACATACATATATTCATTAAAGGGTTAAAACACATTTTTTATATTTTTCCATTCATCCCTCATCCAAATAATTTGTATGGTGGTATTTTTTCATTCGGCTATTTTTTTGTGAACCATTTCCTTTGTGAACCCATTTTTTGTCAATCATAATTTATCCTGTTTTTCATTTTTTTTTTAATGTTTTATTATTTAAAGGAAAAAGGAAAATACACAAAAAAAAATCGTGTGTCTTCAAATGAAAATTAAATAAATTATATATTTAATAAAAATTAGAGTTTCCTTTTTTTTATTTTTTTTATTTATATAAATTAAATATTTTTGTTTTTATTTATTTCATCAAATTTTGTTTGTATGAATAAAAGAAAATTATAGACTATTTTTTATTTTTCCATGGTTTATCCAATTTTTTTTTTTTTATAATTTTCTCGCACAACTAAAATGATTTGTGATGTTTTGGTGTTTCGGGGAAATGTATGTGCATATAGAAATACAATTGAAAAGATAAATAATGGTGTGTGGGGGGCCAGGATTTGTAGTTTTTGTTCAAGTGATGGTTTTGAATTCTTAATTGGTTTAAACTCTTTTGTTGTGCCAAATAGTATAACACGTCTTGAATCAATCTTGCTATATAAAACGATAATATTGACTCTCGTAAATTATATAGATTTCTTGTAAGATTGTTTATAACGTTTTGCTAAAAAGACTATACAGTACAAACACATATGTACATACTCAGTGGCGTTAAATTTCCAAAAAAGTTATAATTTATCTTTCTTATCCAAACAAATCTAAAAATCCATAAGAAAATGCACAATGAAAACTCTTAAACAACTTATCAAACGGAAATAATCTAAGTGTTAATATTCAGTCTGGACACAAAAAAAACGCTTTTCCTATCCATTTATAGTTTTTACTACTATTTGTTCAAATATAATATATTGGAGAAACCATACAATTAAATAGAACGATTAATTTTTATGGTTCCATTTGTAGTAGGAATTTTATTGCCTTGGCGGAAAATGTAATGATTTTATCAGTTATATAAATTATTTCGCACAATAAAAAACTTGGAAATTAAAATTGATATCAAGGTTTCTTAATTTTTGTGGTACACAAAATTAATTTCTTAGTACACATACGAATATGATATAATTATAGTATCTCGAGTAAATAAGATACATTATCTTCGTTTTTGTTTGATCAAACAATATGAGTCAAATTATAATACATTTTAATGTCTTATGTAAATATTTAAGGAACCTAAATATTCTTAGGTTCCACGTAATATTTCATTTCTTCATTTAATACTATATCGAACAATTTATATTAAGTGTTAATTGAATTCGTGACACTAATTACTTAGTAATTAATTTTTAAATCTCAAACACTGTTTTAACCAACCAATTATATTATGGTTTAAATACATGAATCACGCATTTAAATATATCTTTTTATTTCTAATAGTTAGTTATAATACAAATGAGGAAGTTATTAAATTAAAACCAGTACAATTCGACATGATACGTATGTAACACACAAGGGCGCTTAACATTTTAAATGGCGACTCTAGATACAAATAATCAACTGCTATCGTTAATATGTTTACTGATGATATGTTAAATGGTCTTTCTCATATTAAGACAACTTACAAGAATTAGTTTCGAAATTTGAATAAACGAATAACGAAACCAGCACTTTGGATTAAAAATGTACTGCTACAATTGTACTGCGCTACCAAGACAACACAAGAAAACCGTGGATTAGAAATGAAATATGGAAGAAAATTGAGAAACGCCGCCAACTTAAAATACAACTAGGCAATTAAAATATGGTGAAAATTCGAAGACAATATGAAGCTTCAGCTCGACAAGTAAAGACAATACGAAGGAGTGATATACACAGATGACATTATCACGACTGCCGAGTTAACGGCAGCAAATAGAAACATACGCACATTACACCAATGTGTAAGAAAGTCACCGGAAAATTTACAAATTCACCACCAATAAAGGATTCACATGGACAAGTCCTATAACTATATACGACCATCAACTAAACAGATGAAAAGAGTTTTTCGAGGACAACTAGATGCGAACCAATTGAGGAGCTTCCAGATGGGAACTAAACCGAAACCATAAATACTCATCCACCAACGGAGCACCATAATGAAGCTGAAAAATAACAAAGCCTCTGGAACAGACAACATACGAGCCGAAATACTCAATGGAGACGCATTAACAAATGCAGGAGCGCTAATTCCACTACTATTAGAAGTGTGGAATACTGAGAGAATTTTGCAAAAATGGAAAGAGGGCTTAACCATAACAATTTTAAAGAAAGGCGACTTAAGAGAATGCAAAAAACTGGCGAGGCATCTCCCTGCTCAACAGTACAATGAAAGTATTAGCAATGGTCATCCTGAAACGATTCTCACCAACTATGAAGCAATACATAAGAAACGAACCAGTTGGGTTTATCTGGAAAGCACTCTGTGAAATAAGCATCTCGAGGAAAATAACCGAACTCATCCGAGAAATAAACCGGGATGTGCACTATCTCCACTAATGTTCTTACAGTACTGGATAATGTCATGCACAAGTTAAGCATAACATCACCAAAGTGAATTCAATAAAATAGCAAGAGACAAATATTCAATGCCTGTGTAAAATCAGTACTGCTGTATGGTTGTTCCGTTGTTAAACGTGAAAACATACGCAGGAAATTACAAGAAGCCTACAAGTGTTTCTGAATAAATGCCTTAAATGATTGATCAAATGCTCTTGGCTGAATAAGATCACAAATGAAGAATTACTGCGACAAAGAAACCAAGTGGACATTCAGAAAGAGATCAGAAAGAGGAAATGGAGATGGATAAGACACACGCTGAAAAAACACCAAATGACATAACCAGGAAGAATGAAATCCGCATAACAAAAAAGAAAAGTTGGAAGAACGTGCTAACTGAAAAAAAACATCTTGGGAAAAGAAGGGAGCATAAGAGAACAGCCCCAAATAGAGTTCGATGGTCTAGTCTAGGAAAAAAAGTCCAGATGAACTCGAATATCATATTTGCGATGATAGCTTATAATTTCAAGCTTACGATGGAACTCAATAAGATAAACCTACTTTAGTTCATTTTGAGGAAATCTGATTTATGTTCATAAGAGTTTCATTCAGATAAAATTCAACCTTGACATAGCAATAAGTACATATCATTATATAATACAAACAGGAGAAAAATGAAATAAAAAATTATACGAGATAGTTTATATTCCTTTCATGTCTCAAAATATCGATTTTTTTAGATCTCGAATGTTACACTTTTGTGGTTGGGTTACCTTGATGTTATAAAAGTTATACAGTCAGTCCTAAATATAACAAAAACTCGAAATGAGAATCAAACACCAAGAGCTTTTGCTCTTACTGTAGCTTTAATCACTACATATGGGGGAGAAGGTCTATTACCTATTTCCAAATAGGTCTTTTACATATTTTTAGAAATTTTATTTACAAATTTTCAATGATTCGATAGATCTGAAAATGTTGAAGCTTGTAGAAAGCTTGTAGCTAGCTGTAAATTTGAATATGTTGTTCTTCCGAGTTGTTGCTTGTTCTTGTAAATCCACTAGGCCGGTTTCGATCTGATGATGACGACATTGAATGACTGAGTGATCGAAAAGATCAAATCCATCTCATCAGGCATATGCTACCGGACTTGATGTTCATACTGTGCGATTCGTATATATATGTTTAGTTGTGTCGCGAGAGTACCAGTGAATTACAAGATCTTAACTCGAAATATTTTTATTAATTAATTGTGGCGTGAGATAATATAATTGTATTTGTTGGAGTTGCTCAAGAACGCCACATAACTCCCCCGAAAGTGAATTCCCCCCTCCGAAAGATGATTATGAATATCTGTGTCGTAAATGGTTGGGTGCCTTTAATTCGCCCGGTTAGTAAGTATAGGCTTGTGTTGCGACATGAAACGAACCTGACTGCATGCTGTATTTGTGGGTGCCCACATTCGCCCACCTTATTGAATTTGGCTTTGTTGCAGCATGAAACGAACTTCCAGGAAATATCTATGCCTTGCAGCGTGAAACGGAACTACCACGTATTGAAAGAGAAGGCCGGGAAATTCCATTGTGGGAAGTTAAACTTTTTCCGTGTTAGGTTAGGGAGGAGGTAGGATGAAATTAGCGGGTGGTTTGTGTCAGAAGATCTTGACGTGTAATGCCCTAAACAGGGCCGTTGGGGAAAGCGTGTAGCTCCATATGTAAATTTGAATGTAATTGTAAATCCGAGTTGTTGCTTGTTCTTGTAATCCACTAGGATTTACAATTAGCCTCCGGTTTTGGAGGTATCTCGTCTAACCGGGAGTTAAACAAAGGGGAACATCCCGGCCCCGAATCCGTCGAAAAAAATTCTTTGTGAATACCTCCGGATTCAACACAAGGTAACCATTCCTATATTTTTTTTACACCCACAGAAAACCACTACGAGCAGCATAAAAATATCTTATTAAACCGTCTCGCGCCTTCAGACGAGAGGCAGCTAGAAGCATTGCTTAGGGGTCAGGATTTTGGCGACCGTAAACCGTCCGAAGCCCTCAGACATATCGAAAGTCTGGCAGGGAATAATTTCGGTGTCCCAGTCATTCGTTCACTTTGGACCCGAAATTTTCATGAGTTAATACGAATTGCGTTAGCTGCCCAACCCGACTTGGCTCCTTTATCGACTCTAGCCGAGGTCGCGGATCGTATGCACGAAAGCATCAGGTTGCAGCAACCAAACTTACACGCCGTCGAGAGACCTTATAAGCCTCCGGCATCGAAACCATTTTCACGAGTACGAGAGCCACGAAGATCTGCCAATTGGGGAGGCATATCACTAGAGGCCAAGGCAGATTCTGTATTCATCACCCGAGCCAATACTGGCTGTCGATCAAGATTAATGACTTTTCATGAGTATACATTGAAGAAGTACTCGAGGACTATAACTATGTCGTACCTTTTACCGAATTTATCAGTGAACATTTTCTGTTCATGCAGGATAATGTGAAACCCATACGGCTGGCGTAGTATACCATTACCTACAAAGGGTGGATGTGTCTGTTATGAAGTACCCAGCTCGAAGCTCGAACCTAAATCTCAACGAAAATATACGGAACCAGTTAAAAAGAAGGGTTTGACCAGAGATGTTGCTTAAATGAGTCTCCAGGATCTGCAACAGGTGATCGGAGAGGAATAGGAGGCGATACCTTTAGATTTTGTGACAACTTTAGTGAAATCAATATAGTATCAAATGAAAGATATGATTCGGGTCAGGGAACAGAACTTCTTAATAAAAAAAACTGTTTTTTTCGTGTTTTTACCACTTATTTGCGTGCTGACAAATTCACATAAACGTTTACCTCAGATATTTACTACCAAAAATTAGTTTGATGGCACGTATCAACACAAAACAGGTACCACTGAATATTTTTGAATTTTTGTGGAAAATTGACTAATGTGCGATCGTTTTGCACCCAAGTATATATAAATACTTGGATTTTTGGTCGATATTCATCGATAAATTCAAAACACTATCTCAATGAAAGCTTACTGAATTTTGTTGATTGAACTTAAAAGGAGTGAACAAAAATATAGTCTAAGTTAATCGGTCGAACACAATATCACTGCATAAACTGTAGAAATGATTAAACAATGATTGAAGTCACTATCAGATATAACAAGAAAAGTTACAGTACAATATTAAGCGTTCTTATCAATACAAACCTCCATCTTGTTGGACGGATTACTGGACAACAGAGAATTTGCCTTGGGAGCGTTTTAAGATATTGAAAACGCTTTTAACAATGCGTCCTTCAATGCAATGATTTCTGCAGCCGAAAGACATGGCATAGAGACCACACTTGTTCGGTGGTTAAGCGTCATGCTTATGTCAAGGAGAATTACTGCAGACTTAGGTAGTGATATGACGATGGTGACCGCCCGAAAGGGATGTCCTCAGGAAGGAGTTCTGTCTCCACTCTTGTGATGTCTTGTGGTCAACTCACTCCTAGTCCAACTTAACGACAACAGATTTTTCTGCCAGTGTTATGCTGATGATATCGCCATAATACTGGTAGCTAAATATACGGATGTAATATGTGATCGCATGCAAACTGCTATCAACATAGTAGTAACCTGGTGTAGTGACCAGGGTCTTTCAGTCAATCCTAGGAAAACTGAGATAATTCTCTTCACTAGACGCAAGAGTCTTGGAAACTTTAGTCTTCCAAAAATGAGCTCATACGATCCCACTCTTTTCGGAAGTGAAGTATCTGAACCCGCTTTAGGAGTGACGTTATTTTCTCTTAAACAAGAAATTGATTATCACTTTGGGGATCTCATCTCTTGTCGTTTATCCAAAGTTTTCTATGAATCAGTAAACCAGCAAACATCCCAGTCTTTATTAAACTATGATAGACGCAATTTAAGTATCTTGCTGGGCATTCTCACGGGACGGGGAGAAAGAAAGTGTTGAGCACTTTTTGTGCTCATGTTCTTCATACTCTTCCCATAGACTGCACTGTTTCGACTTAATATTCCTATTTGAGGACCAATTGACGACCTTGAGGATACCGAATAATCCTGGTCTTGATAAGAAGCACAGACAGATTCCGAGACTGAGAGTTTTCAAACCTCCATCTTCTCAAACATGGACCTCAGTACATTCTTTCAAGCAAATTCAGTCAACGCCTTTTAAATTTCATTGAAATACATTCATGATACATAAGTCATCATTATTTAATTAAGGCACCAAAAAGCTGGCAAAGCCTTTTAACCTTGTCGGACTTATTTCAATTTAAAAACAAATTTTCGATAGTAATATATAATCGACGGTGCTTTAATGGTAATTTTTATATTTTCTCTGAGTTTTATCAACCTTGAGAGGTATGATTCTTTACACAAACAGATAAAATACTGAAAATCGCTGATATTCTTGCCGTTTGCAAGTTCCATAATGACAAATATTTCATAACATCTTCAAATTTCTTTCTATCATTTAAAGCTCAGAATAGTTTTAAATCAAATATATCATCACTTAGGGTGGTACTGTTCTCAGAAATACAAACCAACACAAACAAAATAAAATCAAATATTTGCGTTAGGAGCTTTTTCAAACAAACTAATATGGGATTTTAAAGTATTGTAGTGTTCTGTGCTGATGTAGCAACGTTGATCAAACTATTAAGCCAACTTCATATAAAAGCACATTTATATAAATGTATAAAAAAACTATAAATTTAAAGCTACACAACAGATCAACTTCAGAAAAAAGTCAAACAAAAAACGAACAACAGCGCAAGTTAATAGATTACACATTATATCTCTTTTGGCACAAGAAAAAATACTTTTGACAACATATGTTTATGACTGTCATGATATTCATGATTTTGTCATTTAGTGAAATTGCTTTTGAATTACTTTCATTCCTTGAATATCACTAAAATAATAATAGACGAAAATATGAGCTTATAAGCTTTTTTTTGGTTATAATTTATTCATACCTTGTGTAAAAAAAACCAACCGAACAAAAGTATAACAAAAAGAAAATGCTTATATTTTTCCTGTGTGTTTCCATGGCTGATGTTTTATTATAAGGAACAAGGAATTTACAATTCCAAGGACTTATATTTTCGGTGGTCAATGAATTTAATATAAACTCTGGTAAAGTTTTTGCTAGTTATTACGAGGTCTATAATTTTAATTTATTTATTACATTTAAATTTGTCGGCTGTTTGTTTTATGTTCTTGAATTTATGTATTAAATTAATAAGAGTGTATCATGAATTGTTTTCGTGTACGAATATTTTTAGCACACAACCGAAATATGACATAAAATGATAGTTTGCATAAATTGTTACTCAAAACAGCATTTCCCTATATAATTACAGGTTATGGTAACACAACCTCACCGATTGCAAATCTGAATTATGGCTTCAATATAACTTTACATAGTTTGAACATGAATATATATGTTTCCCTAGTCTGTTCAATTTCGTTCCCATCTATAAAATTCTCGATTTATTTTTAACGGCCAGACACATTATAAAACTTTATAATTTTTTTTTGTATTAACAATAGTGACAACAACTCTATATATACTACAAAATTATTTTTTTATTAGGCCACCCTCTTAAAATTCATCCAATGCATTTATATAGGATGTATAGATACTGGAAAGAAAATGTACCAAAGAAGTTTAGTTTCAAGTTTAGTTTTTATCCTCATATACGAGAACAACATTAACTCAACAGACAGGACGAACTACACAAGAGTGAAATAGAGGAACAAAAAAAGTAGTTTTACTGTGGTACTTGTAATTTAAATCTAAGATTTTATCGTCTTGATAACTTAATGTAAGTTTAGTGTCCCGAGATGGTCGTATAAAAATACTATTTTTTCGTATTTAAAGTTTGTATATCGGTCATGTCTCAAACTATCGTGTTAAGTTTCTTTTTTTTTTTTTATTCTGTCTTCCATATTCAATGAATAATATATTTGAAATGAAAATATTTCTTGTTGAAATCTTAATTTGGCAAAGTAACTTTGAATTTTTTAAGATTTTTGTGGTTTTTATATAAGTTAATCTTTTGGTGTTGGAAATCTAACCAATTTGTAAAACTTTTGACTATCGTTTGAGTTTTTGAATTTTCAATCGAGCAAGATTAATGAACACTGTATGTACAAATAAAATATTGAAGTGTATATAATTTCGATCAAAAGCATTTCAATGTAACGTCCTTGTGTCGCGTGTTTCAAACTAAACACTATTTTTTTGTGTTGTGTGTGTTATTTTTTTGTTGCTGTTCAATCCCTCCTTCCAACTCTGCTATTTCGTTTCGTATTTGCTATGTATAAACATACACACACACACATATATAAAGTATTGAAAATTTTAGACGAAAAACTTACGGGACAAAGAGAATGGGAAATGCGTGACATAACATGCCACCATATTACTCCAATATTATCAAAGCACAAAGAAAAGCTTTCGACAACAAAAACAACAAATACTATATACATAGCATGACATGCAAATATGTTTATTGTATAAGTGAATATGGTTATATATATATAAATATATATATATATATATATATATATATATATATATATATATATATATATATATATATATATATATATATATATATATATATATATATATATATATATAAATGAGACCTTATATATACATTTATGTATGTGAAAATATTGAAACCAAATGAAAGACAGAGAAAAACTAAATAAATAACATTGAGCTTTTATGAAAATGGTATGATAAACTTTTCTCTTTTATTCGATTTCATTTGTTTTAGTGGCAATGTTTAAGTTTTCAAATTGATATGTAATATAGTTGATTTGTTTTAAATTTTTATTTGACATTTTTATTTGGTGAGCTGTTTATTTGTGTTACATGTTTAGGTAAAAAAAGTAGCTAAATAAATTGGTGATTATACATAATTACCGGATATTATGGATAATTACCAATATATAACATTACATTGAGTTGGTGATAAATTATATTACTATTATTATTATCACTACTATTTATTAGTACAAGATAAGCTGTTTTATAAGTATTATTGGCATCGTAATATAGGATTTGATATAGCAAGCAAAATACAAAAGAACAATAGAATTTGATAATATTAGTAGTGAAGGAAGTGGGATAGTTGTATACATTGTATACAAAAAAATTAAGAGAACAAAACTGTTTATTGTGGAAGCTTAAAGCGAGTTAGGGTTTGAACATATTTGCTTTAGTTTTGATTTAAATCGTTTGTTTGTTTAAAAATCCGTGAGCATAAAATATTAATTTGATTAATTTTAAGATATATATATATATATATATATATATATATATATATATATATATATATATATATATATATATATATAATTATAAATATATATATATATATATATATATATATATATATATATATATATATATATATATATATATATATGTATATATATATATATATATATATATATATATATATATATATATATATATATATTGCAATTACCTAGGATATAAATAATATATAAGAACAACTTTAGCTAAGTTTATTTTATTTTTTTTATTTCAAAATAAAAGAGTAATTATTCGTGACTTCAATAAAGAAATAAATGTAAAATTCTTTTACACATAATTTAAATATAAATTTTTATTTAATTACTTTATATCTTACGAGTACATTATACATACGTATGTGTTTATGTTCTTTATAAATTAAAAATGAAACGTAACATTGTTGTGGAAATAGTTGTTATATTTTCTTTTAAAGCTACCAGAATGTTGGAATATGGAATTCATACTTTGTATTGAAAGAATGCGATCTGATTAATTTTAGTCGTAACTTTATGAAAGTGCCCTTAACAACGAATCTATATGTTTGGCAATAGGCTTCAAGTGAGGGTTTATGGGATCGAGCGGGCGGTTGTCAAAAAACATAATTTTATCTCATATTTTAAAAGTGTCATAAAACTTACCAGAATTGTTTTTTAGTGATCAATAACGAAATTGAATAGATTAATTCTAAATTAGCAATGGCAGACTAAAGCTCCAGAGCTATGTAACAATCCAACCAACCAAATGTCTTAGTAAAATAAATAACTAAACTCTTGGTTAAAATAGTTAAGTGTTGCAGCCAATTTCTACTTTCCATTTGGCGGAAATTTAACAAACGAAACCAATAGATTATCATCATAAATCAATGTTTTTAAACACTGTCCACTTGCTGTATCCCATATTCGACATAAAAAATCGAAACTAGACGGAAAAAATTGTGTGATGGATGTTTTCACGACTGAAATGCACCGCCGATACAGGATCTGAATAGGCTGAACGTTTTTTTTTAAACATTTACTCGTTCGTACATCCCTTATTCGTACCGATTCGTCGAAACTGCCTAAAACAATTAAATCAATTTGTGAATTAAAATTACAACAAAATACATAGTTACTGTGTCCCTTTAGAGTTTTAAGAAATTTGCCAGAGCTTAATTCCTTAATAGTTTTATTTTGTCATCACTCACCGACACAAGGAGCCGACTGTCACAAGATCGCTTATGCCCAATTTCTATTCATCAATGGTTTTCTCGAATTATCCATTGACGAGCAAGCCAACCAGTCACCATTGGGGCTAAATTTAACCGCCAAAACGGCTTTCGTATGACAGGCTAATGTAAATTTGAGTTTATAATTTGGTTTCCAAAATTTAATCGGATATTTTATGGTGGTAACACAACTGACGATGCTGAAGCTTCGAGTGATTCGTTGATTAAGTATTCGGGTCAGACGAATGTTTTTGGATTTGAGGTGACCCATCTTGTATTGGCAGCCCCATTGATACCATTTTGCTTTAATATTTTGAAGAACTTAACCTCACTTCTGTCCAGCTACAATTGAACAATATTTCCAAAATGTGGGCAAAGCCTAATCCTCTGGAAACTCAAAACTAAAACGTTGCTTACAAGATTTCCAATCCGGATATCCGATCTTTCGAATAATCCGGATTATTCGATCAATTTTTACTATTCGAATATTCGGATATATTTTGTTTTTTACATTTACTAGTACTTAGAAAACAATATAAATTTTATGACCGAAAATAGTTTTGAAGATGCTAGCATAATCTTCCAACAAGAAGAGACAACCTCAGGAAAATTATGAAAATGATTAAATCCTCTTCGGTAAAAAATAATAATTTACAAGGATATGTTAATGGACAAGTGAGTAAATCATTGCTGATGTTACATTTCAAAATCCGATGGTATGGTTTGATAAGTATGATCAAATGTTGTCAGCAATAAAGGATTCTGTAAGAACTATGAATGAATTGGGTCGATTGAAAATAACGGAGAGAATCCATTTAGAGTTAGACGTTTGGTCGATCTTCGAACATTTGATGTATTTTGCATAGAGATTCAGGTCTTAAGACTTTTAAAGTTAACACAAGAGCTTAAGCCGGTCAATCACACATAAAAGTCGTAATTTCGCTGATTGATTTCTTCAAATGCTTCAAACTGATCCGGATTTTTATGGAAGAATCATCTTCAGTGATGAGGTGGGCTTTTTCACATCGTAAGCTACATTAATAAGCAGAATGGTCGCATTTGGGGTTCAGAAAATTCAATGATTGTTAAAAAGCCTCTTCATCCTCAACGTGTCAATGTTTGGTGCGGTTTTAGGGCTGGCGGTGATATTTGACCATGTTTTTTCAAAAAATGCTGGTGCAACTGTTACGATGTATGGATTACCCTACCGAGCTATATGATTAAAGTTTTTTTATGGTCAGAATTGGAAGATATTGCAAGAAAAGTTTCCTGGTCGTGCTATTTCTCGAAGAGGTGATCGCAATTGCCTACCGAGATTTTGTAATTTATCACACTTATACCTTTTTCTTTGGAGCCACGTCGAAGATAAGGTTTTTGCTAATGCTCCACAATCGATCAAGACCTTAGGAAGGAATTCGTAAAGTTATCGAATGTAATTATAGTATTATTTTTGTTATTAACCGGATATTCGGATTATCCGAATTATTTTATCCGTAAGTATTCTATATTCGGATAATCATAAATGTCAGATATTTGGAAACTCTAGACTGCTTACCAAATAAATCCAGATACGACTAAGAATTTTTTGATTCATGATAAAATTGATTATTTTTGGAGTGAAGGAACACAACTATGACCTCCTGTTGGAGTGCAAAACTCATGAGCCGACCCATCTTCCATGCAGATGGTAAGGAAAATCGGACCTATAGCCGTACGTCCTGGCTGAAAATGGCGAACCGCGTACAAGTAAGGAGTGCTTTGAGCCCCAAAACAGGTTAAATATTAGATACTAAAAAAACATGTTTTGATTGAAGAAAAACAACAAGATCTGACGTTTAAAATTGCATTTCTACTAAAATTTCGTTTTCTAGTAACCAAGAATTTTGTTGATTTGAACACACTATTCATTTGGATAAACTAAATGTTTGGTTAAAACAAACAAATTGGTGGTGAAAAACATACTTTTACTTTAATCAAGGTATATTTTACCAAAACTGCCTTAAACATTTTCTGACAAATAATTATTGTTTGGCCAATGTTACTAAAAACTATGTAAACTATGTATATTGGAAAAACTTAACTTTGTTATTTTAAATATTTTTTGTTGGTTGTTTAACTTTTTTTTATAGATAATTTAACCAAAACCACGTACCACCATTTTGCCTAACTAAATGTTGATCAATTATTGGTTTAACCAAGTAGCAAAATTTTTATTTTTTAATCTAAAGTAGGGAACTGGGGTAACCAAATTGTATTACTAAGACCATATTTTTTCGGAGTGATACATATATCAATACTTCTATTTTTTTCAACTGACGCTTCTTCAAACTGTTTAGACTAGACCAAAATAATATTTTTTATTTTATGTGAACGAATAAAGTTGAAAAACGATTCATGCTTTGAAGCGATATATCTAAAATGGTAAAATACATCATTTGCACAGGCCGTCAAATTAAATCTTTAGAAGCGCCAGAATTTGAGAATCGAGTCTCTGACAGACAAGCAAATATAATCACTCAATATTTTATTCAGATAAATATTATCTCCGAAAGAGAAAGTTTTGATCTCAGAATAACTTCCTGATGAATTAGTTATACGAAAATAAAATATAAATCGATAAAATCTGCAAAAAAGCTTTTAAAAACTGTAAACTAATTAATTAAACTAAACTGTAAAAAATGTAAACTAAAAATCGGTCGGAATTTTGTATAAAATTTATAACGTCCACTGCCATCGGACTTTTTTTTCTGACTCCTGAAAAAGTTCGCAAATTATAATATTGTTAAGCCAAACTAATGTCATATCGTTTTTTCTACGTTTAATTATGCATGAAAAAAACATTGTGGATCATCAATTTGGATTTTAGAAGAAAGTGTTAGACAGTAAGTTTTTAGATATTGCCCAAACCAAAAAGAATTCTTTTGGATATGCTCAAACTTTTGAAAAAGTATGACAAATAGAACTTTACCAAAAGCTAGGATACAGTTGGCAAAATATTGCGCGTTTGTTACAAGTTTGACGATCGGTATTTTTTGATCAAATATAGGAATACAACAGTGCAGCAACAAATTTATGATAAATCGGCGGCAGGGTCCGAACGCAGTCTACAATAAGGCTAAATGACAGTTAAATATGAAGATAATTATTTTTTCATTCATTATACTTTTTTTAAAAAAATGTGAACATTAAAATTTTGAGTTGTTGTGTGCACTATCGAACAATAAAAAGCTCAAAATTGACATAATACAAAAATTTTACAGATATGTCTTTTCAAAAGACCATCCAGAAAGCTTGATTATGAAGTTTTATTAACAAGGCTCAAAGTTTCGAAAATTATAATCATCAAAGACACCAAGCTTCGACAAATACGTCATATCATTTCTAGCATAGTTCTTGGATTTATTGAACAAAATTGTGCACACAATAAAAATACAAACACTGCCAGTGTGAAAATAAATTGCCTTACTGTTTTATGTTTATAACCAACCTATATGACGGTTAACTGCTTCTAACAATTTCAATAATTATAATAATAATTATAAATAAATTCTGACCAATTTTAATGCTATTAAAATTCGATAAAAATTAATTCATCATTTAAAAGAAATTACGAGCAAATTAGCATATATTCTACATACAAACATATATCAGGAGAGCAACAAAAAAGTTTTTAAAAATATTTTAAAACTTCATTCCTATATATACCCAGCAAAAGTTCATATGTACATTTCAAAATTTATTGACGCGTGGAAATTTTTTAATTTAATTAGAAATTTACATGCGATTTCATGTGTTTATATGTTTGTTAAACTCATGTTTTATGTTTTCTGAATACGAAAAAAAAAGTTTCATCGTACAATATATTTTTGGATAGGAATAAAATTATACAAAAAAAAGCATATACAAAACACAAAAACTCACAAAGCTTTTTATTTATTTATTTATTTTGTTGTCATGATATGAAGATGTTAAAATGATTCTCTCAACTGTGAAATTAGTTTAATGTTTTTTTTTGTGATAGTTGTTAGTTGACAAATGCATTTAAATTAGCATATTCTATTTTAATCACATATATAAATTTCCTAAGCAATTTTTTTTTCAAGTTTGTTTGTTTTTTTTTATAAAAAACAACAATTCACGAAACAATTTATGTTTAAACTTAAACAAAGATTCTTAGAATGAAAAACAATATTTAGACATTTAAATAAGAGGATGAAAGTTTTAATCAAGTTTCAAATAATTTTATAAAACTTTTCTTTTCTTTTGCCTCAAAATGTATAAATATAAAAGTCTTGGATTGTATTATAATTTATCTATGTAGGTGGGTGAAAATAGATGATACGCTTATTTTAGACTTTTTCGCTATTATGTTTACTTATATGGTTTGGTATAGTAAACGATGTCGCATACAAAGTTTGCTTATGTAAAAATTATTGTATATCTTATCTTCTATATAACCTTTGAATTAGTATAAATTGGCACTTGATTTGATTTGAAATAGCACGGAAATGTAATTGCTTTATTTACACTCACTTATCCAAGTTATGCGCAATCAAGTAATCCATTATATAAGAAAACTATATATCTTCAAATCCCATAATTATATACTATAATTAATTGTATTATAAGAACAAGAAATAAAAACATGCACTTGCATGCAAAATATTTTCGTCTTTTCTAATTTTAAGGTAACAAAATAATTTTATATAATAAAAAATAAATTCTTTAAGTTCAAATGACAAACTTATTATAAATTCAAATTATTTGTTTTAATATTTTTTGTACGAAAAACTTAATTTAAAATCGAAAAACAAGTGGAAAGTACAAATATGTACTCTCTATGTATACGAGTATTATAAACATAACAACTATATGAAGAAAACAAACTTGGAAAATTTGTCAAACAAACCGTTGTATTTCCACCCAATAAATAATCATTTTCTATGAAAAAAATAAATAATAATAATATTTTTTAATTTTTTTATTTTCTTAAAATTAAATTAAACCCACAAAAAATTTCAAAAAAAAAAAAAATAAAAAATTTTCACCAAAACTGAAAATTATAATAATGTTTTCTGTTACGCGAAACAACTTTTTGTCGTGCTTTAATTTTTTTTTTGTTCGACATGAATTATACACAATATGAAAATGTATGTATTATAATACAGTAGGTATTATAAGCTATGCAAACGTCAATTTATATCTGTCGAAAATCATAAAGTTAACAAGCTGCTTGGAAACTTGTTTTTGTTAGGTAAGAACTTCCGCATTTGTAATGTACATATACAAACAGAAGGTGGCGTTGATCATAATTTAGTATATAAAATATTCGCACAAAAAACCATCTATCACAACTCTACAGCTTTTAGACGATGTAAATCACAAGTATTAGTAGAAAAACCTTACTTCTGTCCGTAACTGTAACGGTGGAAAATACAACCCCATTATACCGACTTGTAAAAAGAACAATAATAATAATAATAGTCATATTAAATTATAATATTATACAATAACGAGAAAATAAGAACTATTAATTTATTTATTAATAAAAACCTGAAAAAGTAAAAAATTGTATTTCGTGATAACATACGATATTGTAAATAAAAACACAAAATATATACATTTTTTTTTTGGTGAGCTTTCAACTTTAAAGTTTTAAATTATCGTAGCGAAACAAAAAAAAATACGAAAAATTTCCTATACTGTTTATAACAAGAAAACTTGGAAAATTAACAATTGTCAAATGTACACAACAAAAAATATTCAATTTGATTTTTTTAAAACTGCTGTTTATCCAATTTAATTTTATTTATTTTTTATAATTTGAGCTTTTTGGAAGTTTGAATGGTAAAGTACTCATACCATCATAAAATTATGAAATAATTTTGTTTGGTTTTTAACTATATACGAACATGGTATTTGAGCACCACTCTAATTGGTTTGTATAAACTGGAACAGTGTTCGAGCTTAAATAGATACTAAATAGTGTGAACTCAATGTGCTGATAGAAAATAACTTAAAAAGAGGTTTGTTTGGTTAACGAGAAATTCTAAATAATTAAACTTACTCGATGATCTGAAGAAGTAAGGAAGTGACAAAATACCACTAGTATGAACGAATATGACCAATCTCATATGGAATGGAAATGAGTGATTCACGGTATTGAGGATTTCCAAGCTAACAGAGTTTGCACCAAAGTTTTCCTTATGTGAGAAGTATATTATGAAATGCTCTTTCAATTAAAACTAGTCTCAATAAAATTTGATAAAATATGATAATATCTTATTGATATTGATAAAATTATTCAATAAAAGTACATAACTGATTTTAAATTTTGTACTTCAATATTCAATATCTTTTGAGCAAAAGAATTTAGGGCAACTAAAAATATGCTCTTAAAAAGTTGTTTTAAGCACTTATAATATGCTTTAAAAATATGGTTTTATGCATTAAAAATATGCTCTAGAAATTATACAAAAATGCAAAAACCACCATGCTAAAAAAATAATGAAATCACATGCTCGTGTTTTTATTTAAAGCTGTTAAAACTAGATTCAAAAAATTATTAAAAGAATAAAACATCAAATTAAAAAAAAAGTTAACTAAAAAAGTGTATTTTTACATTTTTTAATTTAAATTTTCATTGCAATAAATCAAAAATATCTGGCTTAAATTTTCAAAAAGCAAGCTTTGTCTATTTGAACAGCAAACACTCTTTTACATTGAGAAGCTTCTTTTCACATCAACAGAAGTAGTTGGTGCAAATTTAAAAGATAGCATTTCCTCAATAGTATATGTTTCTGGTGCGTTGCCCAATGCCCATGGAAGCTGTGGCAATATTAGCAGTAATACTACTTAATACAGCAAACCCGTAATTCTTGTCGATTACGCTGGTAATTTTTTCTTTGATAGCGTCAGCTGCTTTTCCTTGACCATTATTTATTTTGTTTGCAGCATCAGAAACAATATTAATGTGGTCAACAAGCGAAAGACCGGAAATTTCCAACTTAGTGATTGATGTTTCAAGAAAACAATAATTCGCTGCAATAAAGATTATATCAGCCTTTACTGAGGGGTCAAATAATACTTGCATTGAGATTTTAATTGAGACTGTCTCCACGTCGTCCAATGCGTTAAGTACACAAATTAAACTTTCAAAATTATTTGAATAATATCTCACAGCTGCAAGCCATATTCCCCATCATGTTGTTATTAGTTGCGGAGGAAGTGCGATCTCTATTCTTGATGGAGCTTTTAAGAAAACTTTTTTATTGTTGGTTATTAAACGATCCCGCTTATGATATAATCCACACATATATTCACGATGTATACCGTGTGCAACACATGTTAAATGTGTAATTTTTGGGTAAAAAATTTGAATTGCCCGAGCTGCTTTTGTCATATAGGGTGCTCCATCTGATAAAAAAAGTAAAATCTTATCTTTATCAAAATTTTCGCCTAAAATTTTGACTGACTCGTCAAAAGGCCGGACTATAGTGGTGTGATTTACTTTTTCAAGGAGAGCTGTGTTTTACAAATATTTTTGTTTGGAGAGTGTCTGGTCGGGGAGCATAATACCGACGATAATATTAACAACATACCTACCAGCTTCATAAGTAGGTTCATCAATTGTTATTCATACCAAATGGTTTTTTATATTACGTCTAAAATTGTATTACAACATTAAGACTGACATGAACATTGCTATAAAATAGAGAAAAAGTACCATATGGTGAGCATTTGAAACAAAACATACCTTAAAGGCAAATAAAACCTTTAAATAAATACAATGTAATTTCTGCTAGTGGCGCTAGTAAGCTTAAACAGAATATGTTAAATTTTGAAATTGAACTTAAGTCAATAAAAATGAGAACAATATTTTTAAAAATATAAACAAAATATGCTTTTATTTTTAAAAATATGCTTTTTTAGGCGAAATATGCAAAAATATGCACTTTATGTAAAATATGTAAAAATATGCACTAATAAGTAGGCTTTAAAATGCTTAGTTTTTCATAAAACTTGATTTGTATCTTGTCCTTTCCAAAATTCGTGCACTGAAAAAAAAATATAATTGCATATTTTTGGTTTCCCTATGACGTACTTTTAACAAATATCTTCCATTACAGTGGAGATGCATTACAGTGGAGATGACCATCTTGGTGTTGGATTAATCAGGCCATAGGAAAAAAAAGGCCCAAACTGTCGATTGTATGTGAACACGCACTGATATTAATCAACCAGAAGATAAAAACTCATTTTACAATAATTTGAATAATCTGCTGAGATCTTAACTAGAGCAGGTGGCTTTAACACTTGAGCTGGCAGAAAGCAGGCTGGCATATGTTAAAACATATGAAGGCCCGTATTTTTGAGACGAAGCTGCGACTAATAATGGTGGGCCAATAATATACTTTGTGATTTCACACGATCTCCAAATGGCAGACACATTTTTCCCTCGGAAAAACATCCAGTTAGAGACATGGACACATCTAAACGGTTCTTCTCGAAATCACATTGACTTTGTCTTAATTTTGAATGATCGGGATCGAGTTGTCCAAGATGTGCGAACTTATCGTTCTGCAACCGAATACGTAGGCAGCAGTTTATCGAAAGTTTTGTTGCACAAGTCAGGAAAAACGGTTGAACGCACAAATCGATTCAGCTATGAAAATTTGATAAATAAAGATATACAAGAACAATACCAAGATCTTCTCAGCAATTGCATTTTGGAAGCCAATTGTCAATCTGATGAAGTGAGTTCTGCTTGGAAAGTACTGAAAACTTCGGTTGTAGATGCCACCCAACTACTCTTAGTGTAGTGAAATTAAAGTCAAAAAAGGATTGGTTTGATGAGGAGTGTCATCTTACGGTCGAGCAACAAAATATAGCCAGTACTGAATTGCTAAATCGTTTAACAATCGCAAGAAAAAAAGAAATTGATCTTGCCAGAAGAGCAACCAAGTGAAATAACCGACGACTCAAGCGAAAATGGTAGAAGGCCGCGGGAAAGGGCATATATACTTCTGACAAAGAGAAACACAGATGAAAACTCCGTAAGCTGATCCGCAGTGCTATAAAAAGTTTAATTTAAATATTTTTTTTATTAACAATTTTTTTACCTACTGTAGAATATAGCACCAATACATATATATTTTTGGTTTTCGTCGATAACTTCACGTCCGTCTAGTAGATTAATACTTCCATCGTTTTATCATGAGTCATCTGCAATTGGAATTCTTTAAACAAACCCATTTATGTTTACGAGTCACAATTCGATGAAAAATTATATTTTACATATCTTCACCAAATGATGCTTGAAATGATGTTTGCAAACTAAAACACTCCCGGCTATTTCGTAGATCACTTTTAACTACATAAACCTTACGTCAAAGTCAAATATTAATGAAAGTACGGTTATAGCCCCTATTTCTGTAATTTATCTGTAAATTGCATTGCACCATGTATATAGTACATATTTGAAAAATGTGTTAATCAATGAGCTTTTTACTCCCACAAGGGTTATTCATAGAAATAACTGAAATGAAAAAATTACTAAATGAAGTACTTACTTCAAACATCAAATAGACGATAAACTGTTTGTATATAATAAATTAGAACTGAGTGAGTTTTAAATTGTGAACTGTACATATGAACAATTTCTGTTTAATGAATTAACGAAACACTTGAACCCAATTCAAACAATTTACAATCAAAAATCGTGTCTTATACAAGAGGGGTCTGTCTTGTTTTTAAAGAATTTAGACTAATAAAAATTTAATTTTGTTATACTATATTTAGATATAAATAAAACATTTAACATCGAAAAACCGCCAGAACCATACTAAGTTTTTTTTCGACGTGATAATTTCGATGACAAGACGAAACCAAGTTTCAAACGACGAGTAATAAGCGAGGAATTTTTAAGGAAGTTAAAACGATAATAGTATACAAAAGAGAAGCTTTAAGAATCATGAACATTGTAAAGATCACAATTTAAAGTTCTTACGGAGCTTTGTAAGCGTACGCATATATTAATATATTTTTATTCACTTCAACATTATACAAACATAACAGTTATTATCATCATACATAATTTATCATCTAACTTTTAGTTTTTTGGCTAATTTAATAGAAAAATTATCCATCGCATATATTAGCCGCCAAAATCTCGAGAACATGATAATATGAGACATATCGCCATATAAATTAAATATACATTTTAAAGAATGAACTTTCATATGTCGTATATAAATTTTACTTTTTTGCTATCAACAAAATATAATTCAATGATCCTAAATCACCAAAAAAAAAATTGGAAACAGAAAAATAGGCAACACTATCATAAAAAGTCTAACTGAAATAAATTCCATTATTCAATATTTTCCAAAGCTTTTATTATTTTTTGTCAAAAATCTATATTAAAAAAAAAAACTTTAAACTCACATATAAACTTTTATTTATTTTGAGCTTTTCGCCTTTGATTTATATTACTTTGAAATATAATAATAAACTTATTTAATATTTTTATTACGATAGTTACGTATAGTACTGTGCTAGTAGCAAATTAAGTAGTTTTATTAGTTCAATAATATGGGGTGGTATAAAATTGTGAAAATCTGGTGTGATAAAGTAAATAAATTACTGTGATATAATATAAATCAGCCTGTCTTGTTATATTAAATATAAGCAATGAATGATGAAGACCTAAAAACTAAACCCAGCACAACCCACTAATAAAAACTTCACACTAAGAAAATCAATCGTCCATACGAGTAGAAAATGTTTTTTTTTAAGTTTTTTCATATACAATGAAAGCTCATAAAATTTTATGCTTTTATATAAGAAGTAATTAGTAGAAACTGTGCTTTTTATAAATAAGGCGACAAGATATAATTATTAGGATTTTACAAGTGACATAAAAAACGGGGTAGAAAACACTCTACACTACGATCTGGAGCAAAGATATCACGCAACGAACCAGAAATTCTACCGAAAAAAGATAATATTTTATAATTAAGGAGCTTTTAACCATTTTTTTTAGTAATTCGCGGATTGTTTAATATCATTATATATTTGATTTGAAAAAGAAAAAAAAAATATTATATAAAAGTTCCTCTACTTAACCATATTAACCTTCGTTGGAAAAAAAATATAATTTACTTTCATTCTTTAGAAAAAAAATCTTCTACAAAAAAAAAGGATTCTGTTGAGGTTTTTGTCGCTTTTTCTTGTTTTAATAAAACTACAACATATTATTTATAAGTTTAACAGCGGATTTTCCGAATACGAAAAAAGGGAAACAACATTTACATAGACCAAAATAATATTATAAGAAATTTATTACAAATTGAATTTTTTTTTATAAAAATTTGGTTGGATTTTGTTACTGTAATCCGCGGATATTGTAAACATATCTCTGTACGTACTCGTCTCGTCATTTCTGGAAAAAAAGTAACAAGGAAGTATTTTACGTTGGTACTGAGTAGAATGGTACAAACAAATTTTGAGACTAACTATTATATTGTAAAAAATAAATTAGTTAAATTATCAATCATTCAAAACTGAATATGAGATTTCTATGAAAATTGAGTAACAATTTTATTTTAAATTTGCTGTACAGTATAGATATTCAACATTTTGAGTGATTTCTCAATGCACAGCACACACTAGACAGTGCTCAAAAAGGTTCCTTTTGCTTAACTCAGCTCCATTGGTATTCCACGTAAAATTAAAAAAAAAGCTTTCGGACGTGCTTACAGTAAATCAATGTTGACTTTATTAAAATGGATAACATGATGTAAGATTGAACTTATAAACGCCTGAAGAAGAGATAAATGTAATCGTTTTATGTGCAAAATATTTGTCACATAAAAACTGAATGAAGTGGAAAAGCCAAATACAACTGTTCAACTCTTTGGCTGACGACATCACAGGTAGGAGTGATAAACACAAGAATGTATATGGAAAATTATCGACAGAGAAAAAATAGACGCTCTCTATAACTTACTTTTAAAACAAGTTCCATCTATCATGCACCAATTGGAACTTGTGGTCAAACTTTTTAAGAAAATGTCATATAAAATCTCTACGAAGAGCTTTTCTCTAATAGGAAGGTAAAAAATGTTCGTATATACCAGAGGCGGATTGAAAATGAAGCTACCTAGCGCTAGATGGCAGCACAAACACAAAAAAATTTTGTTATGGCGATTTGTCAGTTGTTAAAATTTCATTCAGATTCTCGATTAGTTTATTTGTTGTAGTCGATTGAAGTAAGCAACTTTTGTGTTTCTTGAAAAATGAAAAAAAAAACAGAATTTCGTGCAGTAATTAAACACTATTATTTGAAAGAGAAATCGGCTGGCAAGGTTATGGCCACTATATTTTGGGATGCACACGGAATATGGCTTCATTATCTTGATAAATGATCCACAATCACAGGAAAGTATTATCGTGCATTATTGGAACAATTGGAATCAAGGAAAAACAATCACATTTAAAGAAGAAAAAAGTGCTCTTTCTTCAAGACAACGCACCGGTACACACAGCATTAGATACGATGCTTAAATTACGTGAAATACACTTCGAATTGGTTGATCATCCACCTTATAGTCCAGATTTAGCTCTTAGTGACTTTTTCCTATTTCCAAAATTGAAAAAATGGCTCGCAGGACAAAGATTCATCTCAAAAGAAGAAGTGATTACAGAAACTAACAAGTATTTTGAAGGGTTACCGAAATCGTATTATTCAGATGGAATAAAAAAGTTGGAATATCGTTTTACTAAGTGTGTCGAAGTAAAAGGAGACTATGTTAAGAAATAAATGGTTTTTGGCAATAAAAATTTTGTTTTCCTACTTAGGAAGCTTCATGTTCAACCCGCCCTCGTATATACGAACATTTTTAACCTTCCTATTAGAAAAAGCTCTATGTATGGATTTAATATGAAATTTACTTAAAAAGTTTGACCACAAGTTCCAATTGGTGCGTGGTAGATGGAACTTGTTTTAAAAGTATAAGTTATATAGATCGTCTATTTTATCTCTGTCGATAATTTTTTCCAATCGAATTCATTTTAGTGTTGTTCGTTTGACTTAAAAACCCAAAACTTTGCTAGACTAGAGATGACAGGACTGTTATTAAAATTTTGAGAGTTGGTGTGATGAGAACTCTGTCAGCCTATTCAAATAAGCTTTTTAAGCTTATTAAATTCGAATAACCGCCTTAATTATCTTCGCGTTGCTGTTAAAGACTTTCCTCTCAAATTTGTTTCAATTTTTAGAAAAATTTGGCGCCGGTTCAGCCATCACAAAGAGTATTAACTTTATCAAGGGAAATATCGTGCCTAGTTTGGGGAGTATGGACCCGGTTGTATTTTCACAGAGTATGCAAGATCGTTGTCTCGATGTAAAAGATAACGCCGTAAATCCTTTTTCTTTTGGTTTTCTAACAAATTTTTTAAAATTTTGTGATAAGAAGTAATAGATACCGAAGAATCATAACATACAGATATTTTCTGAAACAAAAATATTTTTATAAAATTATTTAGCAAATAAATAAAATCGTTTTTATTCACTTTATTAAGTCATTTTCACATAGAGAGTTCTTCACCATTAGGAAGGTTTAAAAAAGGTTCGTATATAGATGGGTTTACAAATTATCTTTGAAATCGAACATCATTTTATTGATATCCCAAATATCTGCAGTACATACTAAACAAGAGATGACAGAAAATTTTGAGTGAAGTGTGTGAACGCAAAGTGTACTTTGTCAGCCTATTTCTTATAAAAATTTCTTAGGCCTATAGATCCAATTCTTAAAACAGTCTTCAACATCTTGCTTTTTAAGCTTATCAAGTTCAGCATTAACCGCATCAATTATATCTGCGTTACTGTTAAAAACCTTTAACTATTTTTGTTTATTTTTTTAAAATAACCAGAAATCCCAAGGTGCTAGATCGGAGAGTATAGTGCTGGTAGTATTTCTTCGGTATACTGTTTTGCAGTTACCGTCTGAGTCGTTGCAAAAAAAATAGTAGCTAGAATTTTTGATCGGGTGAAGAAAACTTTACTATCATTACTCTGGTTGTTGGTTTTTGTTGCTAACCGTTGGTTTTCTGATCCTGTTGGTATCCATACAATAGACTGCTGATTGGTTTTCGGAACTTACCTTAAGAATTATGCCCCTATTTAATTAGTCGAGTCACCTGTCGTATCTTATAAAACATTTTTTATATACATTTAGTCGATTGGCACGCGTCGATTGAAGTGACAAGGTGATATATATGGTCGTGCGAAATTTCTAGGCAACACAATTGAGGGAGAAAAAAATTAATGTAAATATGCGATTTGAAAATGAGTTGTAAAAGACGAAATAACAAAATAAAGCCTATTTTATTACTTTTTTAATAATTTTATTTTATATAATTAATAAAAAGTTTAAATATTTAACCAATTGAGCTCATAGCTCTTCAAAATCACAGACAATAAAAAAAAATGACAACAGTATAATTGTCAAATATAAAGGGTATTATTGTAGTGCGATCAATGGTTTTGAGATTTTTCACGTGACATCACCTTAGGCGACCAAGAGAATAGTGATTTTAAATTTAAGTGACACGGCGAATGAAACGACATGATTATGGGAATAATAGTCTAAGATTCGTCACCGGCACTTTACTACAATTGTTGGACTGCCCCCATTTTCGAATTTATTTAGGAAAAATTCAGCAAAACGTACTCGAACACGCATTTGAAGTTAGACCTAACTTAATCCTAACCAACAACAACAACCGAAAATTTGAATTTGTGGGTTAAAGTGAACCAACAATGAAATTTTGGCGAAATATTGAAAGTTTAAAATGATAATATACTTATATCAATAGTAAATATTTAATTAATATAATTAATATTAATAGTCCTGATCGTGACCTTTCAGAAAATTACAAACACATTTGTTTTCGAGATATTCAATTTCTTAATAAAATCCTTACTGCTTAGGATAGTAAAGCTTACTAAAAATTGAATTGACGACGTAAAAATCATTAGCTTTTGAAATGGTTTGGAATGTTAATAAGGCCCAAACTTTCAGAAAAAGTCATAAATGCGTACAAATCATTTTTTATCATATTCAAGATTGATAGTATACCATAAACTTTTATTTTATTGCAATTATATTAAATTTTTCTTGGTTATTTGTTTTTAAACATTTAAACACATATTTATTTTTTTCAGACTCCAATCTTATTGGGAATGTTTAATTCTTCTAAATGTCATTGTTTTCCTTTATTTACCAATACATTGACACATTTTTTGATATTTTTTTTGTTATGGTAATTTTAGTTCTAACTTCAAACGTGCATACATGCGTGTGAAGTTAGACCTAAATTTATCCTAAAATTAGTTCTACTCTAGTTAGGTCTAACTTCACATGCATACTCGAATCTCAATTTGGGTCTCATTTAGAATTCATGGAACTCATCGTGCGGATTTCTTCGTGTATCGAAATTCGTCACTAATAATTTCTTAATCTTCATCAACTTTTGACTTCACCAGCGCCACAGTAACGTCATCATCTTCAGAAAAAATGCCCGTCTGGGATCTTTAGAACTACTTGGAAACCACGGTGCAATTGTTCGATATGCAATTTGGCATTCATTGAATATGTGTAGTGGCTTACGTTTACGTTGAAAACCGAAGAGAATCACATAGCAAATAGTACATATTAATAATACATAAACAATGGTGTATCAACCGTCGCCAAATCCCTGAAGAAAAAAGCTTCTCAAGCTATTAGTACAAATTTTTTTAATAGTTTACCGATCGTCCCTTATAATAAATTTACTTTCTAGAGTAGGCGTAAATCTAGCCTTACATTTATCGTTTAAGTGCAACAATGCCCATAAGGGATAATACAAGAAATGAGAAAACAATTAATTGATGACCAATTTGTCTTAATTTTATCTCTCACTTTTTTTTTGCTTTCATTATTTTTCCAAGAACAATTAGAAACTTTATTCGAGAAACGATACGAAAATAAAATACAAATTATTTGTATCGAATAATTTTTGTCTCTAACAATTAAATATTTTATTTATATGTTTAAGATAAATATATATAAGTATATTAAATAAACAACATAAATATGAAAAATAATAATAATTTTCATGATAAAAATTTAATTTTTGTTTTGTTTAATTTTCTAATTAAGATGGGAGTTTCTTGTATATAAGAAAAATGTTATGATTTTATTGTCTCTTCCGAGTTGTGTTACAAGTGTTTTAATCGAATTATTATAACCGATCCAGATCTATTTGAACAAGACTATATAACTGATATAATAAAATCACCGAGCGTTTAATTTACAAACGGTTTGTTTATGTAAATGATTAGATCGCAATTGGTGCCACTCTATGTACATATACGTATGTACATCGTTCCAGTCCATGTATGTATAGTATTTTATATATCCAATTTTCAGATCAATCAATACGATAAGAATGAATTATTAATATGAGAAAGATATTTTATCAGAATACAAACAACAACAGGGTACACCAACACCAATTATTGTTATTTGGAAAATATATGTGATTAATTATATTTTCAGGGTTATTTAGCCATAATTTTCCTATTTTTTGTTTATTATTAATTTTTTTTTTTTTTTTGACATCACAAACCACGTTAACCAACCAATAAAGGTATATCACACGTACTCGTGTGTATGAAGAGGTGTTTTGGAGAATTTTTATTATTTTCATTTCGCGATATAGATCAATTAAAGTGATAAGTTTTCATAACAAGTTTGTCACTTTTTGTTTCGTATAAAAATTATTACATGGAAACTGTTTGGTATACTCATATGTATAGAACACACTATATATATATATATATATACTTTATATATAGGACATGTGTCCTGTTGAGTAATTTTCAAATTTTTATCAGCACGATATATACTCGTATATAGCAACATAAAACAATAAAACATATATATAGTGTTCTGAAGGGTTATTATTTCTAACTTTTAACAAATTGGCAAACAGATGAACGAGAAATTTCCCATTGTTCGGCTCTACTAGTTTTTATAGAAAATACATTTAGTTTATGCATAATATACACATATGCATATATTTACAAATCATCTTGGAATTATAGTAAGGTAAACAAACGTTAAATTATTTCTTTATTGTATATGACTGTCTGGCACAATTTGCATTTCGAAAACAACAGAAATATTATATATTTGTTAAAATATAATACATCAATACGTAATGACGTATGTAGAAATTCTTTAAATTTATACAAGTGACAACAAAATACAAAACTATTAATGAATATAAACTAAATAAATGCCATTAAGCCAAATAAACCAAAAAAAAAAATCTCATTTCATTTTTTATTACCAAACATTGTTTGACAGTTTTTTTGTGTATTCGCGATGTGCTATGTTTATTTATTTTTTATTTAAAAACAATAAACGCGAACGCTAAAAATAAAATTCAAACTTTTTACCAAAAATTATGATCCATCATTATAATTTATGACTTTTTTATTTTAATCAAAAAAAAATAAAATTAATAAATAAATAAAATATGTATTTAATTTAATACCCTAAAAAATTAATTTATAAGTTTTCAACAGAGCTTTATTTTCATTGTTCGAGAACTGATTTTATTTATGTAGCTTTTCAGTCCGTCGATCACTTTGAACACGATATAGCTTTATATAAGGCTTCGAAATCGTATGGATAACAATTAATCTAATCAGGTCAACACTATATTTTCTTTTTTCGATTATTATGTACACACAAGAATATTGAAAATAACTTAAATTATTTTCATTTTGTATATCGGTTAAGAATACGGCTCCGTATTGTCTGCCACATCTACTTTGTTGGGATATATTTTAGAAATAAACAAAAATATGGACCAAAAACAAGAATGCAGGAAAATTTGCGAATTATGTTATTCGATTTTTCATGTTTCAATTTCAATGTGAGATAATAGTTTTAAGTTTTACGTAAAATTTTTGAATTTGTTCCCAAAAGCTTTTTTGTTATATTTTGTTTATTATTAGAAAGAATGACAAAAATATAAAAAAAAAATTGTTATAAAGTCAAGGTTGGAAAAGTTGAAATTTATTTGCAAAATGGAGAGTATATTAAAAAAAACCACTTCCAAATCGTGTTTAAGCTAAATCAAAGCTGTTATATTCATACATATATCTCGTTTCGAATCACATTTGATATTCATAAACTGAGTTTTTAATATACCGATTCGAAAACGATATTTGAATAAAAAATCAAATGAAAACTGTGTTATCGCGTGAACCAATATTAATAATATAGAAAATCGTATTTTCGGTGAAATATAAATCATGTACGTTTACAAGTTCAGTTTTGAATTTGAGAAGAAGTTAAAATGGTAAATGCATAAATTTTCAGAAATCTCTTTAAAGAACTTTTTATAAATGTCTCCACTACACAATTATAGAAACCAATGATAGAAAACATTTTAGTTAATCGATAGTTTTTTAGGTATTGCATTATTTGAGCTTCGTGAAACCTTTCCGAAACAAAATGAAGCTTTTTGCAGATAAAATGCAAGCTTGTGCAAATTTAATGAAATAATTTGCAAATAAATTAAAACCCATAGAGTATTTTTTCCTGAAAGATAAGAACCTCAACCAAGAAACAACTGACGAACCGTATATTACCAAAAGATATCTAAATTTCTTCGGATTAAATATTAACACTACTGAAGTCCTTCGCCGTTACAGACTCATTTGAGTGCGAATTGTTAATAAAAAATAAAGGAAAGAAATCGACCTGCAAAACTATAACCGCAGAAGTATTAACTGAAATTGAACGGGTTGGCTGTTATCAAACAAAAGTCTACAGAACAAAAACACTGAGCCTTTTAAGCATTCAAAACGGCTTAGTTAAATTTCATATTACATTGAAATAGGCTATAGTCTGGAAATGGAGTCTATGAATTCGTCGAGAACAATAGCCTTGAGGAAAGAATATATAATGCAGTTTTCAAGTAATTTACTACAGTTTTTATTTTTTTAAATAAAAGTATTACATTATTAAATTTAGGCATTGCCTCAACAAACCTGTGAAAAATTTATATTTATCGATTAAAATGGGTTAAACCTATACATTTGCTTTAAAAAGATCTTAAAAAAGATTTGGTAATTTTTCGAAGCATTAAATTTTTTTTGGCTGGAAAATGGTTGAGAAAAATTTTTGGTCGAGAATCAATCAAAAAATATAAAATTTTTAACTTTCGGCTGGAATAGCAAGACACTATCTGCATTATCGATTTTTTATTTTTTCGGCTGGAAACTTTCGGCTAACTTTAACAGCATATAACACAGAGCGTAAATTCTGTTAAAGCCACAGACAGCTCCAATTTCATTTTGGATATGATCATGACACTCGAATCAGCAGCAGCAGAAGGGCTAACTTAGAAAGATAAACTATAGTTAAAATGAATTTTTGTTGTTTTCAAAAAAATTATTTTAATTTAGAGATAAAATTCAATGGGTTTCAATTTATATGCATTTAATTGTTTTATTTTATTAAGTAAAAAGTTTAACTAAGTTTGCAAATAGTTTTGTTTAAATTGCAAAAGGTTGCACTTAATTTGCAGAAGGTTGCAGTTAATTTGTAACGGTTAATATCCAAATGTCCATTGAAAGCTAGTTAATTACTAGAGGATCTATCTCATGGGAAAAATTAACTGACAATCAAAAAAGACGAAAAGACAAAATAATTTTAAAACTCCAACTAAGAGATAAAGACAACGTTATTGTTTATTAATTTATTTATAGCAAATTATAGCAGAGTTTTGACCACTATTTAAGAAACCATAACCAAAAAATGATTAATTATTCATTCTTGGAGTTTTTTTTAATTGAAAATTAAAATTTAGTATTTAATATCACAATCCTAAACAATTATGATTTTTATTTCAATTCAATCATAATTTTACCAAAATAATATATGGACTATTTGACCCTTAACTTTAAAATTTGTTGAGGGTCTTCCACAAATTTTATGTAGAAGGCTGAGTCAGACTGCAATAAAAAGTATTAAATTTTATACTTTTTATGGCAGCCACACTACCAGAAACACAAATATTTTTCCAGTCAAGTTTAACTGAGATAGCTTTCTGTTTCACTTACACTACTATAAAATCTATTTTATTGTCCCATTTTAATATTTACTGACCGTCTATTTTTATCATGGAATAGGACCTTTAATGACTGTATGAACGATTCATCCTGCAGGTTTATTGTTCAGAAAAGTTTGCTCTAGTTAAAAGAACAACATAAAAAATTTCACGAATACGAAATATGCTGCTCGTTGAATTTACGTTAAAATTTGCGAAAGAAAGTGCAACTAAGTGTATTGCTGAACAAAGTAGGGGTTTCGTTTCATATGTCGTGACATTCGAAAGTGGCGTATCCAAGCCGAGTTGAGAGAAGGAATGTGAGTTTTTAATGGCAATAGCCATAAATATCAAAACGGCAAAAGCCAATTTTAATGAATAAAGTCATTATCTTATATATATTTGAGAGATCAAGGCGATAGCGTGATCATCATCATGAGGTAAATTTTTAAAGTACAGCAACAAGCCTTAACCGAAAATAGTCATTTGTAGTACCAGTGGATAGTGTTTAGGTTTTGGTTGAATTAAAAATGAGTACTAAAATTAATTGTTAAAATTTTATTAATATTTTACAATTATTTAAAAATTCTGTATTCACAAAAAATATAAAATATTGATATACGAGTACATAAGAATATTTTTAAACAAACAGTGTAGCAAAACCCGATCCTCACGGCGTTGCGTAATAACAATTAGTTTTCTAATACATTTAGACATTATCTTCTATATGATACTAAAAGGTTTCATTTGCAAGTTACATTTAGCAAATTTTAGCCAAACTAGGGCAATATATTATATAGTATATCGAAAAGGTTCTAAAGTACCATTTAGGTTCCATTATCGATATGAAACTGTCAAAAAGACATATGATTGTGAATGTACCACATTTTGATAATCGGTTTTTAAAAGCCGCAAGATTTTCATTTAAAGCAATAAATACTCCAACCAAATTTTTTATAAAAGTACTCACTGAGCTGTTCTATTAAAGAAATCCACTGGTCGCATTATTAAGAGGAATCTACCTGTCATTAAATTATTATTCGCATAATATCTAGAATACCACTAATCGTGACAATAATAATGATGCGGTTCTTCAAATGCATTTATAGATCGATGAAATTCATTTCTATATTGAGAAATAGAACAAAGCCAAACTAAGCATACTCGTCCCAAAGAGAGCAGCAGATTTAGATTTGCATTTGATTTGAAGATCTGATTACCCCGTAAGACAGATATGTCAGAATAGATTTTGCAAAACAGCATAATAAATTGGAGGTCAACCAACAGAAAAACATTTTCGGGTGAGAGAAAATTTAATATGAAAAGATCAGAAACCAAAGTTGGGATTTGACATCCCAACTGTGGTTTCAAAGATCTTTTCATATTACGATCAAAATTCATATATAAACAGGCCCGGCTCGAAGATTCAATGCACATTAAATGGCGCCGAAAATTAAAAGGCGCCTACAAGATTTAAAAAGTAGCTATAGTAAAAGATAAGCACACCAAGAGATATAGATTATTGAGAGTAATTTAACGAGTAACCAACTTATGACTGTAATTGTAATTCTTATACTCTTATATATCTTATATTTATATTAAAATTACACAAACTAACTTTGATAATAAAATTTATAAGCGAAGAAGATATATAGAGTTTAAAAAGTGCCCAAAACATACAATGATAGTTGTAAAACACTGTTCATTTTTTTACCAAGAAGATTATAATACAGACGGTTATTTTATAATTCAATTAGAAATTAAGTAATAATCAGGAAATCGAGTAAATTTAATATTCATTTACCTAGTTTGAAAACTATTTATGAATTGAAATAAGTAAGCTTGATATTTAATCTTTTTTGAAATTTCATGTTTAAATTAGCTTATCCTTCTGAGTAAAGATAAAACTAACACTTAAAAATTTACCTGAAAATAAAGTGAATAAAATTCAAATTAATAATCAAATTTGAATAAATTATATTTCGAATAAAAAAAAACGCAAGCAACGATGGCATGTATTACATTTTCCATGCTCATATCTCCTTTTCTCAGTCTAATTAAATTCAAAATGTAAAAATTATAACATCATAAATAAAAAATAAAAAAAATAAATCTCTTAACCTACAACCATAATTCCACAGTAACCAGAGTACAGAAAAACAATTCCACATCCCACAATGGAAAGAACCAAAACATAAAAATGTAAGCGAAAAAACAATAAAAACCAACACCAATTAAATAATTTATTCATAAAAATTGACTAAAGTAATTCATAAATCAACTAACATACACACACACAATAGCCAAACTAACCAAATAATAACTAAGGCTTTGCCATGAGATTAACACATATCCCACCTCAAATTTACTATATTAATATTTTGTTTTCTGTGTTTTTTTTCATACCCATAAATCCCTTTTTATGGATTTGGGATATATTTTATGTTTTCATGAGTTTTTCAATTTTTATGATAAATTGTTTCCCAAACAAATAGAATTTAAATCAATCTTTGATTTAAAACATAGTGAAGTGTGCATTACAAGGATAATCTAATAATTAATAATTTTTATAAATAAATAAAAATTATGTTAAATATTAATTAGAGCTACATACTTTAGACAATTATAGTAAGCTATCATCTTGAGACAATCGAACAAAAAATGTATAATCCATCAAAAGTCATTTTTCACACAACATATTCATGCACTCTTTAAAAACGATGAAAAAAAGCTTTCAACAATTGAATGATTTATTTTATTTAAAATAAATACATTTTTATATTTTTTACAGAAAAAAAAATAATAAAAATAACAAAAATCAAAATAAATAACATAAATTTTCCAACTGATTCAAATAATATGTGAAAGCTCACAGAAAAGTTTTATGGAATAGCATTTTTTTGTTGTTGTAAACTTTTTATTCAGAAGAGGACATTCAAAATGAATTTATCATCTTGTATTATCCTTTTTTTTATAAAGAGATAACAACAAAAAAATAAAAATGAAAATATGTTTTAATATTAAATATTTTTTGACAGCAGAGAGCTTTTTTACTGTAAGGAATTACTATTTTTTAAGCAAGTGTAGAAATATTTTTTTATTTTACTACATCGAGTTTTGATCGTTACATTGGACTTATTTTTTGTTCTTATGTTTGTGCTCAATGTAAAAATTCTTATCTCATAAACCGAGAGGCACTTGTCGACTAAATATATATATAGTTTTAGATACCTCGCGATTTTACACACATAAAAGTGCTAATTACGTATTAATGAAAATAAATAAACAGGTTCGTAATGTAAAATAGTTTCTAAATTAAATATTAAAACTAGTTCTATTTACTTAAGGTGTTCTAAAGTAAACTACATAATTAACAGTAATTATTTCATAAATAATTGAGGTACACATTTTTTTAAACGACTCAAAGCTTTAAAATTTAATTGAATATCAATAACGAATACTTAATTAGCCAATTCGGGGTCGTGGTGAGGTGAACTTTTGCAACCCCCAGGCATACAAAATTTATATAATTTTAATTTTTTTATATATTTTATTTTAAATAATTACTTTTGAGTACATAAACATTTCTTCTGTTTGCATGCAATAAAAAAAAACATTTTTTTGATGTAATTATCGACAAAAAAAACTCACAACTATTATAGAAAAATCTCGTGTCTACGAGCTTTTTTCGTATACTATTTTTTTTGTTATAAAACAAACAAATTTTTTTCGTTATAATTTTTAATTTTAGTTTTTTCGAGTTGTTAAAAAATAAATGTTTACATTTTTATACTGTCATTTTTTAGTTCTACTAGAGCTTTGTGAATTAAAATAAATAAAAAAAAAATAGGTAGGTATGAAATATTAAATATATGAGTAAATTAGGTATGAGTATTGATTATACCGATTAACAGAATCACGATTCCATATGAACATAGCGTTTATATAGTGCAAAGTTTAACTAAAACGTAATACACAGGGATGTTTTGATCGATTTATTTAAATAATGTAATAACATATAAAAGTTATATTATTATATTAGTGGGCACTTTACTGGGCTTCATGGAAAAAAAATTATTCTTTTGATATTAATTTAAAATTATTGCCGATGTTTTAACTGGAAGCTTTTTATTTGACTAACCTACATACGAATATAATCATTAGGCCTGTAAACCAATAATCATTAAAATAATAAATAGATACCATTTAGCTAGCTAAGCCTATCTTGCCTTGATTTTCTTGTCAGGTGGAAGTACTTGAGCAAAACATTCAAAATTGCTATTAAATGTATATCCATTATTAATATGCTCACTTAATTAAATTCTACCTTGTTTGATGGAATCCAACTGTATCTTCATAAACAATTGGAAAATTATAAAAGGAGATGAACTAATACAAGGGTATTGTGACTACTGGTGAAAGGCCATAGTAAGAGTTAGAATGTGAAAGCTGGACTACATAAAAAATTTGTTGAAACATTTTTATACAAATTTTTAGATTCATGAAACTACGCACTCTCATTACGAATGAGCTTTTAAGCTCTAAATGTGATGAATTGCTAAGACAAAATAATTGTAAATAAATAAATATTATTTTTGAACTGCTCTCGGGAGTCATTTAGGTGTGTTATTCACAACACCGACCGTAATAAGATTAAAGATGTCTTTCCATTCTAACTATCCGGAACCGAGACTAATACCTTTCCTAATCATTGTTATAAATTGTTTTGTTTACTCTATAGGTTCTACAAATGGCTTTTAATTGAAAACCAAATTTTCAGCAGATCTGAAATTCACTAACAATCCCTAGCAGCTAATTTATAATATGTAGCAAAATAATCACCTGTTGATAGAAATTTGGAGCTTGATAGCAAAAAATATATATTTTACACACATAATTTTTTATTCAAACTTTACTTCTCAAATTTAAATATTTTTTAAGGCGAGAGAAAAGACTCCCTAAGCCCTTGTTACCAAAAATGAGTTTCGAGAGGTTTAAGTTCGAAATATATGGGTTCAGCCTAAGAAAAAAACCGTCGACTGTGTCCTAATTTTAGAGAGATTTTTTAAGAAATAATCAATGTAAGTATCAATTTCATTAAATTTACTGAAAAATTCAAACTTCTTAGCATTAGTGGTTCCTTCACAAAACATATATTCGTTAATAAACAGAAATCAGCGACTTAAATAGATTTTCAGCATAAAACGAATATCAACGTTCTCATAAATTAGATTATTCATGGTTAAAATCACTGAGGTTAGAAATGCTCGTTAACAAATAAGTGTTGCATATTTTTAAAAGCTTTGGACGATAATATTCAAAAGCGTAAAAAATCGATAGATTTCAGATACGAGAGTTCCTAAAAAAATAAGGAGTTTGACAGTGATTAGTCTAAAATTATATTGAGGGACGTGATAAAACATCAAGGTTAAATCCGGAAAACCATGAAGGCTAAACTGTTGAATTTGTTAGTCTCAAGACTGTTGTTATTATGAACATGGCTTCTAAGTCTGTTTGTGATTTCTTTATAAGAAACTCAAACGTTAAGTTTACATTTTGGTCATACATTTAAAGAATAAAACTTAAACTATATTTAGATATTTTAGCTATTAAGATTGTCTTAATATTCACTTTAAATTACTGTTCAATCTTTGCCTACAAGCCAATTATTTGACAGACGAGAATGTCAACTACAAAGCTTTGGACCGCTAGTTTATTATATAATAAATGTTAAAGACTGAATGAAACACAGAAATATGTGAATAACAGAACACAGACCAAGTTATCTGTTGTACAAATTAGTTAGGTGGCTTTTAAGTCAGTAACAATGTAGAAGTAAACCTAGCACAGACTAGGTCTATCTAATATATAATGGATTAGCAATTTAAATACACAAATATGACATTGAAGTCAATATGTATATATATACATATATATATATATATATATATATATATATATATATATATATATATATATATATATATATATATATATATATATATATATATATGTATATATATATATATATATATATACATATATATATATATATATATATATATATATATATATATATATATATATATATATATATATATATATGTATATATATATATATATATATATATATATATATATATATATATATTTATATATATATACATATATGCGTCAATTGTTTTATATTTTATTTATTTTTGTATGTTAAATAATTAATTAATAATAGAATATTATTTTGTATAAATATAATTATAATTTTCTAGTAATCTATAAGCATGTTGGTTTTATTTATAAAAATTCTGGTTTTTATGTCACTTAACAGCCAATCTTAGGAATAACATTAAAATCTAAAACTAGGTTACAATTTAACACGACAGTGTGGCTAACTTTTCATCTCATCGTTAGACTTTAAGGTTGGAATTGCAATAGACATAACATCCTCTTTTCTATTAGTGTCGTCGAAGTCTGTTGCTAGTTATACTTTTATGTTGGTTCTAGTATACTTATTAGTTGGGTTCACGTTAGTCAATTAAGTCGCAAATAAAATAAACGTTGGCGTTGAAATCATGACATTAAATTTATTATTCTGAAAGTGACTTCTTACAATGAAGAAAGTTATTCGTTAAACGTTTGCTGTACTTCTAACAATATACCCTTATCACTAACTTGGTTATTTTAATAATAACCAAATAACCGAAACGAATAATACGACGAAGGATTATGGTTTACCGTGTAATTTACCATTCTGATGTATTGCATATAAAGATTCAGAAAATTTTCCGAGAAAAACTAAAAGCTGTGTCGAGTAAGTACAAAACGGTTTGTAACTAAAACAATTTGGCTTCAATAGAAGAATTCTATGCCACCTTTTACACTTTACCAATAAAACGAATTAGAGGCACGAGGAGTCTAATATTAAATAATAAAATCCCAAAACAACTGTGGATAAATTATAGACTACAAACAGTTAATATTTTAGTTAATATACAAATGAGATCTTTTATCGAAACTTTTCATTACGAAAAATCAAATAATGGAAATCTAGTTTTAAGCAATAAAAACCTAATTTCTATTTAAATGATCAGTTTTGAGTGGCAGTAAAACTGGTTCAAATAGGATGCACCACAAAGGTGAGTTTCAAATAGGTTTAAAGATCTTTCCAGCAATCAATTGTAATGATAAAATTAGAGATCAATAGATTAATAAAAATTGAAACATTGTTTATCCACGGAGAGGCAAAGTAGAATAGACGATTTTATAAAATAGATAAATTAACATACTTGGCACAACAACATAAAGTGACCTAAAAAATTTGCAAATTCATAAAAGCTTAAATTATAAGACAGTATATTAGACCGTATTGAAATAGCATTACTAATTCGAATATGCTTATATTCCACATTTTATAAATGTCTAATCATTAATCAAATAAACCATAAAAGCTTAGTTTATAAGTTATATAGAAATAATGAGAACCATAAAATTAAAAATTATCTAAGATGAGATAACTAGTTTTTATCTTTTAAATGCTAAATATTGTGGTAATAAACATTAGATAAAGTATTGTTCTACCTGTGTTGCCTCACATTCTTGTGCTTGATATAGTGAAAAGCAAACACCTTTTATTCAAATGATTAAATTTTTAATACATGTGTGAAGTTTGTTAGGCAACGGAAATCTGTATTAGTATGTGCATGTACTATTTTTATTTAAATTCGTCTGCCAGTAGAAAATAGTCTTGGTTGAGTAAGTGGTTGAGTGGTAGCAAATTAAGATTAATTGAAAATTTAATTTTTTACAAGATTACATTTTTTAGGCTTTTAGTGTTGAAACGATAGAATGTAGTAAAATTCCAAAAATCACAAACTAGTTGTTTTTTTTTGGTGGCAGATTAAACACAAGCCAAAATCAAAAATAATCTATAAAACGGAATTAAATATCAAAATTCAATTTTGAAAATGGAACAACGAAAATTCCAATTAAATTGCCCTACACAAGGGAAATTTCATTAACAACCATTAACAGATGAAAAGAAAACTCATTTTCCACTTATCAAAAACGAAAATCTCATCAAATAAACACAACAAAAAACATCATAAAATGCGTACTAAAATTTTCATATGGAAATTATCATGAGAGTTTCCTTTCACATAATCATTTTTCCTAAGTTTCCCAAAAATATTTTAAATAAAAATAAAATAAATCCCACTAAGAAAATTATTTTTTAATCAGAGAATAACTTACTCGAATTTAATGGAATAACACTTGGTGATATCATATTCAAGCCATGGTGTAGCATTTGGCGTCCGGGTGGACCATTCGCTTGATACGAATTCTGTGGTACCTGCTGTTGAACCATATGATGTCGCGTTATCATATGATGATGATGTTGATTTTGTTGTTGATTTTGCTGATGCAAATGTGGTCCTTGGCCATTCATTTGATTGTGCATCTGATGATGTGGATAAATAATTCCATGATTACTCATCGGATGATGATACATTGGTTGGCGACTATGATGATGCGGAGACGATGGCGGTGGAGGTAGTGGACGATAACCAGCCATCATTTATATTATACGGTTTTACTGTACACTTATATATTTAGTTTATTCACTTAAAAATTAATTTAAAATCATTTTAGAAAAATAAATTTTATTTTTTTTTTATCTTAGAAATTAATTTCTATTTACACTGTACAATAATTTTTAAGTACGCGCACTTTTGGTGAAATAGTAAACACCACGAAAAAAAATAACGATTTGTTCGAACAAAATACACTCAAATTGAAATTATAACGAGATAAATGTTTGTTAAGAAGAATTTTGATTTTCTATAATAATAGCACAAACAATATTTATTTCTTTTGTACAAAAATATGATTAAAAAGATTTCATGTTCGAGTTGAGTAAGTAAGAAACGAAACTACATAGCAATCGAAGAATAAACCAAAAAAAAACTTTTGTTTCTGTTTTTTATCAAAAAAATAAATAAATAAATAAAAAATTTTATCACAAATGTAAAATACTTGAAAAATTGTATAATATTTAACGTGTTTGTCAGTTAAGATGAAGGTAATGTGATGAAATATATTCATTTCTCAATGACTTGGGATAGCAAAAACGATAAAATCTGGGTAATTTGATAACACATAATATAATCTTATACGAAGCATGAAGCCGAATACAAAGTATCTTGTAACACATAAATAAATCGCGTACCCTGTCCTAAATACAATTAAATAATTCACACATATTTCGTTTTCTTATCAAAAAAAAAACAACAACAAAAATTCAGCAAAACAAAAAAAAGTAAACAAAACCAAAACATAGTTTCTTAATTTTTCTTATCAAGTGTGTGTGTGTATGTGTGTTTGTGACTGTTCACGATATTTTTAAATGTTTTATCTCATTTTTATACCATCAATTTTGTCAAATACAAAAAAATTTCCACAAAAATGAAAAATTCAAAATTTTTTCGTAACATAGTTGGGGACAGACAGATATACCGTGTGTTGTTATCATATCGCCAATTAAGTAAATGGATTTCATGATAATTAATAATTCTCGTTCGTTTTTTTTTTTTAATTTTATGTATATGTATGTGTGTACATTTTATATAAAAATTCTATAAGCTGGAAATATTATGACTAATGGCTAATTTGTAATTAAATATAATTAGAAATTTATTAGATTGGGTAATGGTTAAGCTTTGGTAATATAACTTGACTTTCCAATTACAGGCGCGTTTATTATCTAATTTATTCACATAGCATAGCAAAACCGAGTACATTTTGAGACATAATGTTGATTACAAAATAGGTCTCATGTATGATTCTGAAATATCGAAAACTAAAAAATGTATATCACATTCCAACCAAATACTAATTAAAATTTAATATATGAATTATAAATTATATTTTTATATCGCACAATAATCACAAATAAATACACTAATTAATCATTTAAAAGTGAAAATGATTTTCATTGGTGAAAAACTAGAAAATTTATGGTTTCATTCTAACCTTTATGGTAATTTATCTTATAGATTTATTATTTTCCTTTTTTAATTTTCTCAATAGTTTCGTAATATTCGTACATGTTATCAAATCAATTTTTCTTTAATTAGTTTGATTTATTAAATATAGGAGATGCGGAAAAAAAGGATGAATAGGAAAATGTATGCAAATAAAATTCACTTCGTCATGCTTTTAGAAGAAAAACCCAGTACCCTAAAGCTAAATGAATAAACTTCACAGGTTCACTACTTTTAATATCATTTCCTTGAAACCCAAGAAATAATCTAACGATTTAAGACCACCCAAATATAACTCAACCGTATAAAACTAAAAAATATAAATATATATATATACATATATATATATATATATATATATATATATATATATATATATATATATATATATTATATATATATATATATATATATATATATATATATATATATATATATATATACAGTGAGACCATTTAAAATTTGGACAAACGTAACATAAAATTAATCATTAAATTATTTACTATCATACCGCACAGTTTGCGCAGTGGTTAAAAAGCTTAGGAGTGGAGTGGGCGGTACCGGTTTCGAATCCCGATAGGGGTAGGATGCGAAAAGTGATTTTCACCATCGATTGTTTGGGCGGTGCGATCGGTAATGCGAATGAACTCATATGAGACCCTTTTGAGTTTAGGATGCATGTGCTGTCCCATCGTACATGTCAGTACTATATAGGCTGGCATGGAGCTAAACAATGTGCAGATGGCTTCTACGTAAAATCGGACCTTTAGCCGGAAAGTAAGGTACTAGTGGGATTTCACAATGGGCCAATAGAATCTGAGTGACGGATGCCACAAAAAAAAAAGAACTGACTTATGTCTGATATTTGCTTTACGATTAGCCAAAAGGTTTTGAACACACCACCTCAGTCTCGAAACATAAACCCAAAAGAGTATTTGTGGCACCTATTGGATGCTCAAATAAGAAAACGCCATATTTCCAACAAGGTTTAATTGCAAAATATACTTCAGAAGGAATGGAACAAAATAAGACCAGAACTAACAAAAAAACTAGTAAGTTCAATGCAAAAAAGATTAAAATATGTGATAAAGCGAACAGGGTGTGAAACATAAATATTGAAATTCAAATTTATAAAATATAAGCTAAAGCTGTCCTATGTCCGAATATTAAATTGTGATGAATTTGTGCCATTTTTTATTTAATCAATTATTTTGTTAATTTATGAATCAATATATTTATTATAATTCACTCACACCTCGTATAACAGTAATAAATAAATAAACATATTCTTATAATAAAAATTATTTTAAGTTCAATATGATAGTAGTAATCTAATGAAAAGTTGCATGTTACGTTCGTCCGAATTTTAAATGGTCTCGCTGTGTATATATATATATATATATATATATATATATATATATATATATATATATATATATATATATATATATATATATATATAATATATATATATATATATATATATATATATATATATATATATATATATATATATATATATATATATATATATATATATATATATATATATATATATATATATATATATATATATATATATAAGAACTTTGATTAAAAAATTTCATTAATCTTTGTTTAACAAGGCATATTTAGCAATTTATTACTTTTGATACACAGAAAAGTCTACACTGAAACAAATAATTGATCAAAATTACGGTCCCATTGAAAATTCCTTATCAATATACAACCGACAAAGATCCCTTTCTACGAGATTTAAGAATTTATCACCAGCTAAATAGGTTAAAAAATATAATTTATATTATCAATAAGAAAAGTGAATTTATCTATTGGAATATTTTATATTCTGAATTTAATAGATTTCTTATTAATGGCATTGTTAAATTAACTTGATATGTTTCACTAAATGCACATAGGTAAATACTTTATAGCAATTTATAAATTTAATTTAAATACATCAGCTTAAAGTTAATATATGAAAAAATCTTTATTAATTTGAAACATTCATTCAAGACGAGGGAGTGGGGTAGGACATATATTTTGAATTCCCTCCTGAGCTAATCAATCACCCCCAGTCATTATTTACTGAGTATTTCCCATTCTGTTTTTAATATATAAAAGGTGATTTTTGAGTTTTGGGTTTATTTCTAAAATCTATTCTATATATTTATATTGCAAATTTCATTTTTACTGTAGGTTTAGATTTCTACCAGACGTTCAACCGAAAATCACCTGATTTGATGAAAGGTGGTGTTTTGAGTTGTAAATAAAACGTGTCTATAAGTTTATATAATTTTGAATAGTATCTTCAAGTGAAGTTTGTTTATAATTCGAGTTGTGTGATTTTTGTGTATGTATGAGTGGGCTGTTTGATCAAAAAGATTAAACCCATCTCTTCAGGCAATTTGACGTGCAATTCTTATATATGGTATACGTTCAGTCGAGTCGCGATAGTGCTAGCGAATTACAAGAACTAAGCTCAAAATATTGGCAAATTTGTATTCTATCAATTCTCGTTTTTTAAAATTGGTATAAAGTGAGACTACATAAAATTTGAAAAAAATCTTACATTTCATATTTTATTAAAGACATAAGAAACTTAATTTTCAAATCACAAAAGTTGTTTGAACTTAGATCCAATGCTGAAGTCGCTAAAATTTTGAGAAAAGCTCGTTAAACCATTAAAAACATTGTTGAAAATTACTAGTTAAATAAAAAAACTGAAAATAAATCTCAGAAAGGCAGGCGAAGTAAGTTATCTGAGCGTGATAAATGAGATGTTGTTAGAATTATTAGAGATGAATCCAAACACTTGTGCAAGAGACATTGTGAAAGATCTCGAAATAATTAAAAAAAAATTAATATTCAACTGGAAACTGTACGAAAAGTTTTGAAAGAAAAAGGATTTCACAACCGTATTCCAAGAAAGAAACCGTGTTTGAGTAAAATGAATATCCAAAAACGTCTGAACTTCGCAAACCAACATCGAAACGATGATTTCAATTTTTGTGAAAACCATTAATGTTCCCGACGAGTCTAAATTTAACTTTTTTGGATATGACGGAAAGCAACGAGTTGGTGCAAAGGTAATACAGCTTTGGAATTGAAGAACTTAATACCAACATGAAAATATTGCGCGACTGTATATATATATTTATATATATATATATATATATATATATATATATATATATATATATATATATATATATATAATATATATATATATATATATATATATATATATATATATATATATATATATATATATATATATATATATATATATAAGTATGTTGTATATAATAACATTTGTTTCAAAATATGTACTTTCATTATGCTCTTTTTTGAGTTTCTCAACTGTCAAAAGCATAAGCATTAGTATAATTATTCAAGCTTTTTACGATAATGAGCGCCATAAATGATTATTGGTTAAAATAAAAATATGCCTATGTGAATTTGCGGATAATGTGGTTGATTTAATAAGACATACAACTTCAAAGCTGTACATGAAGGTATTGTGACGAACAACGATACGTAATCAACGTAAGAACAAAGAACAAACGTCTTTGAACAAAGAATTATCCAAAAATCGGTTTATTAGGCACCACACACTAACGTGTGATTTGTTAGCAACTTAATTTTTGGTAATACTGTTTTTTGGCTTTGGCAGTTTAGCTGTTTTCGTGTAACATGTTACTATCATAAACATGTTCAATTTCGCCTATAATTTAACCATGAATCAGCTTACAAACGAACAACGCTTACAGATTATTGAATTTTATCATCAAAATTCTTTCTCGGTTAAGAAAGTGCACATGTTCTTTTTCCATGTTATGGTCAGTTTGGGCAACCTATTGAGTCGGCTATTCAAAATATTGTGACTGAATTTCGCACCAAATTTACATTTGTGGACATTAAATCACCAACCCGCATACGTAGAATGCGGACAGAGGAAAATATCGTAGCTGTATCTGCCAGTGTTGTTGCTGACTATGAATTATCAATTCGGCGCCGTTTACAGCAAATGAGCGTCTGCTACTTAACTAGGTTGGAATATTTTGCGGAAGGGTTTGGGTGTAAAACCTTATAAAATACAGCTGGCGCAAGAATTGAAACCACACAACCTATCACAATGGGTAACTTTTGGTGAATGGACGCTGGCAACTGATAATTTGTTTTTGGAAAATTGTGTTCATTAACGAAGCACATTTCTGGTTGTTTGGTGTAAAGATTAGCCAAAAGCATTGCAAGAAAATTCAATTCATCCCAAAAAATGCACTGTTTGGTGTGGATTATGGGCCGGTACTTTTTCAAACACGACGAAGACAGAAACGTTACTGTGAGTGGCGAGCCCAAAGATTGTAACATTGGAAGCCAATATTGAAGAATATATCGGGAGATACCGGCCGATATGTTGGATAGAGAATGCCAAAATTAGACCCATCGTATGTACCATTTGAGACGTTTTAGTTTCATAAATCATAAAATTTTATTTTTGTTTAATATTCCTGAAAATTCGATAGTTTTTATATTTAAAATAAAATTTCTGAGCAAGCAGCATCGAAATAGAAAATTGATTGAAAACTTGTATTGAAATAAAGTTATTCATAAGTTTCTGCCGCAAACAGAAATAAAGGGTTTATTTATAAGTGAAATATAATTATAAACTAAGGAAATGGTTTCAAAAGGAGAAAAAAATTCTAATCTGAATATAAAGACAAAAACGAAGAAATAATGAGGTCTATTTGGAAAGCTTGGTTGAAATTTAGAATTTACTTATTTTATAAATTTACCAGTAGGTTAAACGGCAAAAATCGCATTTCAACTGAGACTTTACGAACCATTAATAAAAATTGGTTCACATTGTAGGTGGTCAGCCCAACGAAAGCTTTGAGACACAATAGCTCTTATGTCATCCGGTGCATATGTATTTTAGGTCAACGGAGGGAATCGAACTCGAGACCGCGACGTAATCACACCGAACTCAACCATTAAAGTACAACCGGCGACAAGGTGATAAATCAATCCATTTCACTTCTATTCTAAATCAACTGTTTAATTAGATTTTTCAATCTTTATATGTTGAACATCAATAAACTTGTCTGAACGAGAAATTAAAAGATTTTGTGTATCAAAAGATTTTAGGATCTAAGAAGGTCCAATCTTTCTAGTGATGTACATTACAAATTAACGCGAAATTCAAGAACCTGTGACTCTTAACTAATTTTGACTTATTTTCGGTCGTTAATATATACATCGTTTTCAAGATAATTTTTTTTTTAATTCTGATACTGATAAAAACTTGAATTCAACTATTCATGCTTTTATCAGTGACAGCAGCAGTTTAATGTTAATGTCTTTTATGATAAGCGACGCCTCAGAAAAAAAAATTGAACAGGACGTAAATTATGTATCGACATCTTGTGAAAATGATTCATATATTATGTCACTATACTAGCGAATAGGTATGAATGATATGGGAGCTGCATAATGATTTATATAATGAAAAGATAATTTTTAACCAAGATACCCATTAAATGTTGTAAAGTTTGACAAAAGCTTTAGTACTCTTGGAAGAAATTAATATACGGTCGTCAAAAGTATACTATATAAACTTAAAATAATCCTAAGAAAAAGAGAAGGAAATTTAATGTCTCATAGTACAACAATAAGAACATTTTTCTGAGCTATTCGACTATAATCGAAAGTCGTTTTGTGTTGGCTCACCGTGATTCAATATTTCAACATTAATTTTAAACCTAATTTATGAAATAAAAAGCTTCAAACATTGTTAGAGGTTTTAAGATTACGGTGAATTTTTCACGGTACATATGTTATCTGATAGTTAAGGCATAGCGGGAATTTGCATATTGAAATTATGAAGTTCAATGATGACACAGTATTTTGCAATGAGCCACAGTGTGTCAGGCAGACCTTTCAAATATTTGGTTTTTCACTGATAAAAATAAAGATAAGAATCATAACTAAACCGACTTTTTTTGCAAGGTACAAATTGTGTCAAAATTTATAATAAAATTTATTTAACAATTATTTTGTATATTCAACAACAATTTAAATTCCTCCAAACTATAAAGGTATAAAAAAATCACCCATCAACCTTAAGATTTATTATTTGTAAATTTTAATATTATTTAAAGTGTATATATGACAACATAACAACCCCCCAAAAAAAAATATTGAAATAAAACCACGGAAAAAAGGAAAATTGATGACATATAACCGAAAAATACTAACTACAAAAGGAACGATAAATGAAAAGTCGTTTTTTTCAAGGAAAATTTATAAATTGTTTATTGTCACTTTGATTATTGGAAAAGTCACGTGAATTTATTATTTTTTACATGGAATTTGGTTTTTTGTTTATCGGTAAGAAAATTTATGGTATGTTGATTTCTTATTTAGTTTTTGTGTTCTTTCGGTTGAAAGGAAAATTATTTATGATATTTTAACTTGATTGACATTAATTATATTTTTTTGTGTATATCAACATAAATGTATGTATATTTACTATAGTGTTCAAATTTACTGAATATAACGATTAAGAAAACTACCCTATCTAAATATAGATATACGTGTACAAGACTTAACTATTACAAAACTTTTATGTTTTTAAAATTACATAAAGTGAATAAAAATATCAATTTACACAGAAATAACAAACTTATAATATATAATTATATTAATTAATACAAATGAATTTCAATAAATAAAATATTAAATTTTATTATATTCAAACAAAAATATTAAATTAATAATTATAATTTTCAGTTAATTTATATTTTGTTATTGCTGTGATTTTCATTATAAAAATTGCAATTTAAATTTATTAATAAAACCGAATAAAAAAATTAACATTTAATTTTGTATGATAACAATAATAATATTTTGGTCATATTATTATATAAATAAATAAATGTTTTATATTTTTTTATTTTATTTTTCTATATATTTATGTTTTTTGATGATTATTTTATGATAAACATAAAAAATTATAATGAAATTGATCATATGTTGATGATGATAATTATTATTAATGTGTTTTTAACCATATTTAAGACCAGTTTATTTATTTTTAATTATATTATATATAGAGTAATTAAATATGTAGGTGTGATGGGTGGGTCGTTTATTATTATAGCATCGAAATACGAACTATATTTATAAAATTTAGTTTTAATTATTTATTATGTACTCTAGATACAGATACAACATATAATTTAAAAAATTGTAAATCAATTATTAAGCCAACATATATTCGATTAAATAGTTTTTAATAAACTTAAAAACCTTGGAACTTCCCGTAATTTATAATTTGTATACGAATGACAAAACTATCACGTTATCACCAACCAAAATTTATATGGTTACGTATATGGGGGGCATAATTATTTATAATTTTTAATGATTTTTTTTTTGTTTAACCCAACACATTATCACATTCATTAAAACCAACAACAACAAAATATATGTGTAATATTAAAATTAAAATACCGAGCTTTTAGTGATTTATGAAATTAATCTCATTATATCATTACACAGCTTTTAAAAATGAAACAAAACAGGAGTAAAACAATAATATGTATGTATGTGTGTGTGTATAATTAACGCACGTGCTTTTCAATTTTCACCAACAAAAAAATAAAAAGGAAAAAATAATAACATTTAACACAATTTTCTGTTCGTTTTAACTCAACTCAACTCGCAACATGTAGATGTGAACAAAAAATAAATCCGGTTCGTCGTTTTCTATGTAATATTTACAAGAAATCCTTACTGATTGCTTTGGATTATTGTATTGCTTTATGTATATATACAAAATTGTTTCCGAAAAACTTATGGTAAAAAAATAAATATACAGCTTTTGGAAACATTTGATTTTGTTTGTTTTGTTATTATTTATATTCTAAACACTTAAACGGATTGGAACCAAATATAATTTCACAACATTTAAAAATATATATCATCGAAAAAATTTTTTTTGTTATATTTTCACGTCACAACACCGAAAATACACTTAAAAAAAATTCGGAAAAACTTAAAATTGCAAATAAAAATAATAACAAAGATTGTAAACAATTAGGCGATTTTTTTTTAAACTTTATTTCATTTCTAATTAATTCATTTTTATCAACTAAAATAAAAAAGTTTATTTTCCCCCTATATTAACAACTTCCTTTCCGGTCGGAAGAAGAAACAACACTGGAAAATTGAACAGAACATTTTTATATAGTACTGTAAAGCAGAAAAAAAATGTTGATTGCGTGATTTTAGGCGCTAGGAAACTTTTTATTTTCTTTCTTTTTCCAAACAAAAAACCAAAAGAATAGGAACAAACCACAACAAAAGTTTAACTTTAGAAAGAGATGTCCATAGATAGATGTACCTTTCTTGCGCACATTTTACAAATGTAAACAAACTATGTTCGCCGTATGTTAGAGTGAAATCTACCGAACGAAAACTTTCCGAAAATACATTTTCTCTTAATCAGCAATGCACTTTCGTTGTGGTTTCTCTCTTTCACAAATTATCAAAATGAAAAAAGTTTTTACTAAACGGGTTATCCTTTTTTAAAATAATACATTTTTATTGGATTTTCCTTTTTTCTTTCCCCAAATGAAAAACGAAATAAACATATATTATGTGACATATTCATTTCAGTCATTCATTCGCAATGTTGTCGACTTTCGTTTTTATACGTACGTATGTGCATATTTTAAATGTTTAGCAGAAATGCAATTTCCACCAACAAAAAGTTCGTGGAAAATGTAAAGCATACAATTTTTAAGTTCTAAGCAAAACTTCTAAATATATAGTTTCTGTTACATATACGAGTATGTATTTTTATTTTTTGTCTGTATATTTTCAACTCAATTGAAATAAATTAAAGAAAATCTAACAAAAAATAAAATTTAGAAAAAGGGAAAAACATAAAAATTTACACTTTTCGAAAAAATATGGACAGATATATTGTCTGTCAGAGGAATGCATGTTTGAGGAAGTTGTTTTTGTTTAGGTTTAGGTTAAGCATAAAAAAAATTTAATAAAAATTGAAAATTCGGTTGGAACATAATAAATTTGTTGAATGAATGCACTTTTCAGTGAATATATGTTGTCGGTAGGGTATAAATATGTAGGTATAACAGTTAGTATAGCATTCGTGTCGCAAATTATTTCAATACTAATTGAGCTTTAGGCTAAAGTGGTTCGAACGACATATCAAAAAATTTGCCCTCCTCCGTCTATACCTCTTGTAATGAGTATAGTTATAACAAATTTGTTTTATACAAACCAACAAATCGGTAAAATGCATTGAGTTGGCTACTGCGTATGAAAAAGCTCGAGACACAAACATAAATTTAAAACATAATCAAAAGAGTGAACAATAAAGTCCGATAATCTAAGTAGTACAAAATTTAATATGACAAGACGGCAGAGTAAACTGCCACATCTGAGATAACATGGCCTCACACAATTTGAAAGATTTCACATTATTTAATGGGACAGTTATATTTGTATTACCGCCCAGGTGGCGCAGTGGTTTAAGGCTGCGGCAGTTGGAGCGGGAGGTACCGGGTTCGAATCCCGATAGGAGCAGAATGCAAAAGGGATTTTTCAGCATGAGATTACGATATGTTGAGTGAAGAAACACAACTATGACCACCTGTGGTGGTGCAGAACTCATAGGCCGACCCATCTTCCATGTCAGCACTATAGGCTGCCATGGAGTTATGCAACGTGCAGTTGGTTCGGAAAATCGGACCTATAGCCGTACGTCCTCAAATTGTCTGTAATGGCTTAAAGGCAAGGACGTAAATAAGCGAACCGCGAACAAGTAGGGAGTTTCTTGAGCCCCAAAACAGATTAGAGATTAGACAATAAAACAATAAAAAAAATTACAAATGAGGATAGACATGGCAAAGAGTTAAATTTCTTTCAAAATTATTGAAGATTACCTAATTAAATTAGATGATATAGCCATCAAGATACTTACTTACTTACTACAATGAAGATGTAATCAACTTTCTAAAAATTTAACTAAAAAATGTTTTTTTTCCTTAAATTGATACATTACATACAACTCAAATACTTAGCTGTGATAGATACGACTAGTAGCACAAAAGCTTAATGAACTTAAAAAATTAATAATTGTAAAATTAGTTTTTGAGGATTTTCCAAATGTATTGGATAAGCTAACCGAGCCTATCCCACCAACAATTGTGAACTTGAACTAATTCTTACGAAATTGGAGGTAACGTTAACTGTATATAATATTATCGATTTAATTGAAGAGGGCCAAATCAACTTTTCTTCTTATAAGTCACATAAAGACTACCAGTTTTGAAAATGGAAATTATAATAGTTTCTAATAGATTGCATGTTCGTATTTTGTCAAATTTTTGGCTAAACCACAACAAAACCATTTAAGTAAAGATAAAGAGCTTTTCAGCTGATTTTCAAATTGTTGATAAAAGAATTACCGTTAGTGATAAAGCTCATGTCGATTTCGATAGTGAAATCGATAACCATGAGTTGTATAGTTGAATCTATTTATCTTAGCATGTAATTGGTCAAACTATAATTGAAACACGATATCGTGCCATGTCATCGAAATTTTTTAAGAATGAATTAAATAATTTGTGCTGACATTGATTGAACTGTCTTAAAATACTTGCCATCGTGAACCCGCACGATTAATTATCTATGTACCTTCATTAATATAATGTGTTTTCAGAAATTCAAAATTGAAATCAAAATATCAAATGTGGCTCCTTTATTTTATTTATGGACCATATCTGTAGTATATGTCTTATATAGTTCTAATGTAGTTCGTACATTTCATCATCATTAAGTTAATTCAATAATAATTTAACAAATAAAAAATTATCATTTCCGTTGGGGTTCGAATCCAATAATACGATAAGTAGTAGATTTACTTTTGTTTATCACATCACCATCCAAACAATATGTACATACGTCAGTCTATTCATTTCAAGAACAACGGAAAGAAAATTTACTATAGCAAAAAATAATAATTTATCACATTTCACTCAAAATGCCATTTTATCCTACTTCCCGACATATCAAGTACTGTTCCAAAACATGAAATTTTATTTTTCACGAGACCTACAAAATATTCTAATTTTAGTTGAAATTTAAATTGACGAAATTTAACTTTCCAAATTTTGAACTTTTCATTAAACAAAAGCAATAATAAAATCTAAACAATAAACTTTTATTTCCAGCTTTGTATTTACTTCCGGACATGAATAGAAAAAAAAATTACAAGCAAAAAAAAACGAATAAAAAATTAAAATTAGCGGTCCCTGGTACTAAGTTATACATGAACACTGTTAATTAGCTTATTACAGTTTTTTTATATACAAATTTAAGAAATAAAAACAAACTTTTTTTTAGTTTTTGATTAAGATTAAAACTAAATATTTAAAAAAAAAATTGAATACAAATTGCATTGAGCTTTTTGTTTTACTTCCCATTTTTTAGCTTATCCACACAATTTGACTAAAAAGTTATTTTTTGGAAAAAGGTTGTGTTTCCATTCTATACATGTACATAATTTGCATACCAAACACCTTCTATGTATATATATATACGATGGCGCTCATAGTCGACGAAAAATATAACAAAAAAAACGTTACAAAGTAAAAACTAGAAAAGCAGGTCGAAATAATTCAATAACAAACATGGAAAAAAGTGATATGATAATTTTATTATTTTTCCAAAGAAACTTAGCGTGCTTATTCAATCATCCCACAATAACAATGAACTGATTCAAATGCACTGCATATTAAAGGGTGACAGCTTAAAGCTTAAGTACCTGGACAGTAAAAATCAAAACCAAATTCAAAGTTTATTCAAATCAAATAAAATTATACAAATATTGAGCTTTCACAATTTTGTCACCCTATATTTATAACATACTATAATGTTTCAACAAAAGCTCCAACTTTTTTGTTGTTGAAAAATTGATTCAAAACATTCACAAATTAAACAGTTTCGAAGAACAAACAATGTGTTTAACTCATAAACTTAAAAGAAAAGCATACCATATGTTGGTTTTTATTAGAATTTTGTTGTTTTATAGTACATTGTTGTTGTGGTCTGTTTTGCTTTTTGCACAAAACAGTTGAAATTGTTTATTTGTTTTTCTTTGAGTAAATAAAATTATAATAAATGGAAAAAGTATTCACAAATTTTTTAATTATTTTGTCAGTTTAATTATTATTGTTTTTATAACTAATTTCTGAAATTGATGTATGTGCCACATTTTGAGTTATTTTGAGTTCGAGAAGCTTATGGGACATAAATAGTTTTTTATGAAAATTTTACATTAAGTTAAAAAAAAACAATGGAACTAAAACCAGTGACATTTGTAGAAATTGGAATTTGTACCTATTTTAAGTTTGCAGCATTGAACGAAATGTCTGAAAGAAGCAGCTAATACAAAAATGCATACAACCATACCTAGACCACCGCCTGCTGGTAAGGTGCTGGTAGTTCAAACAGTTTGAAAATAAGTGATTGGACATCACGCGATTATGATTTAAGAAAGGTAATGGGAAAGATAACTTATTGAATATCCAGAACATCTTCTTAAGACTCGTGTTTAGTTAGTATACCACGAGAGCATCAATTTTTCTGTTAACAAGTCAACCAACATGAATACTATATTCCAACTTACCAAATAAACGTATTAGATGATAATATTCAAAAATAAATAAATTACAAATGTATAATGTTAATGTATAAATAAAATTATGGTAGTAATAAAACCGTTCATAATTAGATTAGTGTTCGGTACCAAACCAAATAATTTAGTGGCAACTTTTTTCCCATGTAATTTAGTTATTAATTTTTTTTCTAAAAACTTTTACAAGAATATTACACACCCCGTTCCAAAGCTATTGTTTGTTTTAAAATAAAACGAAAAAAAAATGTTGATTTGAATGAAAAACTAAACTAGTATACAGACGCTATTATTTTCCCCCCATATACATATTTTATGTATGTATACATCTCACCCAAAAATTATATAAACTAATAATACAACAAAACATATTGGTCACGACAAAAAAAAAACTATAAATATAATTTTTTTAACCGAAAATACCGAAAATAATTATTTATATTTTTATAATTAAGGTAAAAACTTAAAATTTTATTATTATTATATAAGAGACCGAAAATTAAATTAAGCTTGTCGTTTATTTAATATAAAACTATTTTACTTAATTAAAAGTTCGCTTTTTTTTGTTGATCAAGATAACAAAAATATAAAATAGCTCGAAAAAGTTATATCCTCAATCAAATAATTGAATTGAATATTTTAAATAAAGTTTATGGGAGGATAGACTGCAAGAGGTATGGCTGGATGGAGATACAGTCAAAATTTGAAAGTTTCATTCAATGGTACATTATTAACAATGAACAAAAATTAAGGGCGTGTGCTTCAACTTTTAAGTTATTTTTTATAATGGATTAAAACAATTGCATTGAATATTATTAAAAACTTTCGATTGCAATTATATTTTATGTATTGTGAATTATAATGATACTAATTATCTGTAAAATGAATTGTAAACAAATATTTTTAGTCATTCAATGTTATTTAATTAGTAAAGACTGACGAAATCTTAACTTGAGAAAAACCATGTTGTCTCCTTTTTTTCTTAATTTTTGAAATTCTGTTTTATAATTTTATTAAATTTAAGATTATTCATTTTGTAATCAAACCGACGTCAACCACTTAAGCATTGCTATATTATTATAAACAGAGCTTTTCATTATATTTTTAATTGGCTATACAAACAATTTTCTTTAAAAAACAATTTGTCGAATAAAATGGAAAGAGTAACTCGACAAAATGCCAGCACTGATCTATTCTGATTTTGTAATTAATAAACCAATAATGAATATCTTATAATATGAATATATATATATATATATATATATATATATATATATATATATATATATATTTATATATATACATATATATATATATATATATATATATATATATATATATATATATATATATATATATATATATATATACCGGGTGTTTCTTTTAAACTGAGACGATCAAATATGTCGAAAAATAGCCACTCTACGGAAAAAATGTCCATAATCAAAATTTAATCATACCGCACTGGAAATACATTACTGCAAAAAAATAGTCCCCCACCCCCCAGCTTTGTAAGTGGGGCGGGGGGATCTTTAAAAGTAAGATTGGAAGCCATATTTTTTATTGCAGATACGGATTCTACGACTAAAAGTACGTATGGTTTGAATGAAATATTTTGTTCGGTTTATGATAGATGGCGTTGTAATCGACGAAATTCAATATTTTCAATTTCTTCTTCTTAGAACACACGCATTGGATTCTGCAATACGTTTGAAATAAAATTCGTCATCAAAACAATTTATTAGGCCTACTAATAGGCTCTTAAAGCTCATAGGCCTAAAAATTATTGAAGGCAACTTGAATGGTCAAATGTACCAAAACTTTTTTGGAAAATGAACTGCCAATATTACTTGAAAATTTGAGCTTAGAAGTGAGACGGAACATGTGGTCAACATGATGGTTGTCCTGCGCACTATTCGGTGCTGGCACGTGAAATACTTGATCGTGATTTCAATGGTCGCTGGATCTCTGTTTGTGGGGCTATCTCAAAGACAAAGTTTACAAACAAGAACCAACAACACGTGAGAACATGATTCAGCGAATCAAAAATGCGTGTGCTGAAATTCAACCAAACACACTTCTCAGTTTTGTACAATCATTTGAAATGCGAATTAATAAGTGCATTGAAGTCGCAGGCCATCATTTTGAACACTTATTTTAAGCTAACATTATTTTATTCACCTGCCATTTACATTAATAAATTGTTTTAATAACGAATTTCGACCTATTCCAATGAAAACGTGATAATTTTTATTTCAAACGTATTGCTGAATCCAATGCGTGTGTTCTAAGAAGAAGAAATTGAAAATATTGAATTTCGTCGATTACAACGCCATCTATTATGAACCGAACAAAATATTTCATTCAAACCATACGTACTTTTAGTCGTAGAATCCGTATCTGCAATAAAAAATATGGCTTCCTATCTTAGTTTAAAAGCTACCCCCACCCCACCTACAAAGCGGGGGGGGTGAAGGATTATTTTTTTTGCACTAATGTATTTTCCCCGCGGTATGATTAAATTTTGATTATGGACATTTTTTCCGTAGAGTGGCTATTGATAGTCTCACTTTAAAAGAAACACCCGGTATATATATATATATATATATATATATATATATATATATATATATATATATATATATATATATATATATATATATATATATATATATATATATATATATATATATATATATATATATATATATATATATATATATATATATATATATATTATACTATACAGTATTGTGCAAAATATCCGGACATTTCGAATTCCTATAAAAATATTAAATTTTGAATACTGTTTTTACTCTTCTCAAGAAAAGTGTTGTTATCACGTTATGGTAGGAATGGCTGTCCGTACGTGAAATTGGTAATAGCATAGGACATAGGAAATCATCTTTAGTCGATCTTATAAAAAAATATAGGACTACGGGGAATACAGAGCGATCGAAAGGATCTGGCAGACCGCGAAAAACTACAATAGTGCAATATAAATCGCTTGTTCTTCGTTTCCAAAACCCATTTAAAACTTCACCGAAATTGCAAGGCGACCTTATTGAAGCAACAGGTATTGAAATTTCAAGTTCAACTGTCCGGAGAAGTTTATTGACTGCAAATCTCAAGGCACGCCGCTCGCTGCAGAAGCCTTTTCTAAAAATATATCTTCTAAAATTTGTCGGCTTAAGTGGGCACAAATTTTAAAAGAGCACGCCAACTAACCAGGGAGATGTGGAATAACGAGGTGTTCTCTGACGAAACCAAATTAAAACTGCAAGTGGGAGATGGACGGCTTATTGTGCGTAGGAAACTAGGAGAACGCTTCAGCGATGTTTGTATTCAACAAGTGCCAAATAAAACTAAAGATGTAATGGTTGCTGGTTTGAGCTTGACCTTTGTCGATGCAGGGGTAACTGGTAATGTGTACCTGGACATTCTGGAAAGGCATTTGAATCAATCAGTTTTGGAGGTATTTAAGCTCTCAGTTTTTCTTTCAACAAGATAACGCGCCAACCCACAGATCATAACAGGTGATTATGTACTTTTTTTTCTTTATTGAAAGCTTCTCTATAAATTCTATGTCAAAAAAAAAAATAAACAACTTTGTTAAATAACATTTTATTTCTGTTTGAAGGTGAAAAAGTACTTGGTTGATAATTCGATCTACACAGAGGAATAGCTCCTTAAAGTCCAGATATGAACCCAATTAAAAATTTTGGGCTATTATGAAGCATAAAGTCCGTCAAAGTAATCCGAAAACCATCCCACTACTGAAGCACCAGATTAGCAATGACGTGATTCAAAATTTGATTGACTCCATGAGCAACGAAAATAGCGGACTTACCAAATATTAAAGAAGCATAAACTAGTCTCTGTATAAAAGGCAATCAAGAATCGAAGTTCAAATATAAAACTGCTGCTTATGAATTTCTTCAAAAAAATGCATCATTCGAACAAACTCTAATTATAATCAAAGGGCGACTGCAAATTTAATATTCAAAGAGCAAGCAGTCTTTAAAAGCCTACTTCAGGAATTATGAGATGAGATTTATGGTTACAATAATAAGCAGGAAATGTATTTACCAACGTATTTTCTAATGATGTACGTTCCGTGATTACTCCCATAACCTTAAAGTAACTAGTAAATTGGTTCCCCACAAATCATTAACTTAGAAATATAATATAATCCACGATTAACATCCCGAAAGTGTTGCCAGATTGTCAAATTTATCTGAAGTTCTCAGGTTTTCTGATAGGTTAAAAGATTTTCAATTTTCCTGAGAAAATCAGTTTTTGTATTAATAATTTTCATTTGTTTTCTTCCAAAAAAATGTGTTTAGCAATGCTGTTTATCAAAATTCTGACTATACAAAATGATTACTATTTCTTTTGTTTTTTAAAGTTTATTTTAGGACATGTGAATAAACTTAATCGCTATTTTAGAGTGAGCAACCTTAATATCACAATTAATTTTTTGAAGTTGGAAGATTGTTCATGAATATTTTTGATTGTTTATTAAACAGGAATGAATTATATTTATAGTGAAAAGTTCAAAACAGTCGAAAATACCTTGTCCAGTGAAACAATTAAAAACGAAAGATATTAATTTTGGAGCGGAAATCTCGACAGCACTTGAACAACTCACACATTATCTAAAAGCGATGAAACTATGAAAAATATTTTAAATGAACTGTTTTATAAGACATTTGCATATGATAGAATTTTAAATTTTTGGTTATGTTTAAAATACAATGATAAAATTTGCAAGATAGTCTGATTTCCATTATGCGAAAAATACTGACAGTATTCTTACTGAATAAACCAAAATGAGAAAAATTCAAAAATACCGCAAGAACCATTTTCCAATTTTTTCTCATTTTTTATAGCAAAACTTAATTGATATATTTAGACAAATGTTATAACATAAACAAATTTAATTTTTTTTGGCATTGCAAAACAAACAAAATAAACTTAACATAATTATTTATTTTTAATGAATTAAAATAATGACACAAAACCAAATGTTAAAATTCTGAATTTACCATAAAGCAACTAATATAAAATGCTTCATATTTAGGAAATGACTTCACGGCACAGAATCAATTTCAGATCCATTTACAATTTTCCTATAAAATATTTTTCCAGTACTGAAAAAAAATCCTTCTTTTCATATATTTTATCAGTGCTGCTATAATATTTTTTTTCACTAACCATAAAAATGTATTCAGTACTGAATAAATTCTTTGTACTGGAAATATTTTTTATTTCTCTCGCACACAAAGAGAAATATATTTTTATCCTATTTTGACTATACTGTCAGTATATTATTCATAATGGAAATCAGACAATTAAACAGCACAATTATTTTTTTGGTTTACATACTTGTTTATCAGATTTTTTTTTTCGAACTCAGTGTATTAAGTTTTTTTACATTAAAGACAGATTTTTGTTCCGTTTTTAATAAATTAAATATGGCAACGCTGCATCCCGGTAATAATACATTACGTATACATAAACATAATCTATCGATTATTGCAATTTATATTGCAGCTCATTAAGAACATGTGGTATTTTCAAGACTTAATAAAACTATGTGGTGCTTCTCTGATTATCTAAAGTTTACGAGTAACAGCATCAATTGTTGGCAGATCAGATACGCCATTTCTGATACTGGACTAACTGACGGAATTATTGGACGGACCGTCAGAGATACTTTATCTACCGGAGAGGTGGTAGTTGTTAAGTGTAACACACCATAATACCTAGTACAGTGCATTTTTTTATTAAAATTCTTGGAATAAACATTTAAATTAAGATTTATTACTTTCGACATTGATCTAAAAGATTAATTTTCAAAGCTTAAAGTGATTAAGTTATAAAACTTGTCAACGTCTAAAATATAAATTTTAATTAAATGTTTAAATATGCATGTAAGTATAAGTACACGTCGGAGTGAATGCTATCCTTCTTAGTTTTGAAGCATAATTTCGATAAAATAGATACAACATTGATTGAATGATTTTTCACGATTTTGCCACCAATTTCCGACACTAAAATTATTTATTATTCTTTATTTTTTTATGATTTTTTGTGGATTTTGGGGAAAAAATTATTATTTTTGCTCTCTAACAATAATATTTATAAAAAAAATGATGATTTTGAGTTTTTATTGTAAAAAATTGTTCCTTCTATCATTCGATTTTTATTGTTGACATAAAATTTCCATAAAATCTTGAGGCCTTAATCTACGTAAGTACATGACGTGTATAATGATACACAGGCGATATTACCTATCGATTTTATGTAGCGCTTGTATTCTAAATACAATATTCTATTTGTATAGTTCAGATTATGTAATATATTTTGTAGTAATTATCTAAAATATAAAATTGATGATTCATTATATTATTTTTTCAATTTAATTAAATTTTAATATTTTTAATATTCTACTCCACCTACGTACTATATATATTTGTCCGATACTTCTTGTCGGTAATTAATCATACCAAGTAATTTTTTATAATAACAAAAAACCAGATTGCATATCATTTTTTTCTTATAAACGTTTAACATTCACCTTTCTAACTATGATTTTAGTTTTATTAACATAATTCCAGTTTATTATTTATCTAGTGCTTTCTGATCTAAGTAACAAGCTTTTATTTCAATTTCTTTATACATAAAAATAAACATTAAATTATATTTAATCAATATTTTTCACACATTTGCTGACGATCAAGGAAAATATACATTTTTAACATGAAAATATTTTGCTGACTTTTACTACTGTAAAACGAGGAAAAAACCAGGATACATATCCTTCAAAAGTTTATATATATATATATATATATATATATATATATATATATATATATATATATATATATATATATATATATATATATTCGTTTTTTTTTACTTAAGTATGAGACATGATGGAAAATTCATTTAGATTGCAAGATGTTTCGTATTTTCAAAAAAAAAAAATTTGAGGTTTTTCATTCAATATGGTGTGATCAATAATTTCAATTTAATGGGTATACGGGCTTGTACATTATACAATACATAGAAATATTCATAGTATGAACACAGTATTTCAGATGAACGGTAGTATCTTCTCCCAAATTAATAATTATCCATATAAATATCCAAACAACATTAAACATAAAAATATCTTAACTATATACACATGTATATTTCCAAGCAACAAATTAGACCAATCTCAATTCTAATAAATTCACTCAAATTTCGATTCAACAACAGCAAAATAAAAACTAAAGATAACAAACCAATACTAACAACTCATTCGTTGAGAATGGCAGAAAGAAAACATAATAAGAAAACTCATGACCTTGAAAAACTTTTCTTATTTTTCCATTTCAGTTTTCTTTCCAATCATTCTAAGTTAAAATGAAAACAAATATTTAAAAGGAAATGAAATAACTGAAAATTTTTCTCAAGGTTTTGTTGTAGTGGTATTTATTGCAATGGGTGTTAATGAAAGCTCATCATTGTGCAACATACCGATACACTATACTATGCAATAAGATATATTAGGAGTATAAAAAGTATATATTTTTCTTATCGAATGAGTAATGTAAATATATTAGTATCACCCTATAAAGTTAGATTACTAGCATCCATTCAAACGTAATATTAAAAATTCCTTTGCTTATGATATTTTCGATTTGTTGTTGTTTCTGTTATACTACCATACATAATATAAATAAATAATCTAATAAGAATGGAAGAGAAGTGACAAGGCACGACAAGACAATAAGAATAAAGCTAAGAAAAATAAAACGAAGAGAAAAGAAAAATTATTATTATTAGAAAATATATTATCATATCAGCAAACTTTTTGTTTTGTTTTTGAAAGCTTAAAGCATTTTTCACTTTCTTTCGTTTTTTTTTTGTGTTATTATTCTTATACTTTTATCCTTAAAGCATAAAAGCAGCACCAAAAAAAGACGAAGGAAAAAGCCGGATAATAAAATTAAATTTCAAAATCTAAATATCTTCAAAAACACCTTTCCTTCGTCTTGATAATTTTCACTGCTTTTTAAGGTGGATCGGAAATAAAAAAAAAATTACGTGGAAATGGATGTAGATGAAAATTATTTTAAATTTAAGATGATGATGATTTTTGTGTAAACGAGAAGAAAATTAACATTCCGAAAGAAATGATATGGTCTAGTTCATTCGAAAGGAATGTGGCATATCCGTAACATGAAACAAGACACATGTTTTTCTAAGCAAATATTATATTTGACTTTATAGAGAGATAATAGTAAAAAATGAGTCATTATAGCCATTCAAATATAATTGGAAATGTTTATTAATGTTCAATGGGGATATTCAAGTTATATATGTAAGTAATTGATGTATGCGTCATAATGTATATTCTTATTTCTGTTTCGATTCTTAACTTGTGTATGTCAAATTGTTTTTTTCTACTGAATGACCTTTATTTTATAATGCCTCTCATTTTGATTCTATCAATTAGTACCGCAGCCTTAACATAATGTTTTCGATTGCACCTGAGAGTTTTAACTCTTGATCTTCAATGTTTCGAACATCAAAATAAATTTTAAAAATTCTTGACAGTTTACAAGATAATATTTTGGTATACTTTATGCCAGTAATTTTAAATAGATCGATGCACTAAACTCAGCATCGATAAAGAGAATAACTGGAAGCTCATTATGAAACTGCAAGAACCTGTAACGCAGAGCGGTGTACGAGATACACAATTCAGGATCGACGGTCTAAATAAAGATAATTCAGGACATCAATAAAGATTTTCTTCGTGGAAGGATGAAACTAGAGCTTTAAGAGAAAGCTTTAACAGTTTTGACTGATTATTGTTCCGAGGAATTAAATTATACAACTACAGCCTATGATTTTGTATAGATTATCACATAGAACTTTACACAAAACTTTTTATTGAGGCTCTGAATATATGCTGGAGCAACGAAGTTTATTAATACTGATTTATGCATACATTTTCTAAGAAACCAGTTGGAGCCACAAGGTAAATAGAGAAATGAATTTGGATAGGTTCATCGAAATACTTTGTATTCATTATATATATATATATATATATATATATATATATATATATATATATATATATATATATATATATATATATATATATATATGTAAATATATATATATATATATATATATATATATATATATATATATATATATATATATTGAGTGTTAACAGAAACAGCGTTAAAAGAGGTGCTATTTAGGCTAAAATATGGAGTTTTTTACAGTTACCTCCTACCCAATTTTTTGGATACTTACTTGTGGTAATATACATTACTATATACTTGTGGTATATAATAACTTGTGGTAATATACATTATTTATTTCAACGGTTGCAGTTTTAATAAGCATGCACTTCCATCGTTCATTGAGACAACTTTTTTACAGCTCATTCCATGTAGAAATGATATTTTCTATGGCATTCATGATATTAAATTTCGAATATAAGCTTTGTAAGTTGCACTCACTTCTTGATCCATCGGTTGCAGTTTAATGTAATATTTGGAGGTGTAAAAGTAATAGAAACAAGCAAAGAAGTTTGCAATTCTGATAAATTTTTTGTGTGTCCAGCGGCATTGTCGAGAATCACCAATTCTTTTTTTCTAATCCACTTCTTTCGCAATAAGATTTTACAGAAGTTCAGAGAAGCTCTAGATACTACTTTTGAAATTAAATTGTAGTGACTCATAGTTTTTGGTTTGCCATCGAAATTATATAGGCATTTAGAGAATGGTAAATGAGTAGCGGTTTCATCCTGAAATTCCCTGTTGAATTTTTACTAAATAATAAAGTTAAACGATTTTTACCGGCTTTGGAGATGAATGTTTCTGATGTCATTTTCTTCCAAAAAAAACTGACCTCATCAAAATAAAAAATAAGCTCCGGAGGATAATTCTTCTGTTTAATAATATTATACAAATTCTTCTTAAATTTGCACGTAGCTAAAGCTTTTCAAACCAGGCTCACTCAGCTAGCAAAAAAATTGTCGGTTGTGGAGTTTTCTTCAGATCGATTTAAGCTCCAAGTATAATATCTTGCCTTTTTCCATTATGATGCTCTGGTTGAGCGACATGTTTCTCTGTGTTTATATATTGTGATAATATATTTCCTAATGTTATTGGAATTTTTAAGATACATCGTTGTAATGGTTATATATATATATATATATATATATATATATATATATATATATATATATATATATATATATATATATATATATACACATATATATATATATATATATATATATATATATATATATATATATATATATATATATATATATATATAATGTTATGTTTGTTTTCATATGTGTGATAGTGGAATGCAAAGTAGGAGAACTTTGCAATTGAACTACAAAAACCTAATCAAACCAATATATTCTTGTCCTTTCTGTCATGGAGCTGTGGTCAAAACAACCATAGTATATTAATAAACAACCAATTAGCAATTGATGTATAGTTGTCCACCATAATATTGGCAACTGAGCACAGACATTATCAGCGTTTATATGTAGTAAGATATGTATCATAAATGTGCATTGATGTGAATCCAATCGGAAAAATCGAAGAAAATTTGAATTTCGTCATATTCAATTGTGTGATTTTTATATTACTTATCTACAAAAATCATAACATATGTTTTATTTATTTATTTGATTTAACATTTATGACTACGAACATAAACGAGATGGAATTGAATCAAAAAAAACGAATTTATAAAATCTATGTACTTTGATTTATATATTTTCAGCGAATGTTAAATAAGAATATGATAACTCACCATATATGTATGTATGGAAAATTATTATCAAAGTACAACCCACCATGTTGTATAATAAAAAAAAAGAACCCAAAATTATATTTCCATGATATTTTTTTTTTTGGAAAATTACTATGGAAAATGAAATATAAACAAAGAAATACGCCGAAACGATAAACTGTATTCTTTAAAAAAAAGAGCGGAAATACATTTTCAACATTTTTCACAAAGTAATATCATGTTTCTCTCATATATGAAGAAAATGGGATTAATTTTCGATTTTGATTTAAATTCTTATCATATTACATTTCCAAGTTTTCCACTAAAAACATTAAATTTTCATCTAATAGTAGAGCTTTTCGTTTTGTTTTTTTCTTCTTGGCAACAAACTAAATTTATTTATTTTTTGTTGCTTTAGACACAAATTTATTGTTTTATTTTATAAATATATAAAAAAAACGACAAACATATAACGTTTTATGTACACGAGAGATTGACGACATTGTAAACCCTACATATGTTTAACTATTTTGATTTACACTATTAAAGCTTTGCATGATTTGATATTGGCAAGTCAATATTAATAATAATAATAATTGTAACGCCAAAAAAACCGTTTAATAATTTTTATACTTCAATCCCAAAACCTCAAACAAAATAAAATTGCTTACCGCTCCCAAGGGGAATATTGCCTTGTTTCGCTTGTAACTGTTGATTGTGTTCCTTACGAACGTGTTCATCACCATCATCGTTGTTATTATTTTGTTTTAGATTACTTGTCGTAGTTGTCGACGTTGTGGTTTGTATATTATTAGCAGCACTACGGAATACTAGAATAGGCTGAGATTTATCCAAGCGTTTCAATGTTTGTAATAATATTGGACCATCAGTGGTGCCATTCTTATTTAAACGTTGTTGCAAAAATATTTGCCCAGATGTGGTACCATCATTGTTATTTTTCTTTAGTGGAGCTTGTGTTTGTAATATAATAGGACTATCGGATAGTGCGGTAGCTTTTAATGCAGGCTGAAAAAGTATTGTACTAGCTGAGCTTGTTTCTGGACCATTTTCCGTTTTTATTCGCTGGTGTTGCAATAAAATTGGTTTGTCATCATCATTATTTAATAAACTAAGCAAATCATGACTATTCTGCAATATAATTTGTCCATTTTCGGTGCGAGCGCCTCGAACTAAATATATATTACTGGTTGGTTGCGAAGTCAGTCTATGTGTTGTAGTTTGTTGTAGGGTATTTTGATTTGATGTCGTTGCTATACTAGTATGTTGATTTGTTAATTCATTGCTATCGGACTGCATTTTATCAAGTGAGCTTGAACTTCCCGTTCGTGATGGAGCATTTGGATTGCCCTCAGTTGCATTGTCATCGGTTGGAGGTCCTGAAATTAAAAAAAAATAATGCATACATAAATTTCGATCACATATTTTAATTCAAATGTAAATCCTGAATATAAATAAAAGTTTCCATCTATATAAATCACATAAGCTTAAGAAAAAGCTTCGTGCAGAATACAACAAAAAAAATTATTTCACCTTTTTATTACCATTTCAACTTTAAAATCCTCGTGTAATTTTAAATTACCATAAAAAAAAATGAATGCATCCGTGATTTTAAAAATACAGAAACTAATAAAAAAAGCTCAAGTAAAACACATCCTTCATTAAAAACAAAACAATTTTTTTTTAATGTTTTACCCACCCATACGAGTTACAGCTATTATCCTGAAACATAATTTTCATTTTCAATCAAAAATAGACAAAAAAAAACAAGAAAAATTTTAAAATAAACCAAATGTAAATATAAAACCCATTTTAAAATGTCTCTTTACTCTACTGCACATATAATATTGATGTGCCACCCTTAAATAGTATTAGGCAATAAACTACCACCAATCGTAATAAAATTTTTAGTGAAACTGAACTCAATCTCTTACAAACGTTAGTTAAACACAACAAAATAAAATAAATGGATAAGCTTATAATTTAACAAGTTTTGCTTCCTCCACTTTTATATATACATAGTATGATGGTATTGAGGGGTCTAGAAGGGTGAAATAGAAAAGTGTAGTTACAAAATTATTAAATCATTCCAATAATAGTTATAAAACCTCGTTCAACTTTTTGCTATTGTTACAATTTTTTACCATAATACTCCTGGTTATGTTTATTTTTTTTTTTTGTTTATGTTGGTTTATTTTATTGGTCAAAATCAACATGAACATGATTTTCAGTGCCGTATTTAGGAAAATTAGAATATCTAGAATCGTTTAACTGAAAAAGAAATAACTATTTTAAATTTACTAATGGTTCGACTTGTGATCGTAATAATTTACTATCAGAAAGCTTTCCCACAATCAAAGAAGATGTAACTATACATTTAAATTCGTCTCTTGTTATAGCAAAACTAAAAAGAAAACTTAAAGCACTAAAAAATGTTGAAGAAGAAAAACTAGAATTCTCAAAATTTACAATTAGTTAAATGACTGGATTGTATATAGTATAGAGAATTTTAATATAAAATCGAATATCTGATCGTTTTCGCTTTCATTTATATAAAAAGTGCCAATGTCAAAGAGGGAAGATGTATTTTTATGCTCGCTGTTTAATATTTAAAATATATAATTTTTTTCTAAAATAAATTCATAATTTGCGTTTAGATAAAATAGTTAAAGCTTAAAGTTTGTGATAAATAACAGTTTAAAATACAAAAATCAATTTACAATAAAAGACAATAGTGAAAATTTGTAAAAGGTGTTCCCGCCAAAGCGAGCAATGCCGTACATAACCAATGAAAATAAACCCCAAGATTCACCTACGGGAAATTGTCGGTTCATTGGCAAGTGTCAGGAGTGCAATAAGAGTATTACGGAAGCGCATACTTATTTAGAGTGCGATGTTTGCAAACTAGTTTTTCATCCTCGTTGCAAAGGTGTTATTGGACAACATATATCAAAAGTGGCGGCACAACGATCAAGGTACTGCACTAAACAATGTCGAGTTACGGTTCCTGAAAAATCTAATAATAGTTCTGATTTAGTCAGCAATAATAATGCAATTATAATGGCTAAATTTAATGAGCACGGCAAGAAATTTGGTGTCATTAAAGCACTGATGGAAGAAATAAAAACCTCACAGGTTTTTGTTTCTGCAGAGCTTGAAAAAATGAAACTGGAATACCAAAAAGTTGTTGCTGATAACAAAGAGCTGTTGGAGCTATTGTGCCAATTCAGTAACAAAAAAAACAGCAAGAGCGAATTGATAAATTAGAGGCTAGTGTAGATGAAATGCATCGAACAAGAATTGCACATAACTTGGTTATAGCGGGTATCCCTAATGAAGACATCCAGCCAAGAGAAGTATTAAAAAAAAATTTTCAAGTATTGGCATGTGAAGAATCTATTAATGATGTCGCAAAAGTGGAATATATGAAACAGAGAACACATCATAATACACCAGTGAACAAATTTGACAAAAAATTATTAGTCACATTCATCACCAATGAAGGAAAATTAAAAGTTCAAGAAAAAAAGGCAACTGGTTCATGTAAGTCAGGTGGTTTACAAGAACACAATTGAGAGACCAGTTTTCTTCAGAGACCACCTTACGTTATTTAGACTTAAATTATGCAACGCGGCACGTCAGTAAAATAAGCTTATTAATTATAAGTATCTTTGGATCAATAGATCGGTAATTTATTTTCGGAAAGAAGAAAGAGCCCCGGTTATTAGAATCTCGTCTCAAAACGACATCGATAAATTGTTGTCTGCAAACAATATTGATCCAACTTTACTTAATTAATCAAGAAGTTCAACTTAATATTTTAGTTTTTAAATTCACTTTATTTAAAATATATAGGTCAATTTTCGTGAGATCTAACGTAAAAGTAGCAAAATTATTTGATGAAAATGCGGATTTCTGTCAAGCACTGGGTATTAAGCTGATTGACAAAAATATAAATATTATAGCAATTTACAGATAACAAAAACTGCTATAAATAATTTTTTCATAATGTTACAAAAATATTTGAACGAATATCGTCATAATTTACTTATTGGAGATTTTAATATAATTTTACTAGATTTCCAGGATAAGACAGTATGTGATTACGAAAGATTAGTGAACTCTTACGGTCATGTATTTTTAAATAAAACTACTAAGGAACATGCTACTCGAAATAGGAATGGGATCAGTACGATAATTGATCATATTATAACAGATATGCTAACATTCTCATATGATATAAACACTTCAGATACGCCAATTTCGGATCATCAACAATTATTTTTACAAGTGTCGCGTATTGCTATTCCTCGTCGTTTAAATAAACAATTCACTGTTTTAGACTACGAAAACATTTTTAATAGTAGTTTATGGATAGATATTTCTAACTCATGCAATATAGAAGAGTTCACAATCAAATTACAAGAACTTATATTAGCAAATACTCGAACCATAAGGAAAAAGACTAAAGTGTATCAAGTTCCTTGGATGAATTCAGAAATAATACATTTGATCACCGAACGGGAAAAATTTAGTTAAATCTGACAAGTAAGTTCAAATCTGTTCAAATAAGTTCAAATCTGACAAGTTTCTGGTAGAAAAACATAAACTGCTTACTTCCTTGGTAGCAGCAAAAATAAAGAAAGCCAAACGTGAAATAAATTATGAGGCTGTAAGCAAAAACATAGGTAAGCCCAAACAATTATGAAAATATTTAAATGAAGTTATTTTTAATAAAGTTGGTTGCTAGAAGAATGTGGCTTCTGTTAAATTTGGTGATAAACTGATAACTAACGAAAAAGAAATTGCTCAATATTTTAATAACTATTTTGCAAGTGTGTTAAAATAATTAACAGTAATTTTACAGTGCCTTCATTTGAAGACTTTGAGTATATTAAATATAATGTCAACCAACAGTTTCAGCTTTGGCGAACAATTGATTTAGAAATTAAAAATATAGTTAAAAGTCTTAATTCAAGTGCAGCGGTTGGGGTCGATAATATTTCCACGAAAGTTATTCAGTATATTATAAATTATATAAGCTCATTGGTTGTTAGATTTGTAAATGATATGTTTATCTCAGGAGTTTTTCCTGATTGCTGTAAAATTGCAAAAGTTACATCAATTTATAAGTGTGGAAATGAAACGGATTTAGCCAATTACAGACCCATTTCAATATTAAATTCTTTATCTAAAATTTTTGAAAAAGCTATTTGAGAAAGATTGGACCATTTTTTAATATCAAACAATGTGATAGGTGATCAGCAATTCGGGTTCACTGACTGTTCAAACACAACAGCGGCTTGTGTAAACTTTACTGACTTTATTAGTAAAGCGATGTACCAAATTGTTTTGTGGATGTCTTTTTTTGGATATACGCTAAGCATTTGATACGGTGAACCACGACATTTTACTAATAAAACTCACTAAACTAGGCCTAACTGAGGTACAGATTAATTTATTTAAAAGTTATTTATCTGATAGGAGTCAAATAGTAAAAATAAACAATTCTATAAGTTCTAAGAAACATTTAAATCTTGGCGTACCTCAGGGTTCCATCTTAGGACCTAGATTGTTCAATATTTACATAAACGGTGTCGTGTTTTGTAAATTAGAAGGTATTTTGCAGTTATACGCAGATGACTGTTTGATTATGTATGCTACAGATTCCCTTGACCAACTAATTTTGGAAATGCAACACGATTTGCAAACACTAAGAAATTGGTTTATGTTAAATCATCTTACATTAAATCACGAGAAAACTAAATTTTTGATATTTGAAAACAAGATTCTGCAGGCAACCATAATAAATGACAACCCTTTTACCTATAACTCTTTCGTTATTGAAAGAGTTACTCAGTACACTTATCTAGGTTTAGTGATTGATAGTCGACTTAAATGGTTTAATCATATTGATAAAATAAAACAATGCATAGTACCATACATATTTGCTATCAGTAGAATAAAACATGTATTACCAAAAAAATCTCTTATGCTATTATATTTCGCATATATTCAAACGCGGTTAATTTTTCTTAACCCGATTTGGAGTGGTTGTGCGGAGTATAAAATGAAAGAACTAGAAATTCTGCAGAAGAGAGCTTTTAAAAGAATAATTAATGTACTATGGGTACCTAAGGTATCTAACTGAACAATTATTTAAAGAATTTCAATCACTTTGCTTTTAAACGGTTCGATAACTTCTAATACTGATGTATAAAAAATATAAAAAATAAAAAAATACACCCCTGGTTTTTCTTATTGTTAATCTTGAAATAAAAGAAAATTTATATTGATGATTTTCTTAGTGAATCGAATAAATATATTTATAGTGGTACTAATCAGCATTTTATAAATAGCTATGCGAGATTTTTATTAAACGTCAATTCTTGGTAAAAGCTTTTAATACTCTTGATTATAGACCTCTTATTCCATATCAAATATTGGCAGTAGAATCATGTTTAGTTTGGAATTGTTCGTATTTTTCCTAAAATTCTGTTTTCAATAATTAAAATGAGCTGAGTATATTCCGTTAAATAATTCAATGTGGTCTATCTCCAATATAACCTAGATTGTTGGAACATTTAATTAATCAAATTTGATTTGTTTAAAATAAAATACTGTCCTAGGCAACAAGAATCCACCTTGTTGCCTATGACAGTCTTCTATTTTCCGAAGTACAAGTCTATAGTATAGTTGTCTACAATTGGACACAATTGAATTTAGGCCCATAGTACTAGTATCTCAAAAGAACTGAAATTGAATTGGGACTATAGTAATATTTACTATATGCTGTGAAATGATTATTTAATTGTTCCATATATCTATCTATGGGCCCAAAGTCAAGCATGGCCAATTGTAGAAAACTGAACCATATAGAGTTGTTGTACTTCTAAGATCCATTCATGAACAATATAATTTAGGAAAAAAAATCCGATTATAATTAAATGTATAAGAAATAATTTGTAAGGTTTTTTTACTATTATTTTAAACGTATTTTATTATTAAATCCTACGAAGCGATAGAATAGTGGTGGAATGAAGTGTTAAAGTGCAGTGAACGTGATAAAATTGTTTCCTAACAAAAATAAATAATTAAAATCAGATATGTGTATTTACGGTTATACGGAAGTAACTAAAGATGCTTAACTTACTAAGTAATCCTTTTGATTATTTAGAATATAAATTTTTTAAATGCAAATAGTGATTCGTGCGGATTATAAATTTTAAAATCAGGTTATATGCACATTCCATTTTAGGACCAACACAAAAGGATAGAAAATCACTGACGCGACCCCAGTGAAAACAGAGAAAATTTTTGTTTTATTTTATTTTAAATCTTAATGTAACTATTTTATTTGATTCTAAAGAAAGTTTATTTTATTCTAACTCAGCTACTTTGCTGTATAACTTTAAACTTTAAAACTTTCTCTAATGACCGCTTTGGTATTCTTCATTGTATTGTAGTGTGTTATAGAAGAAATATATTTTGGTGTACTTGTAAGATCTGAGAACGGACATGGGGATGGGATTCGTAATGGGACGGAGTGGCTGCTCAGATGATATCAAAACATGACTTACTCAGTTGTTTGATTTATCTAAATAATTGATCTTATATAAGAAGTAACAGTTTATTAAGTCGTCATAATGTGTGTATATGAAGTGGTGTCGGGTCATCATGTATAGGAATATTGCTCCTCGCGTTAGATGGTGATGGATCTAGAAGTATTGGGGTGCAACTTTAGATGCAGCATATGATCCTGAACACAAATAAATATGATGAAATTAAGAATCCAAATAATAACAATAATAACCAACATCTAACAATCCTAAATCGTTCCTTTTCATTTTGACCCTAAAGGTTGGGATGTCGTTTGCAAAATTTTGGAATGTAATAAGTTTTTCAGTTATCTGTTTTGATTCTCTGATAATAATATTCCAGTGATTATGGTAGCATCATCGTAGTGGTTGACTGGCACTTAATCTATCATACTATATTAATAAATTAATTGTTACAGATTCCTGAGCCGCCATAAGTAAATAAATTTTCTTTCAGAGTATTGTATATATGTTTTAATTAGGATAAGTGTGTCGGCTGGAGTTTAAATAAATAGTAAAATTATATTTAGTAACAGATTCCTGAGTGACAAACTAATACATTTAGTTTTAGATTTTTGTGTTAATGTTTTATTTTTAATAGGTTATAGCTTAGTTTCAGTTATACCTAAACATAACTTACCAAATTATTTAGTTATTAAAATAATTTACCCTGTACCTGAATATGAAAAGCTGTCGGGTCATAAACGAAAAAAATATTGTAGTGGTTGCCGAGAGGTGAATCGTTTGGAGTGGTTGCCGGGAGGTGGGGGTGTTCTCTGAATGGTGAACAGGTTTCGCTGTTGTCGCGGGGGAGTTGAGAGTACCGTTCTGTTTGACAAAGTAGGTGATTCATTTTCCGGCAGGGAGCGGGGTAGAGGGCCGGGAGCTTTTGTGGCCGGGACTGGGCTTCTAGTAGGGTTGAGCGGTAGGGGTCCGTTTGCTACCTCAGCGCGGGTTGGGATGGAATTGGGGAGGGTTCTGGGATTGATCTTGCATCGGGAGCTGTAGGGTTGGTTTCCGTGGATGCATGTCGGGAAGGAGGCCACGACTCCGAAAGGGATTTTGGCAGAGAAGATTCACTCTTGGTTTAGAGGGCTTCTAACATACGGTATATCATCATTGCCGAACAAGTTATACTTACTCTCGTTTGTCAATATTTCTTTTGAAAAGGTGCAATTTTTTTTCGATATACATCACCGAGAATCGTTTTCTGGCGGCCCCTTTCTTGCAGTTCTCGACGTGGGATTGGTCCTGGAATTATCATTTGTGTGTGGAAGACTATGAGCCATTATTTTGTATGGGTGGTGGGCGGTAGTTAGTGAGCGTTTCACGGGATTGATGGGTTAGTTTTGGTTGTATTGTTTGGGAGTGGAGTGTATTGCAGTTTTTTGTGGTGTGGTAGCTTGATTAAGGTATCAAAACTGTATGATGGGACTAGAAATGTCTTTACCTATCCAAATAACAATAATAACCTCTAACAGTCTTAGATAGTTAATGTGAAAATGATATATATTCTACTAAAAATTATATTATTTTACTAATCATGTAATAGGAAAATGAAGAGGACTGTTGCTTTAGTCGTTTCTGTGACTAACACTCCTTTCCTTAAAACTTTCAATGTTGTCATGGAATTTGAATAATTGGTGCATATTTTTGGAATATGAGTTTTGAAAAGTCTATTTTGATTCTCTGATGAGCATGTTCCAGAATTATGGTCTCATTATTGTAATGGTTGGCCGGTACTTAATCTATCATACCATATTAATAAATTAATTGTTTCAGATTCCTGAGTCATTAGTTAATAAATTTTCTTTCAGAGTTTTGCACTTATATTTTAATTAGGTTAAGTATGCAGACCTCAGTTGAAATAAATAATAAAATTAATTAATTAATTAAGTAACAAATTCCTGAGTGACTAACTAATAAATTTGTTTTAGAATTTTAATTTTAATTTAGTTTTAATTTCATTCAAAATACAGCAGAGCAGATAATTGTTGCGGACTGGAGAATGCTGATTGGCGATTGCAGACTAGTAGATTAGAATTGTGATTATCTTGTGATTGTCTAATAATAGTAGTTTAGTACCGACTCTCATGGTGTCTGTAACCAGGTCGCTCATTCCTAACTAACATACCCTCCTATCCATACCTATCGTTTTATGTAAACGGCTGTAGGAATAGGCCCGGCGCTATCCGGGAATCCTGCCTAGCACTTGATTCTATACTCCTATCAATCAATCAATCCTACGAAGGGATAGAATAGTGTTATACGATGAAAATTTTTCATTCTAGGATGAAAAAATAGGCTAACTTCACATGCATAGGTTTGCAAATTTGTTTTCGAAATAATTAGCCAATTGAAATAATTTTGTTATGGGTATCTGTGTAAACAATAAACATTTTGAAGACCTCAATCACATACTTTTTGACTTCATCAATCGCATTTTTATTTGAATGATGATGATACTTGACCGTATGACCAACAAAGTGCAATATGAAGATTATATTTGATTTTAATAAGATATTTAATCAGAATTTAGAAAATACTTGATCAATAATAGCGACATTTGCTCTCAAAACCTACGAGTATGAGTCTAATTATCTAATATCTAGTTTAAGAGACCAAAATTTAAGTAGATATCACATGAGATTACATTTTGCCGCAAATTAGGCGCGATTTGTGTTTTTACGTCATTTACTGAAATCTAAATTTATTTCTATTGCAGATAAGCTTAAAATTCACAATGTTTTACATACACCAGTCTTTGTAAAAATAGGAAAGCTACAATCAGATTTAAGATAAATCAGAACATAGGAAAAATTTATTGTCCAGATTTCACCAAATTGTACATGCATTACAAGAACTGCATTGACGAATCGTAAAATTAGCTAAAGTAATAACCAGCCGTCATTATGATTTGAATCTCTTTTTTGCATTTCCATCGGCAAATGCTGCGAACTACTGCTGATAAAACCAAAGTCTGTGTTTGAAGGATTTTTATTTAGTGTTTAAAAAAAATTAATAAATTCCAAAAAGCAGTGAAACAGAACCAAGTATTTCAAGTCAAAACGAAAATATACTTTATAAGATTTTTGTATAGCTAAACTTTTTTCGGACCGAAAACCTATATGTGAAACCTAAATAGTTCTAGTAAGTATCCCGTTTCGAAGTCTCTTCAAATAAGTATATATTTTCAAAGTGAACTTTATTGTTAAATCCATGAATTTTTGTTATTATTATCGATTCTATCTATTAAACTAAGGCGTGGTCCAATAAGAGATTCCGGAAGTTTTCTTGAAATAAAATCAATTGAACTATCAAAAATTGTATTTGTGACGTAAGTTCGGTTTATGAAATTTAATATTCGAAAATAATTTTATTTTTAAATGTCATTCTCGAGATGATTCTATGGGTCCAACTCGCCAGCAATCTTTTGAGCATTTAGATCGATATTCTGTTAATTACGCGTAAGGTTCACTTCTAATGCAGGAATCGATTGTGGTTTATCGATATAAACAAGCGATTTTACAAGCCCTTACAAAATATAATCTAACGGCGTCAGATCACAATATCTTCAAGTTAAATTAACGAGTCTCTCTCTCTCTCTCTCTCTCTCTCTCTTGATATGGTAATACGTTCTCATTAAAATATTCTTTCAATAAATTAATGGTTTGGTCTCATCTGTGGCGCGTTGCACCTTCCTGTTGAAACAACAAGTCGGTGACATCAATATCTTGAATTTTTGGCAATCAAATTCATTGCCATGAACACCATAAAATGATCGAAGAACACGAAAATAATTTTACCTGAACCCTGATTTAAGAAATAAATTTTCACAATTTGTAAACGTTGTTCTTGTGGCAATATCATTGGTTCATTGGTGAAATATCAATGAATACTGAACACAAATGTCATATGAACATGACAGCGAGAACGAATGAATCTCAAAGAGAATCCCAATAAGAAAAGTGCATCCAATTGGATCACTCTTTAGAAGGTTTTGTTAACTGATATAATATGATTTGTGCCTTCTAACATTATATTTGCCTAACTAGGATACTAAAAGTAAACAGAATTAAGAACTAGTTGTTAGAAGTCTCTGAAAGATGGCATTAGAAATTGAAAGTGAAATGAAAATTGTGTGATTGTGTAGTGTAAAAATATAGTTATATTTTGTACAAAAAAAAATTCATATGTCGTATTTCAGAAAAAATGCATTTTAAAAAAAAAAATTAATTTGTGTATAAGCGCGCGCGTTCGATGCTTTCACCAAATATTTTTGTAGGTTTGTAGATTATAAAGTTGGGTATTGCCTTATATTTCCACTCATGATAGATCAACCTTTGGAAATTTAAATATTGCAAATCTGATAAATTAAAATATTCCTGTTACATCACAAACTATAAACAACAAAAACGAAAACTGTAGTACATACAATTAACATTGCTATATGAAAAGCTTTTCTAATCTCCCGCAAGACATATTGCCATTGATGCATTTCTTATATATTTAGTACATAGACAAATAATAAAATTATTATCTCCACAAGCAGCAACAACAATAACAAAACAAAAATAACAATAATAAAATTTCCCAGACACAGAAAGCATTTAAAACAGACACCGAAAGCACAACCAAACTGTTGGTGTGTTGTATATCATTTTTATTGTGGTAATAACTTCTGTTATTATTTTTGATCCTGTACTGGTTGAGCTTTATCGTTTTAAGAAGAATTTAGAGAGAATTTTATATTACTCTTCAAGGTTTTATATTATTTGAAGTTGGGCTTTTTACTTTTATTTTTATGTTCATATTTTTTTTTTTGGTTTATTCTTGATCCTGATGTTTGTTGGTGATAATGGAAATGATATGTGGTGATAATTAATGAATTTTTAAATGTAGAATATAAATAGTTTTAGTTTTATTTAAACTTTTGGCACTGAAATATTCTAATTATTATTTTTATTAGTATGACCATTAAATTATTTGTTATTTTATAGCAGGACTATTATTCTACATCCTTTTTCGTCAACTACTTATTATAAAGTTTTATCGTTACATTTTATTTGAAGTATAAAGCAAGTCAATAAAAAAGAAAGACAATAAGGAATAAAATAGCGATCACTTTAACATATATTTTATACACAATAAAGTAGAAGAAAATATTTTACTTTGGAATGTCTAGACTCGATATATTTCGTATTTAAGACTTTACAGTGAAATAGCATTAGATTTTTTTTTAATATGCCTTAATATATCTTAAATAAATCTTTTCAATTATTTTTCAAAAGATATAAAGTACCTCAAACGAGTATTATCTCAGGTATTTCATTTTGAATAGTTCACAGGCCATTAATTCTATTAGAATGTGAAGGCCACATAAAAAATTTATGAGATGTGAGGTTTAAGCTGTTATTGCGATAGTTCGTGTTTAATTATTTATTTAATTTTGTTTATTTATATTGTATACAAAATGAAATTTTCGCGAGAAATTAAAACCACTTCATATAACACATTTTGAAAAAAAAAATCTCCGTATTATCCGCTGAACGTTCGTTTTACTTGTGACCAACAATTTATTCATTCATTTATTCAACATTCCACTGGTATGTTGTTGTTTATTTTTTGCATATGGGATATGTCCCAAATAAATGTTTTTGTATTTTGTTTCGTAATCTGTTTCCTCTGGGATGTTTTTATGTGACCGAATAAAATAAAAAATGAGGATATTTTCTGTTGTATTGTTTTTTTTTTTGGTAATTTTTAATTTTACAACAGTTTGAAGATTTATATTTGTCTAATTTACCGAGTTTGAGGTTGAGACAGAATGAATTATGGATGTTAATTATGGGAACAAGAAATTAAAAATATACATGGATGGGTATAGAATGTACATACATATATGTATACTCGAATATATTTTGCTTTGTAGGCATTTTTCTTTGGACTACGTTAAAATATTGAAATTCCAATCGTGCATAGAATATTAATATATTTGAACATGAATATATATAGCCTTGCATTGGTTTGTTAGGTTAAAAAGTACCATAAAAGGTTCATCGGTATCAAATATGGTATATACTTAGAAACACCATTTACTGAAACAAAATTAGATCAGAGTTGTGAACAAAGTTCTTTCAATAATAATTTCGCAAAAGCTTTTACTATTAAGTGTTGTAAATATAAATCGGCAGTACATAATTTTGGACTTTGGTTTCTATCCATCTTAGACTTTTAGAATTTCATCGTGAAAATCAGAAATTATCTTATGTGAAATGGTTTAAGCAAAATTAAGTTGTACAGTAAAATTTGTATAATAGAGCTTAAGTTGTTTTACCAAGAGCAACTACAGCTAAAATCGGTTAAATATATTTCGAAACAGTAAGTTTATTTTTTATTTTAGTAAAAAAAATAAAATGCTTACTTCTACTAAGTTAAGTTTTAATGTTAACACTGATATTTACTTTAATTTTTATAATAAATATTTTAGTACTAATTAAGACACTACATATTGTATATAATGTTTATTCGAGAAAAAAATAATATTGTTGGTTAAAAAATAGCCTAGTCAAATAAATTTTTAAGTGTCGAGCTTAGATCAATGTTCTGAAAATTATACTACAGAAGAATGGCGAAAATATTTAAAATTAAATATAAGAGGTAAGTATTTTTATTATAATAGTATAAATAAAACCTATTTTGTCTAGAAGGTTAAACCATTAAAAATAGATGAAACATCTTGAAGTTGCGTTAATGGAAAGTTTATGACTGAAACTAATTTCGATAGGTTACAAAAGTATATATACTCATCAAACGTTGCAAATGACATTAGATTGAGATATTACGATATTTCCGATGCTGATCTAAGTTTTGTTCCCAATTCTTTAGGTTCAGAATCAGCTTGTATGGCAAGAAAAAATGAAACAAACTTTTAAAATTTAACCTAATATGTTCCATGGAATTCAAGTGACTGCAGTATAAATATTGCGATCTCACTATTGACCAGTGAAAGATTGAATAAGCATTTTTAAAGCCCTTCGATATATGTCACAAGTTAGAACATAAGGAAATATCGAAATTGTTACAACCAGCTCAAAATATAAAATTAATGCCAGAAAATGTTTTTCACTGGAAGCTTACTGCTTAAGTTGTAAAAAAAAAATTTCTTTTGAACAGCAGAAAATAATACAAATAAATCCTATCAAAAGGACGATTGTTAACAAAACACTGAAGTCAAAGGTCAGATTGCCAAGTTATATCTAAAAGGTTAAAAATTCTTATAAAATTGTGTCAAAAGTGGTTTGGGAAAAGACTTGGTGAAATGGATAATTTCATCAAATCAGTGTCAAAAAAATAGGCTAGCATAATTATTATATTTCGAGTGACTATAGTATAAAAGAGTTATAAAAATAAAAGAGTTAGTGGAATCGAGGATAGAAAAGGAACAAGAAGTCGCCTATAATTAAAATTAAAATATATGTAGTTTTGTCTAATTATTATTCAGTATTTATTAGTTTCCTTTTTAAAATCCCACATGGGGGCTCAACCAAGATATTAATTTTAGTGTTGTACTAGCAAACAAAAATTAAGTCGAGTAATTTAAGAAAAAAGTTTTGTAACAATTTTGTTTGGGTTTTCACGAACGAAGAATATTGATATTTCCATTGAACGCATTTAAATTTGAGACATTTTGGTGTGGCTTTGTGACGGATAATAATTATATTATTATTAAAATACCCAAATTTCGATAATTTTTGACGTAACGTTTATGTAACAACGTGAATATAAAAGCCGTGATGAACGTTAAAAAAGTAAAAGCCGAGTTACTTGCAAAAGGTTTATCGTCGGAGGGTAAACCTGGTGAGCTAAGGGGTAGATAACTAGCTATAATATACGAACAAGCTGAAAATCCTGAAGATCCATGTGTACTCGGTTAGCTAGAGAAGTTAAAACTCCAAGTAGAAGTTTTGGAAAAGCAGAAGGCGAAACGAACATTTTCTTTTAATGATATGGAAGACTCATTGAAACATTACAATGGAGCGGAAGTCATTAGTGTAGATGTTTGGATAAATGAGTTCAAAGGAAACAGGGAATTAGGTGGATGGGATGAGAGGCAGAAATTAATTTATGCGAAACGTTGCTAACCGGAAATGCAAAGTTATTATTAGATAGTAGTGATGTTATTAAAACGTGGGCCGAGTTACATGCGTTGTTAATTAAACATTTCAAGGTTAAGTATATGAGTACACAAGTTCATCATTATAGCTAAGTACCCAATTTAAGAGTAATGACAAAGATTGTGAGCAATTTGTTTTCAAAATCTGTTTAAATTGCCAAAATAGTGGCTGTAGAAGACGAGTCGTTAATCCAATATATAATTGATGGAATAAGAGATCTAGAATTCAACAAAGTCATTTTATATAGTTGTATGATGTAAGACGAATTGATGGTGAAGTTGAAAATCTATGAAACCGTTAAAGAAAAGCTACCAAAGCTATACCACCTTTGATAAGTAGCAGTAAAACCAAACAGTTTGACAAAAAACAATTTATTACAAAGCTTGGATGCAATTAAAAGTACGATTCATCAGAATGGTTATTTTGCAGCTAGAAAAATGATGGAGATGTTCAACAGAGAATTTTATATACCAAATCGATCGAAAAGATTGACAGTTGCATAAGAAATTGTGTGAAATGCATTTTGGTGAATATAAAGGCAAATAAGAAGGGAGATTTTTTACATTTGACCGATAAAGGAGATATGCCATTAATAACATATCATATAGACTATTTAGAACCGATGACGGCAACTGGAAAACAGTATAAATATATCTTTACGGTGATTGGTGCATTTTCTAAGTTTATTTGGATATATCCGACCAAATCGTGTAGAACTAAGGATGCCATAGAAAAGCTGCAATTCCTGCATTTTAGTAATACAGAGAGAATAATATATAGAACTGCATTTGATATAACGACGGGAGTTCGTAGAAGTAACAGACAGGTTGAAAATATTTACAAGACGATAGTTAATGTTTTAACCAAACTAACCATAAACCAGCGAACTGGTATAAACATATCAGTAATGTACAAATATGATTCAATAGTACTTACCATCGAAGCATTCGATATTCTCCATTTGAAGTTTTAATTTAAAAACAAATGGGACGGAAAGAAGATCTCGAAATAACGAAATTATTGGAAGAAGGACACGATGTAAGGGCGTTAGTCAAGGACAAATCTTGAAGATCCAAGACGAAAATAAAAGAACTTATATATAAAAAGAAATCAGTCGTATATGACGAAGAAGATTTCGTCGCAATCAAACGTACCCAATAAGGCTCAGGTCTTAAATTATTGCCGGATTATATTGGACCCTATCGAGTTGTTTAAGTAAAATGAAACGACATGTACGATGTTGAGAAGGTCGGAAATCTCGATGGGCCTAATCGAACACATCAACACATGCTGATTTAATGAAGCAATAGGAGGACCATTCAAGGCATATGGTTATGTCAGGCAATACCGTGTAGGGTATGGATTACCCTTTTAAAATACTGTTCTACTTGTTTGAAGCAACTACAAAATTAGGCTAAAATAATTATTATATTTCAAGTGACTATAGTAGGAGCTGCATAAAAATAAAAGAGTTAGTCGAATCGAGAGTAAAAAGAAACAAGAAGTCGCGTTTAAATAAAATTGAAATATAGTTTTGTTTAATTCAGTATTTATTAGTTTCCTTTTTAAAATCCCATTTATATATATATATATATATATATATATATATATATATATATATATATATATATATATATATATATATATATATATAAATATATATATATATATATATATATATATATATATACATATTTACATATATATATATATATATATATATATATATATATATATATATATATATATATATATATATATATATATATATATATATATATATATATATATATATACATAGGTTGCCTTTTATATTTCGGGATTTGGCAACCCTGGTGTTGCAATCTGTCAACTGACAGCTCTATCGTAATGTTAGAAGTTTTTGAGGTTATACGTACTCAGAACGTTTTGACATACGAGCGCTATTTGTGTTGTTTACAGTAAATTAAAAGATTCATCTGCCCCCAAGAATAGAATTAAATCGTGAACATTTTCGTGCGATTATTTTTTACAACTTTCGACGTGGATTAAATCAGCAGCATTGCATGAATGAACTTAATTCAACTTTTGGCGATGAAGCTCCACGAAGGACCAGTGTTTATCGATGGTATGGTGAATTCAATCGTGGTCGGAGTTCACTCCAAGACGAATTTTGTGTAGGTCGTTCAAAATCAGTTGTTGTTCCGCAAAAACATTGATGCTGTGCGCGAACTGATATTGCAAGATCGTCATGTGACATATCGTGAGATAGAGGCAACCTTAGGCATTAGTGACACCAGCATACACTCAATATTGCATGAACACTTAATTGTTCATGAACAAAAAAATTTGTTCGCGTTAAATCCCACACAATTTGTCAATCGCTCACAAAAAGGCTCGTGTCGATTGGTCGAAAGAAATGGTCGAAAACAACACAAAGAGCGCTCGTATGTCAACATGTTCTGAGTACGTATAACCTCAAAAACTGCTAACTTTACGATAGAGCTGTCAGTTGACAGATTGTAATACTAGGGTTGCCAAATCCTGAAATATAAAAGGCAACCCTCATATATATATATATATATATATATATATATATATATATATATATATATATATATATATATATATATATATATATATATATATATATATATATATATATATATATATATATATATACTTAGCTTAGATCAAATTTAGATGCTTCTAACGACTTTTACCATGTCCTATACTCTTACATCTAGTTTTTATATCCCATTATTTTCTAATCAATTTAACAATTTACCAAAACTATTCGCTATGTGATTTAACCAATCGAATATATTACCACCATTTGGCTATACGTTTATTACAAATATATTTCATCAGATAATAATCTTGACAATATTATTATTTGTTAAATTTTGATTTTTCGTAACGCATTATAGCGTCAAAATTATAATTAAATTTTAATTGAATTTTTTTTGTTGTGGTGGTTTATGGTGGTGATATTTTAAATTTTTTGTTATTTTCTAAATTTGATCCGATAACAGTATGATTATGCGCTAGAAATTTCAATAAATTATGCAATGTTGAAAAATTCAATTGGTTTTCATAGGGTAAATACATTTATACATATATGGACAAGTTTGCATAGTGCGTAGTTAGCACACAATATTTAAACTTTATTTATATTTTTTTTGTTCAAACAACTTTTCTTTAAAATCTACGAGCATGTTATGAATGATATAACAGTGGATGATCCAAAAATAAAAAAAGGAACTACTAGAACGAAAACGTGTGAGAAATAAACATCATTACGATTTAAATTAAAAACAACAGAATTTGTAATTCATGAAAATTAATTACTACAATAAAAGCTCATGTTCAAATTTAAATAAAACTTGACATCAGTACCTCTAATATCGAGTTAATATTGAATACATTTTCTATATATAATTGAATAACATAAAGTTTTCCGAAAAGTATTAGAAAAACAATTTTCTAAATTTAAAGCGAGCCAATATAATATTATAACACTACAATTTGAGCTTAATAATACACAAGACTGAAATAACAACTGTATACAACACAGAAAGCGATTTAAAAATATAAAAAACAAAATTAAATGGAACGTGATTGAAATAATTACAATTTAACATGGGAATTCTTATCTCTTCATTTTATAAACGTGAAAATTAGGTAATCATCTAAGCCAAACTATTTTCCCACTTTTTTTATGTACAGTATATCGTCAGATGGTAGCATTCTCCATTGATTGAATCAAAAATATGTTCTACCCAAACTAGAGCCAATCAAATAATTGAGCTATTTTCGTACTTTTACGAGAAATAGAGATACGGAAAAAAAAATAACGAATCATCGAGAAACTTTTCGAAAAAAAAACTTTATACATTTTTTTTTTATAAATAATTAACTAACTTCTCGTCATCCGCTTTTGTTTCTTATTTTCGTGTATTAAACAAAAAGTAAAGCCTTCTTTTAAAATTGGAAAATTGAAAAAAAAAGCTCAACGATAATTGAACAACCATTTTATTTTCAAGTCACGAAAACTTAAGTAACAATTTTTCAAAAATAACAATAACAACACATTTGGAAAATAGAAAAACAAACCAATCACAATATAAAACGAAGAGAGGCAAGTTTAAATAATGTAAAAACTAGTGTGCATCAAGGGAAAAACAATAAGAATTTTTTTTCCAATGAAAGCAACTAAATTTTCCATTTCCTTACTTAACAAAACAAAATATTTAAAGGGAGTTTAATTTGTATTCTTGTTTTTATTAGCATCGTTATTGTTATTATTATTATTGTATTTGATTACTTTTGTATATTTACTGTTTAAGAAAATAGAATATAATCATTTTCCCAATAAAAGTTTTGTGGTACGGTTCTACTTTTGTGTTCTACCAAATTTTATTCTAATTAAAAATTAATAAGTTACAATTTTAGTTTTCTGATTGTAAGAACATTGAAAAGAAATTTTTGTTTTGAAAAACTTTATTGATGAGCTACAAAAAATATGTTTCTTTATTTTACAGCTTCAGTTTCTTACGTACTCTTCAGTAAATTAGATTAATGGTTATACTACTAGATAACAGTTTATGCGTGACTAACAGATGAACACTCTACTAGGAAGAATGTTAAACAAACGAACGTAGAGACAATTGGTTTAACAAAAGTGCGCCATTCGACCCTACCAGCAGATGTGGCTATTAAGTAAATAAATAAAAACATTAACTGGTATATTACTTTTAGCTAGAATTACCAATGTAAATAAACGCAGCGGTTCACTTGAGCTGGAGGAGCATAACAGACAACCGTATCCTTACAGTAATATTCTAACGTAAGCCACCAGTGAATTAACCTCATACAGTCCAAAATCGTTTCTTCCAATTATATCAAAACTGTTATGAAAACGAATTAAACCTGAAATTGAAAAACCAGGCGACGTTCAGTCCCATCAGTGTGGATTTAAAGAGAAACACTCTACAATCGATTTAGTCCATAGAATAACAGATTTAATAGATTTAAAGGTAAACTTACAATTTAGAGGAAAAAGAGATTTGTTCAGCCATATTTTTGGACATAGTGCAGGTATTTGGCAAAGTCTGATTAGATGGTTTAATATTGAAATAAGAGACAACTCTGCCAGTTGAGTTATGCGAACTGTTAAAATCGTACTTGAAAGGGCGATACTTTAGAGTTAAACAGGAAAAAGTTTACACCAGCATAGATGAAGCTAAAGCAGGAGTCCTGCAGAGTAGTGTCTTGGGGTTCATTCTTTTTTGTAATGTTTATAAGCAACTTACCTCAGACGAATTATCGAAACGTTTGGAAAGACACTGCAATTTTAGCTGTTAGTGACACAATTGGTGAAGCTACATTCAAACTACCAATAGCCATAAATAATATACAAGATTGGCTATCTTGATGCAAAGTTAAAGTAGAAAGGGCACGTGAAAAGGAAAGAGCTCCAATTAAAATATAGAAAATTGTACTGCGGCTAATTGCAAGAAACTCTCTGCTATTCATAATAAACAAGTGTTCCAGTCAGTCTGAACACATGGAATTCAACTATGGGAATTCACGAAAACCAGCAATTAAAACAAAGTCCAACGATTTCCAAATAAAGCTCTCAGAAGAGTAGTAAACGCTCATTAGTTCACTTATAAAGGTGACCTTCATATAGATCTCGGAACTGACACAGTCGCTGAGTTAATAAAGAAATGAGCTCAAAAACACCAGGAGATGCTCCATTATCACCCTTACATTGAAACTGTAAACCAACTTCATAAAGAGAGTATTAGAAGAAGACTCAAAAGACTTAACCCTTTGAGTAACAAGAATCGTCACAAGAATATATCGTCAAAATAAATAAAATATTTAAAAAAAGTTGTTACTACCTAATTCTATATTAATTGTTGGGGTCATCATACCATGCCCTAAGTGGCCAACTATTCAATTTAACAATTTATCAAAACACATGACCATTTTTTTATCCCACCTTTTGAAGGTTTCGGGCCCCTAACTACAGTTGAGAAGCTAGACAGGATCGTAAACACGTAAACGACTATATAAATCGACTTATGAAAGGTACCCTGTCTTGTAGTAAGAGCAAAAGCAAAACTGAAGCCAGTATGGTAATGTCTTCGGAACTGGGAACCTACCTGAAAGTTCGTTGGGCTCACACCATATATAAAAATCGTAGTAGAACGTGCAATAGAACAAAGAGGCTCAAAACTGATGAGGCTAAAAACTGGAGCTCTTATAAAAAGAACATTAAGGTTTACAAAACGCAGATAACATTTGCAACGTTTTAAAATATTTCTCGCCGCAGTTAACTACGACCAACTATTCCACTACACCGAGATATTGAATTAGACCGATTTACATCAAATGGATCTTGTGAGCGCGTGGTGGCATCACGCTTTAAAAATAAGCGGACTTTGACCAGATAATACCATCAGAACTGTTGAGATTATTTTCCACTAACCAAGTTATCTTCATATAATGTTTAAAGCTGTTCATATTAGTATCAAACAGACTAAAGTGAGTGTGAAAGCAGAGAATACCTCACATGGTTATCCGAAAAACGTCATTTCTCTGCAAACCTTAGAAAAGGCTGGTAGAGGTGCACATTCCAAAAAAGATTAAGTTTAATAACTGGGTGCAGTCTCACCATTCGTTCATAACTTGGTTTGGATGATAGACATGCAATAACGTAAAAGTAGAGGCAACCATAAGGAGACTCTTTAAGTATAGTGAACAGATATATGCTCCAAACCGAGATTTGAACGCTGAAGGGTAATACTTAAGGTGAGTAGTTAGTAAGACGCCAGATGATGGCGTGCTTTCAACTCAGCTCTGAAAAAAAGTAATCAAAGGATTACTGTTTTAATTGGAGAGTGAAATACAATATCATGAAATAGGCTAGCATGTGTGATTTTAAGTGAGAGACTGTGGACAACTCTTAATTATGTTTTGGAAATAATGTTCCACCTTCTCCTTGTGGACTTCTTCAGCAAAACGAAGGCAACCTATATTCAGGCTGTCTTCAGAGAAAATCATTAGCGACATTTTTAGGGAATACTGCAACTAAAGACAAGCTCAGATGTTTCATATATCGCTACAATTTCGATTATCAATTGATTGGAACTTCAAAATATTTGACAAAATGTTTGACATTTTTAAGCTCGCCCAGTGCGCCAAATTTTCTAGGTAATTGAACGTTTGCCATAGTCTAACTACTGTTAGAGAGTTCTATAACTAACCATACACCATATACGTGCAATAACATTTTGTTGGAAAAATAAACGTCACCTTCCACCTCTACTCGTTTTTTTATTCAAATTTTTTAAATAAAGCAAAGATAAATAAAAACAATAAAAAGCCTTTTAGTCAAGTGGATCTCCGGAATGATAAGAAGAATAAATTTCTAATCAAAATCGAGATGAATTATTATTTACAAAACGATCTAATAAATATCCAAACAAGTCGTGGCATATAAAAAATATGCTGTGGCGTATCAATGGCAGCAAGTGATCGATGCAGTTGGTGTGATGGTCGGTTTTGCAATGAACTAGACGTGTCCTCATTATAAGTGAGCTTATAAGCTCCAAATGGAGATGCAGTTTATAAAATTACTGTAAATATATAAATAAGTGAAAAACGACGACCAATAAAGACCAATCTCTGCTGCTATTACAGACTGCAAATAGCAGCAGAGATCTACATCAATATAATAATTAGTGAATTTTATCGTCAGCAGTATAATAATAAGATCATCATGCTTGAACAAATTTCGCCAACAATTAACTGTATAGATATTTGGCATCCAGCGCACCAATATTCTTACTCCTCATAATCTTCGAAAGTGCCAATAATTGATCAATGGGACAACAATATGAAAGGCATTCGACGAAATTGCCATTTCCAATATTAAATTATTTCTATCCGGCAATGATCCAAGCCCAATCAAACCAATTTCTCTTTATCATTACCTCGGTATTTTTAAAGGAAATAAATTAGTTCGACAACAAATAAACAACACCTACTCTTAATTATAAATAAAACCAAACATATACAAGCTAAATAAATAAATGATTTGTTAAATAAAAATTATAAATATATATTGAATATCTAATTTTTGGTTGTTGTGTGACCACAACAAGTAGCACTAATTTTTCTGTACCATGCATGTATTTCGAATTTAGAAAAAATATCTAAATTTCTGAAATCTATAAGTTTAATTTTCTAGAAAATTAATTTAAATTGAAATAAAAATAAATGTTGCCACAAACAAAATAATAACAAAACTATTTACTTTTTTTTTTATTGTTGTTATAGATTGTGTTTTTAATTTTCGAAAGAGACAATCAATTTGTAAAATTGAATTAGATAAAATTCAAACACAACACACAAAAAAAAATTATCTAAATTGGTTGTTTGTAGGAAGTAAAATACAACAAAAAAAAATCAATGTAAGTTAATGTGTAATGTCTGATTATTTTTTATTGTGTTTGTTTATTTTTTTGTGTTGTACTTTTACAAGCTTTTCATTGTTTAGGAAAATTCAGAAATTTCGAGTTTATGGGGTACGTATTTAGTAGACGAGTACTGTTATTAAAATAATTTACAAGATAACCATGGTTATAAAATAGACAATTTAGTTCAATTAAAATCTACAAAATAATCAGGGTTGAGTATAAGTTGAAGTTAAATTTGTGTTATTATAGGCTATAAAATAACTAATGATAGACTGATAGGAAAATTTATTGCAAATATTGTATAAAACAGTTGATGAGCAAGTCAATGAAAGAAGGCCGAATTTTCATATCGAATCATGGTGCATTTCTTGACTTAAATTTAACTCTAACCCGAAAAAGTGTGAATGTTTTACAAATGTAGCTTCAGCCTTAAAACTAATTTGTTCGTTAAATTACAATATTTTTGACTAACGCAAACGTAAAATTATAAGATAAGATCTGTATTTTTGCATATTTATGTAAAAAATGTACTGTAGTTTTTATAGTGATGCTTTAATTAGTATATACTACGAATTCTAGACATAAACTGATAAAGTGGCATATATGGCCAGAAAGGCCATAAGACTAAACCAACTGACGCTGGACATACTATTGCTAAGTAAATATTCTGTCCCGAAATTATATCCCATTTAAAAGGGATAGCGTAGCAAAAAAATTATGACAATATCCTTATAGATATTGAGAAAAGTAGTTCTGTTTGCAAACGAAAGAATAATATTAAACCAAAACGTAAAAGAGGAAAAGTGAATTCCTGGAAAATACAATTAATCGAAAATTGTACAAAAACATGCAATTTTTTCAAAATTCTTGTTCAAAAGATTTAATTTTGCAGGCGATGGCTTTGTCTATACATAAAGATGAATTTATTTTAAAGAATTTAAAAGACAAACAAATAGAACATTTGTTTCAGTCATTAATAAACGAAGATTTAGAAAAAGTTTACAATATAAGAATAGAAATGTTTACAGAAATTTTAATTCTGCACTACAGAACTGAAAAAACTCCAATCATGGATATTAGAAAATTCTAATAGAAAATGTTTGTTTAAAGAAATGGAGAAACGACCAGTTATGTATATATGTAAACAAGGAGTTACTAGAAGAATTCGGAATTGGAATTTGTTTGGAGCAAATTCCACCAAAGACGTGTAAAAACTGTCGTCAGTTTATAATCCCAACAGAGCAATACTATAGAGAAGTCATAAGTATAGATATAAAATCAAAAATTATTGATATTTCAGCAAAGTAGCCGGAACTAGCCGCTAATAATATAATTAATAACCATAATTATAAAATAGTATCAGCTGTCAGTAGAAAACATGGTGGTTCATGTAGAAAACATGGCGGTTCGATTGTAAAGTACCATAAGTAGGTAAAAGCCAGCCCAGGTGGCACAGTGGTTAAAGCGGTGGCAGTTGGAACGAGAGGTACTGTGTTCGAATCCCGATAGGAACAAGATGCAAAACGGGATTTTTCACCATCGATCGTTCGGGGGGTGCGATCAGTGGTGTGAATAATACATCTGCATCCCATGTCGAGTTTAGAATTATGGGCCGTCCTATCATCTATGTCAGTATTAGAGGCTGACATGGAGCTATGCAATACGCAGATGGTGCTATACGTAAATTGGACCTATAGCCGTACATAAAGTGGTATCACAACGGACCATTGCCGGTCTAAGTGTGCGGACTAAGTGTGCGGAGATGTGGAAACTTTAACCTCGCATCTTAATAGCGATATCACTCCACAATTTTAGAACAATGAATTCTGTTGATGGTGAATTTTAACCAAATTGTCAACACTATTTATCATAATACATGAGACAAATTTGTATTTTGATGCTGGCCACAAATTATAATAATCCACACTCAGAAAAAATGTACTATTAGTTTGTCAATAGTACAACTATTGATATTATAGTATATTGTTTTCATATTAAAATAATAATTTTTCATTCTTTTGTACAATTGAATTAATGGAAATTATACTGTTAACTAAGCGAATTGATGCTTCAGTAAAAAGTATTAGATTAATATGAATACCATTGATACAATTTCGCGCCATGTTTTCTTTTTGAGAGGACTTGCTTTTTTTTGCAAATTATTAACAGCTAATTACAGCAAGAAGTGTTTACTTCCAAATTTTTTTAATGATATAAAAATAATATATAAACTTAATTTAATATTATTATTAAATAATTAATTTCAAACGCAGTTTTGTGTGAAAATGTTAAAGTAGAAACATAATGTACGTATAAAAATTAAGTGAATATTGTCTATGTACTAAGATTCGAAGATTAACAAATTGATTTAGGGAATTATTTTTAGATACTAGATCACGGACAAGCACAAAAAGCTGAGAAACCTATACGAAGAGAAGAAATCTAAATGTTACTTGTGCTGATGATTATACAGGTATCAGAAGATAAAGATTTATTTTAATAACAAACGTATAATATTTATAAATACTTGCAGTGCATTGATGAACTACCACAACGAGAACTTTAGTCACAAAAAATGATTCGGAAGACATTGTGCGGTTTAAACAGTGCGTGTTGTCAACTCTGGCCTAAGTGGTTACTATTAGGAGATCAAAATATATTATAAAATGATCAATTTCAAAATGAGCTGTGGACATGCATTGGTAGGTTAAATTTAGTTCAGTATAAAATATTTCGAAGTTTTTTTTAACATCTCATAATTGTCTAGGTCGAGATTGATATTTACAATCAATATTATCCAAATATAGTCCGGCTCATTCTTTTCAGTCCTTGCAGTGGCCATCATTTGTGAGAAACTAACGACCCACAGGAGTGATGGAAAGTTTGAATTTTATATGTACATATATGTATTTCAAAATTATATTTAAATGAATTTAAAAAAATAAAAATTAATTTAAGATGTTTGTTTATTTTTATATTTTATTTTAGAGGTAAAGGACTACAATGGTACAGTCCTTTCTCATGTGATTTGTTACATATAATTAAAAAATTTCCTCTTTAAATTAATAGTGCATACCATTTAATTTTAAAATAATAATACGGTTGTACTTTTATTCTAATAGTAAATTACTATTATTTTAAATAATTATAGATACTATTATTTTAAAGCGAACACGTTAATAAAGTAATAGAAGATACTACTATTATTATAATAGTTTGCAAAATATTAATTTAAAGTTATATCTACTATTGACTAAAAATTATGGTAAAAAACTATTAATATAATAGGAATTCATATTAATTTTATAGTATTTTTCTCTGAGTAATTTTATAGTATTTTTCTCTGAGTAAACGCAATGTAGCCTATACATTTAAGGAATAAAATTAGAAAATTGCAACTAATAGAAGTAAAGATTGCTTCGGTGAAATACTCGGTAACTTCGGTAAAATATGTCGGTAAAATTACTACGGTAAACCTTCTTTAACGATAATTTTCTAATAAACGAAAAAACTTAACCATAACCCACAATAAAGCTGGATATTGACAATTTTTGCCGAAATGGCAACTTATGCGCTGTAGAAAGAATATTTTTCATAAGTGATTCATTTTGAGGTTACTTTATGGTGTCATATTTACTATCATAAAAAAGAACAATCCTTAAGTTTACTTTGCACTTTGTAAAGATTATTTCTTTCAAATGTAAGCCGTAACTTTCGAAGACTTGTTTATGCATTTCGAGTGGTCTCTAACCAATGAGGCGAGTAATGTTAGCTACAAGTTCCTCAATCGGTACCGGCTTATCCATGTAGACTTAGGAATTTATTAAGCCTCAAAGAAATTTGTCTTAAGGTGCGATATGATCAAGGTGGGCAATTTACTGGATCCAAACGTGAAATTAACTGTTTACCGAGTTGTTCTCGGTAAACAGTTAATAAAGCCATAGTTTTACAAATTGTGTGGCAAGTAGAGCCGTAGTGTTGGAACCAAACGTTATCAAGATCAAGTATTCAATATCAGGTTACAAATAGTTCATTATCAGTGCGCTATGCACAGCTTTTGAAAAAAATATACCGATGATTCCACCAGCCTATAAAACACACTAAACCGGTCATTTTTCTGGATTTATTGTTACCTCGTGAACAGCTTAGTGTTGCTCTTCAGCTCCACTCCGGCAGTTTTGCTTATTAAAACGTAGTCATGAAAAGTCTCAAAAAGAAGCAAATTTTGGTAAAACACAGTGGATCTTCATTAAGCTTTTCCAGAGCCCAAAGCCTCAAATTATGACGATTTGGAAGGTCGGCTGGCTTCAAATCTTGCACGAGTCCAAGTTTTAAACCAAGATCCTTACATAAAATACGCCAAGTTGTTGCATATGACAAGCAAAGCTGTTGAGAACGGCGCCGAACCGATTCATCGCGTACACTCTCAACTATACTGTTGCTATATTTTCTTCACAACGTTGCCTATTGGCTCGCGTTTTATGAATTTTTTGCGATGATATAACGAATTGTGCGTTCTCGGTAGGCCCATTATCTGGACGCATAACTCGTGGAACGCTAAGAAATAAAGCTGAATAATTTCTAGTCACTGTGTTGCGCTGACATATTGAAAAAAATGTCTACAAATTGTAATTTTAAAGAGAATTTCGGTCATTGTTGCATTTTGCAAATTATTAGGACATATCATCTGATGAAAATAATTAGGATTAAAGCTTCAACTATAGAATAAACATTCATTGTCTTAGTAGGAAATCATGTTGAACACACTTTAATCTACTAAATAGCAAATTAGGAGTCAATACCAATGTTTTGACTACTTTCTATTTGCTTGAACTTACTTAACAGCTTCAATAGATTTCTATTTCCTACATAGATACTCGACTAAATTATTAAACCACTTGCGTAATGACCAACTAGTAAAATTAAACTATTCGTACTTGTTAAAAAATAAATCTTGTTAAAAATAAATAATAGTTTTTAACATTTTTAATTTAATAATCACTTTTTTTTAAACAAATAAATCTGTAGTAATAATAAAAACTATTAAAAATTATTATTATTATTTGGATTTTATTTATTTTAGTTTTTAGCAACACAAATTTGTTGTTCCAAACAAAAACTATAAAAAAGCTTAAAAATTATCCTCAGGAGTGCTGTAATTATGTCAGTTTATTTAAATTGACTAAAACGTAATAATAATAATAATAGTTATAGCGATGGTGATAGTCGTTATATATAGTAATAATGTTTATTATATTTATTATAATTATTACTGTGATATGAGACATGTTTATTGTTTAACTATATACATATATTCGAGTATATAAACTAAATTATCGAAACTTTATATACTCGTACATATATAGTTGATAATTAAAATAAAAAGTGTTTGTTTATAAAAGATTTTATCTAAAGTTAAAGCGTACAATACCTTTAAGTAAATTTGTTTCTCAAACACGGTCGAACTTTTGGACACAAAAACATAGTTGATACCCGTTGCCAGTTACGTTAACATGTAAATGTTTGATGAAGGTAAGTTATTGTATTAAATTATAATCGCGTGCTTGAGAACAAAAAAAAGCATTTCATATTTGCGTGAGCTTTTTCTTGGGCCTATTTACATTTACAGTTACTACATATTACTATATATATAGTATAGTATATAGTACGAGTATAATATAATACATTAACCACGATACATATTACATAATTTAAATCAAAAATATATTTTTGTACTATTTCAAGTACTAAGCACTATTTACACTTACTTAAAATGTATATATAAATAATGTGTAGGCAAATCAAATACTGTATAGTAATCGACAAAATATATAGTTTGATCTTAAGAATTCTTGGCTGACTTATTTTATTCTGAAATACAAAAAATTGCCTAATCTCCAAATACTTCAATTCACCAAACATACCAGAATACTAATTTTTTCCTGCTTTTTATCTAAGATGAAGAAAACAGTATTATTTTTTATCCAATAAATTTCTGTTGATTTTTCAATATTTTTCATGAAAATTTAATAAAACGAACAAAATAAAAAAAAAAACAATAAATTTATTTATGAAACTAGCAAAAAATAGAAAACGCTATTTCTTCAACTCTCATACCCAACGATTTGGCGAAAAAATATGAAAAATCGTGATAGCTAGAAGGATTTGATTCGAGTACTAGACAAATTTTAAAGGAAACCCAATTCTTCTTTTTTTATACATACATATGTATGTATATATATTTTTGGTAAAGAAAAAGGTGGAATTCATTGAATATAGAGAGTTAAAACAAAACACAAAAGATGTGAAGTTTTTAGAAACAAAAACAGAAAAAAATAATAAAATCTTGTTGAGAAACGCTGCATGAGCATTTTATTAATTCAATTTTTAACTTATTGTATATACCCACCCAAGGAAAACAGGTATTGGGATGTTACATCGCGTTTTATTTTGCAAGAAAAACATTATATTAATTATATTGGTTTAACCTCAGTTATAAGAATTCAGAAGGCTACAAAGTTGTTTAAAACCAATTTTAACAAAATAAGAAACCTTCACATAAGCAAAGTAGTAAAGATAACGAGTCAGATGGAACCAGGCATCTTGCCTTCTATTAAATAAGCATTTATTAGTTTCATGGAAAATTTGGTCTCAAAATAAACTTAACTCAGAATATTAATGATATATTGGTGAATAATTAAGGATGATATAACATATTCGTTAATTCATTGATGGCACCGAAATGAGTGATTCAAATTACTCAAAAACAACTTTCACGTTTAGTATTTGAATATCTAAAATTTATGCACATAGATTATATGTAACATTATTGTAAAATCCAGTTTCAGCTACACCGAAAAACTACATAGTATAAGTTCTGACATATACGAGAGAGGTAACCAAAGTTTGCTTAGTTGACCGAAAAAAAAATATTTTCGTATTAATTCTTAATCTTCGTCTTTTTTATCTTCTTCACAATCGCCATTGATGACATTGCATTTCTAAAGCCTATACAAACACTTTTCAAAACAGTTTTCTAAAGTTCACTTGATTACTAAGCTTATCAATTCAGCATTAAGCGCATCATTTTCTGCGAAACTTTTCTCCTCCATTTTTTTTAAAATTTATGGGAATACCTTTGTGAAGTCACAAAGTGCTAGATCCTGGTAATATGATACTGGTATAATTTTTTCAATCCTAGAGATCGCTATAAAGTTACTCGTTATTTCAGTAGCGTGAGCTGGCGCGTTGTCAAATTTTTAAAAACTTTTGGTAAGCAGTCTTCGGGATACCGTTTTGCAGTTACCGTCTGACCCATTTCCAGATAAATAGCAACTACAAGTTTTGATCGGGTGAAGTAAACTTGCAACATTACCTTTGTTTCTGAATTTTTTGTGGTTAAGATTTTACGAGAGGGTTTGCTTCTATTGGGCCCCATACCATGGACTGCAGTTTGGCTTTTGAATTTCTTAAAGAAAAAAGATTTTTCACCAGTAAGGACTTTATAATAGCTGCTAGACTGCCATTTTCGAATTAATTTAGGAAAAATTTATTAAAATGCACTCGAGCCCTATTTTGGGCCTTATTTAATATTCGTGGAGCCTATCGACTAGATTTCTTCGTGTATCCTAGAAGATTGTTAAATATTTGCTATACAGCCATGGAATTCAAGGCAATAATTTCTTGTGCCAATAGTGAATCATCGTCATTTTGAACTTCACCAGAGTCTCAGTAAGGGCTTCAGTGGAAGATTTTGTTCGAACTTGTCGAGACTCGTCTTCTAAAGAAAAATGCCCCGCCTGGAATCTTTAGAACCACTAGGAAATAAACTGTATAGAGATGATGCAATCATTGATTGAAAATTTTTAGTGGCTTTAGTTACGCCGCATATCGAACAAAATGATATAGTAAATTTCTGTTTGCGTTGGTGATGGAATTTCGTCTGATTCATCCTCAGCTATTTTGCGTTACCTCATCTCCATTTTAACTGATTTTTGAAAGAACTCTCATAAAACAGTTGCAAAGGATTTGTGTACCACAGCACCAGAAATCTGTTACATTTTATACATACGAATAATTTTAAAATATATTTTGTCAAGAATAATCCAGAATCATCTACTATGTGAATCGCTCACCAAGAATAAATTATCCAGTCTACATTATTTGATTTAGTTAAAGTGAAACACTTTTAATGGATTTATTTTTTCAATTCCTGTTGCGGTTGTACAGACCTCAAGTACAACCGCAACAGGAATTGAAAAAATAAAGGAATAACCAGAAAAGATCAGAATAGTTTTTACTAAACAATGATTCAATAGACTTAAACTTCCTTGTCTGGTCGAAAATTAATCGCTCCAGCAACAATAAATAAACCTACCCCAGCACCTACAAATTTTGTTATGGGGCAGAACATCGGTGAAACACTACAGCGAATCGGTGAAACACTACAAGAGTTTGCAGCGGACGTAGAACGATTGGTGCATCTCACCTAGTTTGATATGGCGCCCGAATACACAGAAAGAATTAAAATTGATGCGTTTACTGATGGTATTCGTAACGTAGAAACAAGACGAGCGGTTGTGTTAGCATCGAAAACAAAATTTGCGGAGACCATCGCTTGTGCTTTAACGATCGTGACTGTTAACAAGATGATAATACCAGAGGTAAAACTACGACGAGTTGGATTAAAACCAGGAAATTATAACTCATCGAATTACAACAAACCAGAAAATGATTGGCTACCAATAAGGCTTCGGTCTGGAAAAGGTAGAATTAGATGTTGGATATGTGACAAACCTGGTGGTCATATTTCAAGGGATTGTTGGGCAATAAAACGTAAGCGGTCAATGATACCATCATCATTGTATTGGAGGAAAAAGGAAGATTGCAGGGATCAGAAGAGAAGGAGCGTCCTGTAATATTGCAAACAATAAATGAGGAAATCGATAAAGAAAGAAACCTAACTTCTTCAACAAAATCCGGCATGATAGCCATCCCCGTTCCACGGTTGACAAGAGTGGTGATATGGCTTAACATTAGATGGAGAAATCAACGGAAGAGCATGTATGATAACACTAAATGCAAGAGAAATGCGGACGATTGTGCGGGCTGATTTAATAGAAAATAAATTTCAGCCAATTGGAGGATTAAAACTGCAAACAGCAACCGGCGAAAGTGCAGAAATCAAGGGAAAGAAGGAAGTGGCCATACGAATTGGTAACAGGGACTTCTGTCATGAAGTTTTGTGGCTGATATTGTCGATGAGGTGATTTTGGGAGTAGACTTCATGAAGAAGAACAAATTCGGAGATAGGGTTGGAGATAAGGCGTGCTACATTAAACTGTGGAGATTTTAAGCTTCAAATGCAGTTAAATAAAGGTGAGCTACTCGTTCGAAGAATTATAGTGATACATTCAACAGAAATTCGTGGTGAAATGAAAGATAAGATTACTATAGACACGTTAGGAGTTGTGAAACTCAATAAAGAAGAGCAGCCAGTAGAAATGATAACACAACCAAGAAACAGAGTGAAACCTCGATATGAAATCCAAGGTCTGAAATCTAAGAAAGAACAGTCAGTCTGGCTTCACAACTTAAAACGGAAGAGAGGCTTATCACCAAAACTGCAACCTGGCTGGGAAGGACCATACAAGGTGATAACGAAAATCAATGATATAATCTACCGAATTCATAAGGGCATCCGAGGAAAACCGAAGGTTGTACATTTGGAAAGGTTGGCTCTCTATATAGGAAGGGAATTGGATCCTGTTCGGGACGAACAGGCTTGGGCGAAGGGTAGTGTTACGGACACGTGTGACATATCTGATTGAATAGAAGTACTAAATGCTCGTAATTGAATTGCAGTATACAGGCGAAATAATAAATAAAAGAAAAATTCTATTATGACCGAGAAGCGGGCAAAATGAGTATAAATACGCGAACAGAAAGCGTAGAGCTTCAGTCTGAATTTGGATAGCGATAAATTAAAATCGGAAAAAGTGATAGTGAAATAGTGGGGAAATAATAAAATAATAATAATAATATTAATAAAAGTTATAGTGGAAAACAAGCAAGTGGTTTTAATTATTCACAATCCAGTGATCGAACCGAGGATTGGTTTGAATCCATACTGGGAAAACGTAACAATATATATATATATATATATATATATATATATATATATATATATATATTTATATATATATATATATATATATATATATATATATATATATATATATATATATATATATATATATATATATATATATAATTGTTTAAACTTTTAGGAGTAAATATATATAAACATTTACAACAAAAATTGCTTGTTAAAATAAAATTTATCGTTTTGATAAAGAATTTCTTGAAGTGGTTATATGTGTGGAACAATGTCGTGAACATCAAATATTTGGTCAAATTTTCTAATACATAAATCAAATAACTATACAATAAACAATGATATAGACGGGAAATATTCTCCGTATAGAATGTTCGCTAAAAATAACCCAACATGTTATTTAAATTTATAACCTGGATATTGAAAATTTAGTTTTCCAACCTAAAAATAAAAAATACATATAACATCACAGGATCTAGCTTTAATGATAAAAATCACGCATGGTTCAATTTTATTACTTTTGAACAATTTTTGTTCGGTTGTTTGGTTTTGATAAATAATGCGAAAAATTATGTCAAACACTTTTGAATTATTGATAAGCGTTAGTAATGAATCTTCGGTTAGTTTTACGGTATAATGTTTTTTTTTAACTTTCATGATGGATAATTTGGTGTATAACATACACATGTCGCTATATATGGTGCTATCATTTCACTGGTTGGCACTTTGAAAAAATACTTTTTTACATAAAAAAAAATCAAAACCATCTGGTACCAAAAAAAAAAAATTTTTTTTTTTTTTGAATTTTATTATGAAGTCATCGTCATAATTTTCCATCAATGTCTTCCATATATGTAGTAAATTTTTAGGAAACTCATATATATACCATATATATTTTCGAATGTTACACAGCACAGAAGACAATATCCTTTCTTGCTTTTTATTTCATATTAAATGTATTTGAAGGACATAAAATTTTTATTTATTTACATTTTTTTTTGCAATGGTAAATAGGAAATGGTGAAAATGTTTTTCTAGTTTTTTTTTTGTATTTTCAAATAAGATGGTGTCGAAGCAACGGGCATTTCGCCAAAATAAGAAAAAATATAAATTATTATTCAAACTGTCACACTACCTCCTACAATTTTCAATTTAGGAAATGAAATTAAATTCTAGTAAATGTATATATAGTATATTTGTGTACAACACAGAAATTGATCTAAAACCATATTCGTATTAATAACATTCGACTATGTTTTTAACTATTTCGAAATAAGGAAAAAATCAATATCTAGCATTTTGCATATCGCATATAAATCAATTTTAACTACATTTCTTAGTTGGAAAAAAAACCTTCACAACTTAAAATTGAAGCTCACCACTCAAAACCAATATTGAAAAGAAAGTTTAAATCAAATTGTAACCATATTCATTCTATGTTGGTAGAAAGCTCCAGCACAAATGAGAGCAAAAAAAAGTTTTAACAAGGATAAGTATGTATATGTACATAAAGAGATACTTTTTATAGTCATTTATTTGATTTAAGTACTTTGATCTTGAAAAGATTCAATCCATCCAATATCTCAGGCAACATACAACATAAGCAAAGCAAAAAAATTAAACTGAAAAGCTCAATTTAAATCTCCATTTAACTAAAAAGAATAAAACTACGAAAAAAGGATATTTTACAGATTTGTTAAACAAACTTTTTATCACAAAATTTATATAAGTATAAGGATGATGAAGAATTTGTATATAAGCAGAAAAAAATTAAGGGATTCAAACCATTCCATTTATTCAAGTTATACATTATGTTATTTTCAGGATGCAGTTGTGCTTTAAAAATTATATTCAATAAAAAATTGACAAAATAAATAAACTTATATTATATAAAAGTACTTGTAGATACTTCATTAAGCTTTCAACAATTTCCCATAATTTGAATATATACCTTGTTGAAATTTTGGGTCAAAATAAACCAAAAATCTAATTGGTCTAGATTTCGTTTGCTGATTTTTATTTTGTGAACTATACCAATTCATCGTATAGCAACACACAAGTAGTATAGGTACATCGAAAATGAATATCTCAGTTTACTTTTTAAATTGAAAAATAACAAAACATAAAATATACAAAACAACATAATGTATGCCAATCAAGGCACAATTCCTAACACGACATCAATTTGTATTGTTGACGATGGGAAATCGATGATGATGATGATGATGATGATAATGTAATCAGATTGATGATAGTTTAAATAAATTTAAATTTATTGTTTATTATATAGAAATCTAAATGATTAGAATGTCAAAGCTTTTTATGAGCTTTTTCCGTTTTATCCTTAAATTTTCTACACAAAAACATCGATAAAAAGAATCAAGATTTTTATACAAAATTATCATAAAGGAATAGAAAAACAAGGAAAGAGGAAAATAATAAGAGCTTTATTATTATAAGACGAGGAAATAATATGTGATTATCAGTGATGATGTTTTTGAATGAGTACAGGTTTTTTCATTGTTTGTTTATGGAGAAAAAAACTAATCAATAAAAATATAATTTGTTTACATTATAAGATGACATTCACGTGTAACATAAGTAACAAATCAATAACATTTTATGACATTGTGTTTAATTTAATAACGTCAATTGAATTAAAAACATTAATGACATGGAATAGAGACACATCATTTAGTCATTCTATTTTATTTTATATAGTTGTATAAAGTGATTTGAACTTCCGAAAATAATTTAATGTTATGTCTTAATTTGATGCTACTTGGATTTTGAGCATAAATACTGCTTTAACATGGAAGCAGCTTATACAATATACTGCTTTAACATCGAAGCATCTTATACAAAATGATGTAAAAATTGAATAAGTCTCAAGGCAAATGTGTGAAATGAAAAACTTAACGGTCTTAAAGTCAATGTATGTATATTAAGTTAGCCCAAGTTATGTCCCATGAAACCACAATGATAGTACCAAAGCTGTCACGACAGAAACTATCATCCTAGGATTTTACTATCGTATATTTTATATTTTTTTATATACCAGAAAAATACTATCTTGATAGCTAAAATCATCCCAGGATTTAAATATCATCATAATCGCTTTAATTTCGTCTCAGAAAAAATTTAATATGAATCAGACAGTATTATTATTGATTTTTTGTATCGGGGCTCAAGGCTCTCCCAACTCTTTCTTGGTTCGCTTATTTACGTCTTACTGTACGCCTAAATAGCCAAATCGAGGACGTTCGGCTATAGGTCCAATTTACGTAGAACCATCTGCGCATTACATAGTTCATGTCAGCCTATAGTACTGATATGGATGATTTACCTCACCGATCGTAATCAGATGGTAAAAAATCTTTTATAATTATTTGAAATATAATTTTCTATTCATAAACATTGTTACGCATAACCGATTCAGTCACATAAAATATGGTACTGCATACGCCGAAGGCAGCGTGGCTAAGGGAACGCTTAGTCTCTAGTCTGAATTAGGTGACTTTCGGTTTTACACAATAGCCTTCCTATCATAACGCAGAGCTCTGTCATATGTGACCGTATTTATCGTGCACTTAGCATCAAAAGTGATAATTCTCAACCAGCATTAGGTATGAAATTGAAAGCCGTCTAAAGGAACTCAAAATACATAGCAGCATGTATTCGGCGATGACGTTGAGCGTAATAAAAGAAATTGCGTCAGTAATGAAACACAATAACTTTTTGCGGTCCAACAACTTAGTCCAACCAATAAAAATTTTCATAAACTAATAGACCTGGAACAATTCCAGGGCTTCAGTGTTTGGAAGGTTATCCATTCTTTAAAGCGATTCTTCTAGAATCAAGAACAGAAAACACTGCATTGAAGTCGCAAAGAAAATGAGAACTCCACTCGAGGTGTAAAGGGATCGAGCGTTGTCTCCATAAGATGATCTTATAGTTTCGACATCTTACGGGGAGCATTTTTCCCATCAGATGCCAAAACTGTGAAAAACATTACCGTATTGTTTTATCGAAAGCGGAACAAATGTAATCTGATATGCGGGAGTGCGGCATAAAAGCCCTGGACTGAAAAAAAGTGATTAACCCAATATTGATAAACTAAAGAACGATTATTTTGAAAATAATGGGCCTACGGAAGGGTAATCATATGCCAATCTGCTATGGATAATATGAAATCAGGTGTCGATATTAAAGTGATAGGAGATAGTCGATAAAGGTGGAAAACACTAAGGCAAGACTCTTAGAGAGATGATTGAAGGAAAGGTTGAAGGTGTAGTTGCAGTAATCAAAAAGAGTAAACACTGCTACACATAAGAGATCTAAAGGAAGGAATTCGAGACTCTAACAGACACATCTTGGCAAGAAGTATATCAACAAGATACTTCTGAAATCAATAAAGCCGGTCCATTCTGACACAAAAAAGCCACTGTAAAAGAGGAGGCTTGGAACCTGGGATTCATATGAGATATATATGCAACTAGGGATTTGAAACTAATTTGGCTCACTTGCGATCGTTGAATTTAAACTCACATGAAATAAAGATGTGAGTGTGCCAAATCGAAAACATATTCGATCTGATACGACACTTTTACCGAAAGGCATTTATAGTTGATTTAGTTGAAGAAACCTTAGATTCACAGCACTGTTTATCTAAAGATAAATATATGTTGTTGATCTATTAGATAAATTTTTTTAAACATATTTAAAATTAATTTTTTGTTATATGTTTTAATTATGCTTCATTTTGCTGACCAAATTTATATTCTATTTCTTAATAAAATGTTACCGAATACCGAAACATAAAATTAATATTCATTGTATCACGATAGTTCGATAGATTCACGATACTTTTGCTATAGTTGCCATAAGTATAATTTTTATATTCCTGGAATAAAAGTTCAGACTAACTTTTATACGTTTAATGTCGGTGTCATTTTATCTATGACCTAAAACATTTTTCGTTTGTCCGATTGCAAGGATTGTTTGTTTATTTGTTTATACGTTTATGTGTTGTCACAATAGATAGAAAAAATTGGCAACTAACATAGGAACATTTAAACGAAAATTGCTAGTTTGTACCATTTTACCATTTGTGCTTTCATCAGACTTTCAACAGCGCTCTCTTCACTTACTCGAAGGTTAACCATCTTTAAAAGCTGAAAACCTGACCCGAGCCAACAAGAATAATTTGGTCAAATCAGTTTACATCGTCTTTTTATTTCATACATATCAGAAATTTACATTCAATTACGGCAATCTCGTGATACATATGCTGAAGGAAACGCATAAAGAGTGGTGAAATTTTGTAAAAAACATAATTTAAAAGACTGCAGTTATATGATAGCAGATGCCTGGAGCAGTTTATCACAAGATAATTTTAAATAGGCGTGGAATAAATTGTTTAATAGTACTGGAGCAAATGAGAAAACTAAGAAGCCAGCGAATTATCAGATGATCTGTGAGAAAAGAATTTATAGGCATGTTTCAGTAACTTCCAAGATTTATCGATTGCGATACGGAGGATGCACAAGTTTGGCCGAAGACGATAATAACGATTCTGGTTTATAAGTTTTGCATGATGATGAAAATATTGCACGTGTCCTAGACGAAAATATGATGACCGATGGTGAAGTTGGGAACAATAACGAAGATTATTTTTAAAAAAACAGCCATGATGAAGCCTTAACTGCATTGGAAACTGCAATGTCGTGGTACGAGCAGAAGTTGTGTAAGGCAGTTGCCTTACACAACTTCTGCTTTTGAAGAGGTTATGAGATTCAGCCGAACAAAAACACGAACTAATCTATAAATATATATAAATATATATATATATATATATATATATATATATATATATATATATATATATATATATATATATATATATATATATATATATTTATATGTATATATAAATATATTTATATGTATATATATATATATATATATATATATATATATATATATATATATATATATATATATATATATATAAATATATATATATATATATATATATATAAATATATATATATATATATATATATATATATATATATATATATATATATATATATATATATATATATATATTTATATACATATGTATATATATATATATATATATATATAAATATATATATATATATATATATATATATATATATATATATATATATATGTATATATCAATATACATATAATATATATACAGGGTGTCCCCGATTGGGATGCTGATCCGTTACGGGCTGATTCCTTGGTTCATTTCATGAAAAAAATCGTATGGCAGGGGGGGGTCAATTTTTGATATTCTTTGAGATACAGCGCGTTTAAAAAATTTGGTTCGGAAAAAAAGTACAAGCGGATATTAAGCTGTAACTTACAAAATTTTTATCGAACAGCAACTAACAAAGTCTCATTTGACGGACAACTAAATAGGCTATATTTAAGATCTCATTGGCTATCTCGCATCTGTATCCATTTAAGAGCTATGGCGTTTTAAAGTTAAAAAAATAAAAAAAAAATGATATTTTTTTTCATAAATTTGAGTTTTTCTCAAAAAAATGCCTTAATAAATTTTTTTTTTTTTACTTAATTTTAATCCGCTATGATCTCCCCTACAATCCCCCAATACATTATTTGTACCCACGTGTTATAGTTTTTTACTTATGAGACGAAGAATGAAAACACGACACACAAATATTTTCTGTTAAAAGATAATGGTAGTGTAAAAATTGTAACAATTTTTTTTCGTTAGTAAAATAAGAGGCGACGATTAGCAACTCATTTTAATATTTGTGTGTCGTGTTTTCATTCTTCGTCTCATAAGTAAAAAACTATAACACATGGGTGCAAATAATGTATTGGGGGATTGTAGGGGAGATCATAGCGGATTAAAATTAAGTAAAAAAAAAAGGCATTTTTTTGAGAAAAACTCAAATTTATGAAAAAAAATATCATTTTTTTTTTATTTTTTTAACTTTAAAACGCCATAGCTCTTAAATGGATACAGATGCGAGATAGCCAATGAGATCTTAAATATAGCCTATTTAGTTGTCCGTCAAATGAGACTTTGTTAGTTGCTGTCCGATAAAAATTTTGTAAGTTACAGCTTAATATCCGCTTGTACTTTTTTTCCGAACCAAATTTTTTAAACGCGCTGTATCTCAAAGAATATCAAAAATTGACCCCCCCCTGCCATACGATTTTTTTCATGAAATGAACCAAGGAATCAGCCCGTAACGGATCAGCATCCCAATCGGGGACACCCTGTATATTGGACCCCCAGAACTTAGCATACCAGCTACATTTTATTTTAAAAAGTATTCACCAGATACAACTCTCATATCGTTATCAGACCCGGGAGTAATCGACGTTTGAACAGCTCATTGAGTTCCGAAATTAACGGAGAAAGGGTAAAAATTTGCAAACAGTTCTTTCAGGCAACGCTCGATATAAACGATCAACAGATACGAACCGTTATTGCAAAAAATAAAATTGGTTTTTTGACTGAAGATTTAAGAGGCAAACATGGCTGCCAATCGAAACACATAAACTATATTCCGCGTATTGAGAGTTACTATTTCCGTCAACTTGGGAATGCATAAATGGCGGCAAAACCATTGCCGATTTATATAGAGATTACACAACTAACTGTAGTCGAGACGCTGTTTCAAATGTCTCGTTATCCACGTTCACTTCTATTTTTAACAACGAGTATAATTTCTGACACGGCATTCGCACGGCATTACACGGCATTTTTAAATGGCATTCGCAAATGAGGAACATGAGGAAAAAGAGGCTATGGAAAAAAATACGATACCCATAAATTGGAGAAACAATTGTCTCGGACAGAGAAAGAAACTGACAAGAGAAGGCCTGGGGAGAGTTACATCGTTGCCTGCTATGATGTGCAGGGTGTCTTACCTGCCCCAAGAGGAGACGTTTCAGTATTTTATTATAAATCTAAACTCAATAGTAACAATTTCACAGCTTCTGATATAAAAAATGGTGTCGTATCCTGTATTTTCTGGCATGAAGGCGAAAGTAATAGGGGTGCTATTGCAATTGATACATGTGTATACAAATATATAGAGCAGCTAGTGATGACACACAAAAATCCAGAAGTTGTATTTTTTGGACCAATTTATGTACCACACCAATACGTCCCAATCATTCGCGCATCGAAGAAAACTGGCAACCCCTATAAAGTAATTGAACTTTCTTTCAATGACTTTCTAGATTTTAAGTATGTTTGTCAGCATTATGGAAGTAATTTCTAGATAACAGAGAGCGGCGAGCAAGTTAAATTGAGTGACGTAAAATAATTCGAGTGGAGAGGGATTTAAGTATATTATTATTTTTATGTATACATATATTGAAATAAATAAATTTTATTGAATTTTGTTAATTTATTGGGTGTTGAGTTTTACTTCTTTCCTATTTTAAACTGCCACAATTTTTAAACTTTGCAATTTTTTAATAAATAAAAATGAGACATCTAGGGAGAGGGGTGGGAAATGGTGCTACATGCTGCTTAAACGCGAATTAAAATTCTTAAAGTTAGATTCAGTATGCTCTCTTAAGAGTTATATATATATTTTTGTTTTTACTCTCCTGAAAAATTTCGTTTTTTGAGTTGTGTGACATATACATGCGATATATATATATATATATATATATATATATATATATATATATATATATATATATATATATATATATATATATCATGATTTTCTAATTACCACATTCATACACTATAACAGCTAGGATCAAAAACTCACGATTACCTTATTGTATTTTTATATCCTCGCTCCAACAATTATCATGAGAAATAAGAGGCAATAGAAGGTGAATATTGTTTCATATGAAGCAATTGTTAATTGGACAAAATATGTGCTCTGTGCCTTTTGACTTTAAAATAGCATGAGTACAAAAGGTTTAAGATTTTCACGAACAACCCAACAATAGCAAAATCTAAAATCCCAAATTTAGACGAACCAAAAAATTCAAAAATCTTGCTAAAACCCCTCATTTGTTTGATCGATTGAGCTTTATTGTACTATTTATTTGTTTATTTTGTGGTTCAGCTTTTTACGATTATTTTGTAGTTTTTTACTATCATTTTTTATTGAATTTAATCGATTCGATTAAATTAATGTCAAAAACTATAGGATGAAAAAAAATTATTTATTATATTATTTTTATGAATTAATAAATATATATGAGAAATTAAAAAAAATTGTTAAAAATAAATAAATTGAAATTTTACGATTTTAATTGCCTAATAAATATACAAATAGATTTAGTTTTACATTTGGAAATAGAATTGGCAACCATGAAAGACGTGGTTATGTGTTTACAAACCATTTCAAGTAACACAAGATATAGAATTCAGCCTGTGTCAATACCTACTAAACACCAAGGTTTCCAGTTTATTACCTTTTTATAATTTTGATTTACTGAATTAAAGCTTAACAAAAGCTGCATGAAAAATTATGTTTTATAACATAAATTAATGATTATAGTATAACAGTCTAAAAAACATAAATGCATACACAAATATAGTGAAAATCATCCATAAAACTAAAAGATGACTACACAAGACTTATAACAATTAATAATAAAAACTATAAATACAATTATTTCAACTAAAAGCAAATCATATTTAAAACTAAAATGTAAACGTATGTTTTAATACAAACAAGCAAATCAACAATAGATCTATCTTCTTGGAGGTACACCAAAAACAAGAATATATATAAAATAAAAGCTCAATAAAATTTATATTTAGATGTTCAAATATTTTACGACTTGGGCGAACTGTCGTCAATTTCTCTTTTCATACAAAAAAAATGGAAAATAAACTTAACCGAAAAAATCATAAAGAAAATAGAAAACCATAAAATTTTCTATTTATTTAGTTTATGTACTATAACAACCACAAAACAATTAGACTGCTTGTAGAGTGAGTACAAAACGTACTAAATGAAAACTATATATACCGTTTGTGAAATTGAGTTTTTCCTCTACCTGGATTTAATTTCTCATAATATTTATATACTTTGTAATTTTTACTTTTTTCTTTTATAATTGCTCTTCCTTCTCGTTTCGAATAATCGAAAATTTATAGACATAAGTTAAGAGCTCAAATAATATTTTGTTACAAAATCTAGCTTAAAACAATAAATTTATACAATGTTTATTTTTTCGAGAAAGCTTTGGAATAATATTTATAAAGCAAATGAAAGCTTATTTCCTGTGCGATTCACACCCAAAAGTTTAAACCTAATCTACTTTCGCTAGTATTTATTGTTGTTTGTAGGACACCCTTGTCCATTATAAAGCTTAATTCGAGCCTAGATCCACATTTCTCAAAACGATTTAAATCATAAGATACTTAAGAAAGAATTAAATCGATCAATGTAATATTAGGATACATAAAATCATAAAAATATGAACAGTTTTACTGAACGTATTTAAAAACTTTAGAAGATTTTACTAAACGACTAGTTGATATGTTCAATTATTTTATATTTTCCAACCAACAAGGATAGTGCACGGAAATTAGAATAATACATTTTCATTTCCTTATCAAATATAAATACAAACTAATATTTCAATTGTTTTGAAAATTATATGAAAAAGATAGAGAAATGATCTTTAAAATATTGAATGAGTTTGGTTTTTTTTAAATTAAAAATAAAAATATTATAAAGTTAATTATAATAATAATACTGGTATCTTAATTATAATATAATAATATAATTACCTCACTTATAATACAAACTATAATAAAACTAAATATAACCCATCATATGAAATATCCCTAAATAATATAAAACTCAATAATAAATATAAATAATAAGAAGAATAAGAATAATTCAATATAATAAATATATATTCCACCATTATAATTCGCATGGCCTTATTGAAATGTGTTGGCCATGTTGGAATTTCATTTACCTAAATTGTGAGTGTGTTTCAAAAATATGTATAAGAGATTATAAACCACATGACGTATATAGTGTAACAGTGTACATAAAGGAAAAAACTGTATGTGCTGTTAATTAACTTCGGCAATGTCTAAGACTATTCTATAAACTAAAAATAAAACATAAAATAAACTAAACTTAGACATTGTTAGCTTAAATTATGAAAGCAGCATTGTACTAATTTTCATATTACAGACACTAGTAAAGTGAAAAAAAAAACAAAAAAGAAAGCAAAAAATATATATATTTATGCATGCTTTTCTTTCTATCTGATGTTACAGTGAAACGAAAAAATGGTGGTACACAAACAATCTGTGCATGTGCAGTGTCCTACCAAATTAGTAAATACGTTGATCAATATAAAAACGAAGACAATCAAAATCAAGGTTGGTTATTGAAACATAATAAATCGAGAATAACTAAAGCCTGATTTCCATTATGAAAAATACTGACAAAATAGTCAAGGCGGGATAAAAAATATAATTTTTCTTAAAGTGCGAGAGAAATAAAAAATATTTCCAGTATGAAAAATTTGTTCAGTACAGAATAAATTTTTATGGTTACTGAGAAAATTAATATAGCAGTACTGACAAAACATATCAAGAGAAGTATTTTTATTCAGTACTGGAGAAATATTTTATAGGAAAAATAAAGATGGATAATTTTTTATGGTCAATTCATAATTTTTACATTTCGTTTTGTGCCATTCATCTTAATTCATTGTGAAAATAATTGAAATACTGAATAATTATGTTAAGTTTATTTGTTTTTAATTTATTGTTTTAGATTTAAAGTGTATTTTGTCTTTCTTTTTCAAAAACAAAAAAAAATTGAAATTTATTGGTTATGTTACAGGCATCTGTCGAAATATCAAAAAAAAAGAAAAAGGAAAACACGATCTCTGTCACTCTTATGGTATTTTTAATTTTTTTTGTCGCTTTGGTTTTTTCAATAAAAAATACTGACAAAATTTTTTCCGTAATGGAAATCTGACTTATTGGGTCAGATTACAAATAAAATAGTTTAGTTAAGTTCTTGGTGTAATAATTTTTTTTCTTATATTTATTAAATAAATAAACAGAAATAAATTCCAACAAAAACCAATTTACCGCCCAGGTGGCGCAGTAGTTAAAGCTGCGGCAGTCGGAGCGGGAGGTACCGGGTTCGAATCCCGATAAGGGCAGGATTGTCAAGGGATTTTTCACCATACGATTACGACCCATCTTCGATGTCAGTAATAGGCTAGCATGGAGCTATGCAATGTGCAGATGGTTCTAAGTACATCGGAAATATAGCCGTACGTCCTCGATTTGGCTGTAATGGCGTAAGGTAAGGACGTAAATAAGCAAACCGCGAAAGAGTTTAAAGTGCCTCGAACTCCGAAACAGATTGTAGAGATAAAAACAAAAACCATTTTTTTATTAATAAGACTAGTGGATTTTACGATATTGCGATAAATGACTAGTTGGAAAACGTTTGTTACATTATTCTTTAATTATTTTTTTTTTATATTTAAAAACCAACCACTTTATAATAGTTTAAATTTATATAATTTTGTTTCTCTTATTTTTTCATCATGAGATACAAGAATTATTCATAAACTAAACTCTCAGTGTAGTTCCTTATGTTTTCTATTAAGGTTTCGATTGTACTCTCTCTGTTGCAAAAATTTTAATTTTAAGAATGAAGTAATTCTAGTAAGTTGAGGATGTAGCTCTAAGGATGTAGGGTAGTCGTTGAGGGTAAGAATGATTATCGGTCCAGGTAGTAATTTTTTTCCTTTTTCCGGTCCTGTTATCCCAATTTCCATTCGGCGGCAACGCAAGATTCATGACAACTTCATAATTAACCCACCCAACCACTGAGCCATACCTGAGTTTAACGGCCGGCAAAACGCGTTGTTTCACCGAGACAATGCATCGTGTCACATATCGATAAAAACTCAAAATTGAATAAATTGGGCTTGTAATTGCTTACCCTCCCATGATATTTTTCAGATTTAGCCCCAATCAACTTTTTCCTGTTTTCAGATATCAAGAGAATGCTTGCTGGAAAGAAATTTAAGTCCAATGGTGAAGTAATCGCTGCAACTGAGGCCTATTTTAACGAGAAAGAGAAATCGTACTATAAAAGTGGTATCGAAAAGTTGGATTTCGGTATACTCATTGTATGGCCCTCAAAGACAACTATGTAGAATAATAAAATCGAGTTTTGTCAAAAGTTTGTTTTTCTTACTTATCCTACGGACTTATTGAACGACCCTAATTTTTTAATATTTTATAGAACATATTTTTCTGAGAAGTTCGAGCTGAATCTTATATAGTGTATAAAATACAATCACCCTCTGAAATAATCGAATCGTACCTTTATAAATTTAAGCAATCATAGGTTCCAAAATAAACTACATAAATTCCCATGAACGAAGTAAATTATATAGGATGACTCATCTCGTGTGCGTGACTATAGACTATGATAGTGAAAATTGTAGGCATCATCGATTTTTGAAATAGTTAAAAGAAAGAAAATCGCAGAAATATAATAGACAATAAAGGTTTACTTATTAAGATAGTTAAAATAAATCGCTTTCGACTGGTATAGAGCTGTTTGAGTCTGATCACAAAAAGTGAATAGTTCACTTGCATAATCAATATGGTGAGAAGTAAAACTAATATTAAACTACATGGTGGGTAAATCTTATACAACATATAAAGTTAAACGTAATCTTTTGTTACATCATTAATTAAATAAATAATTTTGCTACATCAAAGCACTTTATATAATCCCTAGCAACAAAAATAATATTATTTCACCTACATGATATACCCGAAAAATATTTAAAATCAATACATCCTAGATTACATAATTATGTAATAAAAAAAACTAATTATAATTATTTTCAATAAAAATTAAAATTTATTTCTGGGATTTACCAAAAATATGTCTTTTTTTGTATGTTGAATGAAATTAACTCAAATTATGTGAAAAGACAACATCCCAAAGTGAAATGGAGATGGTTTTAATACGAAATACAACAAAAAATCTCACCACATCTCTTTCGTATGAAACATTATATATGACATGATGATATTATTGTGTCTTATGGGATTTAAAAACTACAAAACTTTTGAAAACTAAATAATATAATTAATTAAATAGAAATGGTATTTATAGAAGGGGAAGATACTTGCGAAAATTCTAACTAGCAAATTATTTTTGTATAAGTTAAAGGAGTTACAACTTACGTTAAGGAGTTCTATAATCTCCTCGAGAAGGTTAAAAAAGGGAAATAGGTTTCAAACAAAAAAATTGGCAGAATAACTGTCCGGTTAACATCGAGTTCTTTGACATCATTTGACACGTCCTGCAGCTGGCACGAGTTCAGTCAAATATACAATTTAATGAAACTCAATCAAAAGATTCATTAATCAGTAATCTCATTCAACCCACATTTATTTAAATTTAGTTCTTACTCGGTGGGTAGCCCTTAGCTAACCCTAACACGAAAATAACAAATAAAATGTATATAATGCTTTTTGCATCAGGTCACTTTTATGAGCTTTTGATATGGACAGCATTTAATTTTGAAATTTTCCGGTTGGTTTGGATCTTTCATTCACGATACGTCAGATGTCGTAAAAATAATTAGAAAATGATAATAAAAGGTGTTTTTAGAGGTTCACAATTTTGAGTTGGCAACACTGCTTTATTTGACAACCTATATAACAGCTGATAGTTACTTTTTGTTTAGTTTGATATTTCACTATGGATAGACCTATATCCGGAACAACGCTAGCAAATTGTTGAAATTTTTATCAAATTTTATGAACAATTCGGGGAATGGGCTGCAGCACAAATTGATATTGATGTTGTATTTACATTCAAAATGTTTTTCTCCGACTAAGCTCATTTTTGGTTGAATGGCTACGTAAATAAGTAGAATCGGCGCATTTTGAGTCAGGAAAATCCACAAGCTTTTTTCGAAACACCATTACATCCACAGAAAATTACTGTTAGGTGCGTTGAGTATGTCTTCAAACCCGTTATTGGTCAGAATGTTACTGTCAAAGGTGAGCGGTATAGGGACATGATTAGAAATTTATTTGTACCTCGATTAGCCGGCATCAAGCATACTGACATGTGGTTCCAACAGGATGGAGCCACATGCTACACAGTACGCGCTACAATTGATTTTTAACACCTGAAAGAGATAATTGAACACCTGAAAAGCAACATTCGAAGAGTGATTGGCGAAATACGACCGCAAAGCTGCGAAAAGTTTATGAAAAATTGTGTTTCAGATTGCGTCTAGCACGCGTCAGCCGTGGCGACCACATGGCAGAAATCAAATTTAAACATTAATGTCATAAAATGTTCTATCCAATAAAGCCCGTTTCATTAAATTTAAAAACCTTTTTATTTTATTACGATTTAAACTTGTGTGACTCTATAAAAAACTCCCTTAGTAGTGTTTCCGATGTCGGTTTCTGTCAGTCAAAAAGTGTAACCTTTGTGGCGGTTATGTTTCTCAGAAGTCATCTGAGTCGTCTGTCCACATTGCAACATTTATTTTGTTTACATGATAAAATCAATTAAGTGAAAAAATGGAACTATCCCGTAAAACTTTTGGCGACGAAGCACCATACTTGATTAATGTTTATAATTGGTACAATGAATTTAAACGCGATCGGCAATGTGAGAAACTAATTAAAGAGGAGCCTCATGTTGCTTATCGTGAAGTCGAGGGTGTCTAGGCATTTGTATACCAGCATACATACCATCGTACATGAAAATTTAAACGCGCGGAAGCTACATATGTGCACGCTACATTTGTTGACAGACGCACTTAAAATGTTCGTTTCGACTGGTACCGCCACATGATTGAATAATTCGTTGGAGGTACTTCAAAATTCAAAATTTCTATCGTGACAGGTGACGGGTCATGAATATGTACGTATGCGCCGAAAAGAAAAAAGTAATCGACCGTTTGGGTCTTCCAATTCGAAAAAAAGCAACAAAAGTTGTGCGAGCTCGTAGCGTTGGGAAGCAAATTGTGTCTTGTTTCTTCACGAAAACCGGTCATGTCGCTACTGTGGCTCTTGAAAATCAAAAGACAGTTATTTCGGCTTGGTTTGCCCGAGGTTTACTACAAATAGAATAAAACGTAACCTGAAACTGCGAATCATTTTGCATCACTCAAACGAACGAATTGTGGAGTCCTTACAGTCTAATCATTTCTTCCTGAACCTAAATACCAAAGATAAGAAGCAGGGACACCGATTTTTATCAACTGAAAAAGCGATTAAAACAACGATTTGTATCACCTGAAGAAGCGTTTTAGGCGAATAATCGTTCGCGAAACGAATGAATCGTCAGGATTAAAAATTTTGACAAATTTGGCCATTTATATATGTCACTATTCAATTCATTCACACCACAAATTATACATAAAATTCCAGCTATATCAATACCAAGTGCGTTTTAAGGTATGGGAAAATATAACACCGGTTATTAAGCACTAGGGCAATACGTACACAACTTTTATTATTGAATATGTTAGTAATAGTTTTTTAGTTGTGTTTCGGTTTATTTGTGAGAATTTAAATAAAATTTACAAAATATTTCACAGGTGGGGTTTTAGTTTGAAAAATCGAAAAACGCTCTTATTTTTACACTTCAAGTTTCTGATTTAAAAGATATTCACCTAACAAACGTATATATTACTCAGAAAGCCAGTAATTCCAAAACCACATATAGTTATTTATAAATAAAACATAATGTACTTACGGATTTGTAGACTCAAGCAATATACTGCTTGAGACGTCATTATATTCTGAACGTCCAAAGGAGGTTGATAATTTTTTTAGAGTTGAACCTCTATATGCCTTGAAATATTAACGCTTACACCATCTCGTTGAAAAATAATGATAATTTGAAATTGGATTTAAATCTGAAAAAAGAAAAGTAATAAAAATTAAAATAATATTTTTACAATAAACTTTATCTTCATTATTATACATTCGAAACATGCTGGCATGTACAACTTAAACCTCTAGACCCAAAGTAGATTTTTTTTATAAACCGCCGATAAAAATTAATTAAAACCATCCAGAATATTTTATTCGATAACAAAACACGAAATTCAACACCACCACAAACATACAATTCATTAATATTGACCACCATTATTTCAAATGGATTTTCATTTAATATAAACAAAAACAAAAAAAATCTTACCAACTTGAGTTTTAAAATCAATTATTCACAGTGTGAAAAATATTTCCACTTCCAGCGTTCTTTTGTACACAACAAACAAAAATTTACCACAAAAAATAACAATTTTATTATATCTGAGAATTATACAATGGAAAAAGCTTTTCATTTTTTTATTTTAATATTCTTGAAACAATATTTCTCTCTAATTAAAATTTTTGTCTATTCTTGATTGTTGGAGTTTATTTTGATAAATTTTAAATTTATTTCCAGATATTCAATCCTATTTCTGAATATCAAAAGAATAATAATTTGATTATACATACAGATACTGAATTTGTTAACTATCAATACTTTGCAATTCAAGCTGTATCATCTTGTTATATCTTATAGCAAAATAATAAAAGTGTATACCAAAAAGGTGTACATAAAAATATTTTATACTCGGAAAATTGAGAGTATCGTGTTGGTTTTCTAAAAGAAAATTATATTTTTATGATTCTAATAAAGTTTTAGAAAATATTTCAAATAAAACTTATCGTGCCGAAACTTGGGCATTAAAAAAATTATTTCGAAAAAACATAAAAATGAGCACCATAGACTAGATTTGGGACATGATTTGATTTAAATTTTGGACACACTTACAATCGAAACTGACTTTAACAAACCACTTGAGCTACAAATATTGTAAAATTAAACAATTTCTAAAGGAACCCATACAAATTTCAGTTAAGAACAGTTGGCTAAATACTACATCCAATCAATATCATAAAAAATTAGTATCAATATCATAATCCAATCAATATCATTCTTCTATATATCAAGAGGTATCTTCGAAAATTATTTAGTAGTCGAAAATGAAGAAGGACTCTCATCAGATCACTCTCCAGTCTTGATGACAATAAGTTCCACGGCAGTAAGAAAAGCAAGCCCTCCAAGACTAACAAATAACAAAACAAACCAGGAATACTTTCGACAGCTAGTCGAAGAAAGCGTCAATCTACAGGTGCCAATTTCGAACGCTTATATGATATAAGAAGAGCTGGAAAATCCCCTTGTAAGGATACAAAAAGCGGAATGTGAAGTACCCCATCCAGCAAGTTATATTACAGAAAAGTATAAGCAACCCAGTTGAAGTACGAGACTTGGTTAACAAAACAATAAAGTCAAGCTTGCTAGACTTGGTAGAGAACTAGAGCTCCTAAAGATAAAACAATCCTAAACAATTTGTGCAAAACTTAAACTGCTTATAAAAGACTATTCGATGTGGAAGGCCACTAAAAGTCTGAAAGACCTAAACTGCAAGTGCCACCTATAAAAATGGCTGATGAAACCAGAGGTCGCAGTAATAATCAAAAAGCTGATCTGTTTGCCAAACACCTAGAAATTACCTTCAAACCACCAGCTGGATAGGCAGAGAACGAATATTTAACACGAATAACTAAAAAAGACGAGGTACTTGTTCTACCAGTCACTGTGAAAGAAATCAAACAAGAAGTAAAAACTCTTAAAGATTAAAAAGCTCCTAGATACGACCTGATAACAGCGATAGTAATAAAAGGATACCAGAAAAAGTACTAATGATACTATAGATCAATGCCGTTTTTAGACAAAGTCATTTTCCGAGACAGAGGACAGTAGCAAAAATCATAGTGATTCCTAATAGAGGCCAATCTCTTTATTTAGAAATACATCAAAAAATTTTGAAAGATTGTTATTCAAGAGATTAAGCCCAAAGTTAGAGAATAGAAAACTTAAACCACTACATCACTTTTGGTTTCGACAAGGCCACTCAACAATAGAACAGGTACATAGGATCACAGATACGATTGGGTGCTGAAGAGGAAGAAGATATGTTAAGCAGTATCCTTGATAACCCAAGCATTTGATAAGGTTGGGCACCAATGTCTGGAATGTAAGTTTCAACGAAACCTACAAAAACAATATTTTGAATTGCTAAAGTCTTACATAAATGGCCATTATTTTTGGGTGAGACAGGAAGAGGAATACTCAAAACTGAAGAAAATATTGACAGGAGTCCTACAAGTTAGTTGAAGAATAACGCTCAATGAATGAAAATCAACAATCAACTTCACAAACAAGAAAGTAGAATACATTCCGAGGAAACTGAATTCCCAACAAATTCTGTACTCTGACAGTGTGAAATTCTTTGGCATGAAACTAGTTAGTGCTCAGGTGGAAACCTTGTTAAAAATAAAAGACAAGAATGGAATTAAATGAAGGAAACTCTGAGCTGACAACGCAAAATAAACTACAGTTATATAAACAAATCCTTAAATCTATCTGGACATACAGCATTCAACTTTGGGTCTGTGTAAAGAACTGTACAGTTAAGATCATACAAACATTTCAAAACAAAATAGCTACGTAGTAGTTTGTTTTGAAATGTTTGTTTGACCTTAACTGTAGAGTTCTTTGCACAGACCAAAGTTGAATGCTGTATGTCCAGATAAGTTTAAGGATTTGTTTATATGATATATTAGAAATTACAACCTTAACATGGAATATGTCGGCGACGAAATATTTAAAATTGCAAAGAGTCTGTAATGCGACTGCAACATTACAACGAGAAGCTGCGGAACCTACTGGATTTTTCTAAAAAAAAATTCTTCGGCATCGGTACACCCGTACACCCCATAAACCCTTTAGTTTTCTCTTATTATAATCCATCTACCAAAAGCTTTTAGGCTCCAACGTGATATGGATACGAGAATAATCTACATAAGAAATTTTCAGACAGAATCAAAAAAAATATGAAATTCGATCAAAACGGGAGGAGCTTATATTACGGGCCTTTTCTCTTAAGGTTTTTTATAACTTATGATAATTATAACGCGGTTCCTTTTTAGATTAAAAAATCAGTTTAAAAATAAACCTATATCTATCAATTAGACATTTAAAACGTATTTTGAAGAAATCTGTAAGAGGAATATTTTTGCCCAGTTAGTATAAGTTATCAGTATCTAACTAGAGAACCTAAACTGCCATATCAACGTATATATACATGTCTACATATCAAGTATCTAACTGCCCAAAATATCACACAATTGAAATGATATAATCACAAAATCTTTCAATTATGACCCTCTATTATTACACAATCATGCCAAAATAACTGATTGAATTGAACACTGATCTGATCTGTTCAATTATATAAGATATTATATAAGATTTATACATAAATACTTACTTATAAATACTTATATCAAGATGTGGGACTTAAAAAATCAAATCTGCAGCATTACAGTATTGAGTAATTCATACATTCTATTTACTCTTATCAGTATTATGTTATGTGCCAAATGACTTATGAAAAATAGTGTGGGTTTCTATCACTTTCATCGTGATGGTATTATATAATAAAAAATAGGAAAGTGATATTTATATTAGGTAATGTTTTATATTTCACTAAATAAAATGATTTTTCGAGTTATGCAATCAGTAATTTCATTCATAATAAACCAAATTGATATATGGTATGTGAAGGTATGACGAGAAATTCTTACTATAAATTAAGTAAGTGTTTCGTTTAAGAATCATTGTAAAATAGATCGGTCTTATTCTGTTGTTCGCAAACGTCAGTTGAATACAACTTTAGTTACCCGGAGATCTATAAGAAATCCAACAACGTCATTGGTGAATTCGACCCTCACTTGAAGAATGTAAAGTTTTGGAAACTTACTGTCCTTTGAATGAAAACCTTCACATTGTCTTTACCAATTTTTTAAAATCGTACTTTTTAAAGTCCAAAGAATTCTAGCTGAATATTTTCAATGCATGTAACTATAGTTGATCCAACGACCTTTTCTCAATAGTTTCTTAATTTAGTGTTCATTTTAAATTATTTTTACTAACAGTTTAAAATGTTAGTTTTGTGAAGGATATGAAACCCGTCAACCTAATCTAGAGCAATTACACTAGATTTCACCTTATAGTAAACATTGATAACTTATGTCCAATTCTATGTTCGTAAAATAAAAATTGAACTAGTCATATCGTCTGATATAAAAATTTAGTATCACAAGAAAAATTGTCTTCTACATTCGAGACTAAAATTATGCTTACATAATATTTTTTTTTGTTATTGCGACTGCTAACGCACACTGGTGATTGGTCCGTTGTCATACTACTTTTTCTTATGTACGGCTATACGTCCGATTATCCGTAGAACCATCTGCGCATTGAATAACTTCAAGTCAGCCTATAGTACTGAAATGAACCATGGGAAGGCCCATGGATTCTAAGTTTGACAAGGGATCCAGATATTCAATCACCGATCGGACCGCCCAAACGATCGATGGTGAAAAATCCCTCTTTACATCTTGCCCCGGATCGGGATTCGAACCTGGTACCTCCCGCTCCAACTGCCGCAGCTTTAACCACTACGCCACCTGGGCGGTACATAATATATACCATGATATAAACACAACTTTGTTGTTTATATCATGGCATTGTTGTTTTATTGAGTTTTATTGAATCATCAGCCAAGTCAACTCCTGTTTTTAACAAATTTCTGTTGAATGAATAAGTGTTTTTTGAAAGATTTTAAAAGAATAAATTACACACGGTTGTTCAACACCTACTAAATTATTTAATCGCCAGATTTGGCCAATTTCGTGTTTACGGAATGACAGTCTCTTGATTTTTGATAAAATGATCATAATGCAAAAACTATGAACAACTTCGCCAAAATTCGTTTTTTACGTATTGACTTACATAAATGACGTTTTCGTTGATTGTTTGGCCTGTTCGAACTGGATTGTAGAACTGTTTGCGAAATAAAAGTCTAGATCAAGTCTCGTCGCCAGTTATTATGAATTTCAGATCATTATCAATCATAGAAAGCATTTTTTTAGACACTTCAAGCTTAAACTTTGTAACCTAACATGAAATTTAAATATATATATATATATATATATATATATATATATATATATATATATATATATATATATATATATATATATATATATATATATATATATATATATATATATATATATATATATATTATATATGTATATAAAATCAGGCGCATCTGCTTGCACCTCAACAACAGTGCACATTACTTCTAACAGTTTTCGATTCGTTTGTTTATTCGCTGGTGATGTCTTCTTCAGTTTGGTCAAGATATGTTTCGTCAAAATATGACACTGTCGATTGAAAATCTGACTTCAATTTTTCTGCTCGAGATTTTATTTCGGTCAAACCACTTAATCTTTTCGGTATCCGTAATGCAAGTATCAAAGGTTTAGACGGTTGATGTAGTGAGCGCTACATCAACCGTCCAAACCTTTGATATCATTGTAACGGCATCAAGTAAACTTATGTATAGCAATTGATTACTGCCCTCCATTCGATCGCGTGTTTGCCTCAAAATGTTTGTACTATATAGTGAGTTTTAAATGTTTGTATTATACTCATTTTTATCGGTTGCAACTTTGATGTGGTATTTGGTGGAAAATACTCTAGCTGAATAGATTCCAATTTTGATAGATTTTCTTTGGGTGTTTCTGACGACTAAAATGAACACCAAGTTTTGTCAACCAATCCTCTCATTAATAACTTTTCATTCATACTTTTTGATTGTTATAATAATCTATGTCAAGATACTTAATGCCACGAAAACAACTCGGAGTTTTGCTCTTCCCTATTATCAAGAGTTTCAATTTTTCGATACCAGACATATTGAAACTCACTAAACACGTAATTCAATTTTTACTATGCTTACTATGCATCATGAATCCAAAAAATAGATCCACCACGAATAATCAAAACCTGCCAGCCAAAAGTATGCGTGAACTTAAACAGTCGGGTTCGTTTAAATTCTTTGTTCTACAATTACGGTGAATTGCGGAAAATCGAACTACGGAAAAAACATTACATTGAGAATTAGTTAAAAATACTCCTGCCATAGATAAAATTCGATTAAAGGCATAATTCGACTAATAGAAGTTCAATATATAGAAATTTTACTGTATATATATATATATATATATATATATATATATATATATATATATATATATATATATATATATATATATATATATATATATATATATATATATATTTGTTCCGTATATATTCCTACTCCAATTTTCTGACGATAAAAAGCACACTTTTAGTGAACTTGCGACAAGAATTGCACATGACGTTTGTTAGTGGATGTTTCTTCGCATGTTTCAGTAATGGAATAAAGGGAGGAATAAGAGGGAGGAATAAACCCAGTACTATTATCATCATCATTTTCCTTTTTAGTGTCATTGATGGATATTCTAATCACCTCGTCTACAATATCTTCTAATGTTACTTCTTCATCGGTTAATATAATTTATCAACGGTCACAAAATGATCCCAATTTTTTTATCTTGGACATATGCTCCTATGAAAACAAACCATTGGGTTAGATCATTAAGTGGAATTTCATCATCTTCGTCGTATAAATTAGTGTCGGTGTGAGGATTACTCTTAAAACATGATCCGGCATGTCTAAAACAGTTAGCTGTTTGGCTACTAACCCGATTACACGCTGTAGCAGCCATTTCAACCACATCTATCAATGTTACGACCGTATTTTTACGACAATGTTTTGACCGCTATCTTAATTTCTGACCAATTTTAATAAGAGATTACGTCTGTAATGGCCTTTAAGGCTTTTTATAACACCTTGATCTTTCGGCTGTAAAACGAATGATGTGTTTGGTGGCAAAAATGCTAACTTAAAGTGTGAAGGACAATTATCGATTAGTAATAAAATCTTGTTTTTATTTTTAATCAGATCGGCGTCCCATTTCCGCAAATAGCACTCGAAAATTTCCAACGTCATCCAAGCCTTTTTATTGCCTGTATATTCGACAGGTAAAGCTTTTTTAAAGCACCTGGGTGTTTTAGTTTTTACTATAACAAGCAATTTTTTTTGACACTACCAGCCATGTTAGCTCCTACTAACAAAGTTATTCTCTCCTTAGACATTTTGCCGCCTATACCCACTTTCACCTCTGAACCTAAATGTTTTTTCTGGTGTCATTTTATAAAACAAACCGGTCTCGTCAATTTTTTAAGTTTCACATGCTGTGTATCCAACTCGAAGTTTTGGCCACACAGATGCTATCCACTCATCAAGTGTACCTTGCTGAACATCTGTCGACTTGCCAGATATTTTTCAGTCGTAATAAACTAAAAATATTTACAATTGTAGTGCAATATAGGTCGTTATATCAAAATTATTGTAATACCCGAAGTCGTTTTAAGCGAATGTTGTTCAATAGGAAAATCAAATCAATCATTATTTTGAGTTTACGACGTTCTAACCGATATGTCGTTATAAGCGAAAACTACTGTATATATATGTGTGTATGTATATATATATATATATATATATATATATATATATATATATATATATATATATAAATATTTATATATATATATATATATATATATATATATATATATATATATATATATTATATATATATGTATATATATATATATATATACATTTATATATATATATATATATATATATATATATATATATATATATATATATATATATAAATATATATATATATATATATATATATATATATATATATATATATATATATATATATATGTATATATATATATATATATATATAAGAATATATATATATATATATATATATATATATATATATATATATATATATATATATATATATATATTTATATAATATATATATATATATTTAAGTGTGTGTTATTTTGTTTTCTATATGTTTAAGCTTGGATGCTAAGTTATTAGTACCCATATTATAGTGTTAAACCATAACTAACTAAATAAATAATTAGTTTAGCCTTCTGGTGCCAGTTGAAATAGTTTGCCACAGAAAAATATATCTAAAACATAATATACTTTAACTAGTCTTTATTAAGCCGTCATACTTCGTTTATTATATGCGTTACATAAAAATACCATATATCCTCGAACATTACCTTATTATGAACTAGCACACAACATCTATTTCGTTATTTCTAGTTTCATTTCTTGTTATTTTGCTGAAAATTTATTAGCTTGACCTTGATACACAAAACATAATGAAAAATGTTTAGAAAATATATACAAAGTAAAGAAAAGATGGAAAATCATTTACCAAACTAGTAAATATAAAGAGAGCTTTTTCAAAATACACAAATAGAAAAAATTAAAACAACTATAAAAAGCTATATATCTGGTATATCTGAATTCTTCTTTATATATGTATACAATATAAATTATACATCGGAAAAGGGAAAATTATACTCATATACATACATAGCAAACAGAGTTAAATCTAAAAATAACTTTTTTGTTTGGTGAAAATTCTAACGTGTATTTAAGAACTTTTATTGCCACATTACCCAGACCTGATGTGCTTTTTATAAATCTACCAACTTCTCCAATTTGACCAAGGAGTTTATTTTTCTATATCACACAATCAAATCGGATAAGAAAATTCCAACGGAAATACTATAAATACAATAAACAGGTCAAATACGAGTATTATACTTAATAAATTCTGCGAAACTTTATCCAATTGTACGCTTTTTGTGCTCTCATGTCCCTAGTCATTGATATATGTGTGCATAAAAATATACATGTACGTACATATGTGTATGGATAATTGAATAAATTATTACAGAATTTAAATAAATTATTCTATAATTATATAATTTATTTTACTTTCCAAATAATTCACAACAATCAAAAATATGATAAGTTTAATAATTATTCATATAATTCTGTACAACAAGTAATATAAAACAATACAATATATTACATACAACAACAAATAGTACAACATTTCAGCCCCCACTGTAAAAAAATAAACATTATGAAAATGCAATTCATTTTCAAATGAAAATTCCAATCTTTTCGTGCAATCATGATAACCAAACAAAAACATAGAAAAAAAAACAGGAAAATTTATTAATATTTTTATATAAATCAAGTTAACCCTGTCAGTAGGTGGAACATATATTTTCAAGCATATAATAATGTTTTAGTAAATAGACTGTATGTTTTTCGAGTAATATTTATAAACACTATCAATCATAGGACGTGTTTAAATATAACATATATAGGCTAGTCTTTATTTACAATCCATGTAATTGAATTTCCATCGTTCAAATATAATTATATATAATCTGTCGATAACGACTTCCAAGTAAAATATAAGTATAAGATTCCCTCTTGTCTAAATATTTGCCTGTTACCTCGAAAACAATATAAGCATATGATTAAATAAACATTTTGGGATGACGTGTACAAGCTCCCAGTACCTTCGACGATATTTTTCGTAGTCGTTTGTCCTATTTCATCGGTAGTATGAACTTCAGATACTACGTTCATCAAACCGGCTGATCTTATAATTTATCGAATGTTGAATTCGGTAGGTTTGATCACTATGTATGACAAATTGTATAAAATATGGTACAAGATATTGTAATGCGTGGTTATGGTTTTAGATAATATATTCGTTTGGTGTTTAAACGATACCTATATAGACTATAATTCAAACCAAGTTGACGGGTAAAATAATAAAAACTGCTTTCAATATGAAGGGTACTCTATAGTCTAAAAGCGATAGTGAATCTTATTAGGGACAAGAACAATAAAAAATTAGTTATTCGATAATATCACCAGGATGTGCTAAGCAATGAAATAATATCTAAATGTGTGCACTAAAATCTTCTGGTAGTCCCTTAGAAGTATATTGTCCCCACGTTAAAATAAATACAATTCTCAGAACTTTAACACTTTAATGTATCGCAACTTGGATGTTATTTGCGAATGTTATTTGCCTGGGATACTTATGTCATTATTTATTGGTGTTATATTATCTACACCAGCTTCCTGTTGTAAATCTATTGTTGAAATTGCTTAATAAAGCCTAGGTGTCTACAAGTTAGTAAGATGATACGTTCGCGAGGCAATGCTACTGCATTCTGTTGGAATGAAAGTTGAAGAAAATGTACCTTTGTTTAATAAATCTTTACCTTGTTTAATAAGAACATCAACTGATGATAAAATTTCGGACAGCTATATATTGTTTTAAATCTCAAATATTTGCAATACAAATTTATCCGTGTGAATGGCCAAACCAAATTCCAACCACGTTACTAATTATTTCGGAATGTCAATTCTTCGTTAAATTAAGTTTATGCTGAAGCAAATCCAAATTCTTATTCGAACAATTGTGTTATATGGATTAATCACCAAAATGCTTGGGCCACTCATCTTGAGTCTAAATATGATTCTATACAACTCAACTTTGAACAACTAAAAATGTATACTGTTTTTGGAATGTCATTTAACTTCAAGAAAAATTCTGAAATGCAGTTACTGGCAAGTTGATATTTATTTATGAATTTATTTACAGATATTTCGTATTGTATTGAACTGTACCATTTTGAGCTTTAAGCTCAATTGTAATAGAATGTACAGTTTATATGCATAATATTTAAAACAAACGGGCCTAAAACTTTCCATACCCACACTTTAACTGCATTGCTATCAGTCATTGAAGTTAGAAGTACGAGCTCATGTTATGATCCATCTTTTAGGCTTTCATGTTTTTGCTGTGGTTGCTACCGGCATAGGGTGTAGTATAATTGAATTGGTTAGCGATATTGAGGCTGCTATAAATATTTTGTGAATGCTGGAGTATTTTACATTTAATATATTAATAAATTTAAAAATTTTGAGTATAAACTTGACAAAAGTCAAAGTCTAATCATATATAATGTACAGTTACGTTATTTACTATCAGATAATACTCGCCAGATTTTCATTCTTAACTATTTTTCAATCAAAGAGTAAAGTAAGTTTAAGCCTTAGAGAATTTCTGATTCTTTAGATTCTGATTCTGAAGAACAACTTGAGAATATCTGATTGAGTATTGATTTGATCACTACAGCTAGACTACAAACCCACAACCTGTTAAGAGATTAATGATTCTTTCACATGTTTATCTATTAACAAATATATATATATATATATATATATATATATATATATATATATATATATATATATATATATATATATATATATATATATATATATATATATATATATATATATATATATATATATATACTTATGGACAAATAACTTATAATATTATAAGGGAAATCGTGTCAATTTTCATACTAAATGCCAACGACAGCATGATTTCGTTAAATATAAGTTTCGGAGAAGATTTCTAGATGGCACACGAATAACAATAGATGAGAAACGAGAACAATAGATGGCACGCGAAGTAATTTTTTAATGAAATGACATAATTTTAAAAAAAACAAGTTTTGTTTATTTATTATTATTTATTATAAGCCCATTTATATCAAAAATTTCCAATTTCGATTGTAAAATTAAATTTTTTGTTTAGATTTTAAATTTTGTTTCGTTAATAATTCGTTGAATATTAAAAACTGCACTTAAAAAATCTAAACATTTCGTTCAACTACTACTAGTGCCATCTTTTAATCTTCTTCGGAATTATATCATGTTGGCACATAATATCGACGCGTTTTCCCTTATAGTTATTATAAGTTATTTGCTTATAGAACAAAATCACTATGGAAAATAAATGAACTTATCGAATGGCTTATAAATTTTTTTCTCACTTTATTTTATAACTATTCAGTTTACATTCATAATTTTGTCGTTAAAATAGTATAGTCAGCATTTCAATTTAAAGAGAATTTTTTACAAAAAACAGTATAAATGCAAGATAATGCAAAACAGATATGTGTCATATATCTGTAATATGTGTCACATTGCACTTGCGTGGTGTGTTCTGTTGAACATGTTGGACGCCGGCTACACGATGCTGGAAGAATTGATGGTGTTGGTTGTATATTATTTATGTTTAAATGCTGAAATGTTGAACACATTGAAGTAAGAGCCACTTTTTTTGCTGCTGGTTGTGCTGACGGCGTGGAGATGTACGATATTGGCTCTAAGAATGCAACCTGGGTGAAGTTCTCTCAGTCCATAAAGTCCAAGTTGACTTTTTAAGCTTAATTCCAAAAATCGATTGATTTGGAGCTTGTAGTTTGATAAAATAGTTCGCGGTCTTCATGACCTTTGATGTGCGAAACATGGATATTGATTACTGTCATTAGACGATACAAGTTGTGTAACTGTAAGAGTTCAGGTCCTGAGATCGTATAGGTTTTCGGTAGATGCTAAACTTTGGTTGACATCTCTCGTTCTAGTCGCAACAAGAGAATAACGATAGATGAATGATATGATGTTTTGCACCTACGTCTAATAGTCCCTTTACGTCTAATAGTCCGTATTAGCCGTAAGTACGTCTAATAGTCCCTTCTGTGCATCTCCAAGGTGTTTGTTCACCAGACCCAATTACATGGATTAAAAGAATGATTTATCCTGATGGGTTCGGTATACTCACTGAGAAATTTCAACTCGTCGTCGAACTGTTGTTGTGCATCAACAAATTGTTTCAACTGTTGGGACGTGATGTTATTACTGTGTTTAAATAGTTTCAACGGATGGTCGAAAATCGAGGTTTGATTTTTTAGAAGTCTTATAGGTTACTCTTCATTTTGCCTTATCTGGTCGAACTGCTGTTCCTACTGTTCTGCCTCTTTTTTGTGACAATATCCCAAACATGTATCCAATTGTATCTCCTATTGTATCTCTGTCTCGTCCTACGTGGTTTAATGTCATTAAGAGTTAGCAACTCACTATCTTGATTAATGTTGTTAAATTACCATTGCAGCTGTTGTATGATAAGATCGCATTCGATTGGGCCAAGCCCTTCTCCACGATATGCATTTCTTGCCAATAACTAGACAGATGGTATCGAATGACTATATATCCCATTTAGTCGACAGAAGTTCTACTTTGGCAATATTGTCATAGTACATGCCCGAGTGGTTCCATGTGGTGACCGTGAGTGAAAGATTCAACAATCCTGAATCTTTAGGCCATTGGTTACCAAATACTAAGCTGATTATACTCAGTAAAACGCAGGTGTATTGAAACACACGCCATGTGGTTGAATGCCATGTGGTTGTCTCTCTGTGGTTTAAAGGTTACGTTGTCATCAACTGGATCTCCTTTTCGTTCTTCAGTTTTCTTTTCTTTTATGGGCTTTGGGCTTGGCAAAGGTGCTACTGTGGTTATGCAACTTTTGACGTTTAAATTATCAGTATATATATATATATATATATATATATATATATATATATATATATATATATATATATATAAATATATATATATAGATAGATATATATATGTATATATATATATATATATATATATATATATATATGTATATAATATATATATATATATATATATATATATATATATATATATATATATATATATATATATATATATATACATATATATATATATATATATATATATATTTATATATATATATATATATATATATTTATATATATATATATATATATATATATATATATATATATATATATATATCCGCATATGTCGTTTAGCCAAACCAATTTCAAATTTAAAATGTGTAAAATAGATGGCACTGCGAAAAAGGAAGTTTCTCTTCCATTTTATGTAATTTCCGGTAGTTTTAGAAAATGTATACAATTTAAAGTATAAAATGTAAAGACTAAAATCATAAGGGTTGCAGCTCCAAAAGTCCGTTGTGTAGCTCAGTTTTGCTTGTTACGTGTTAATGTCTTATAATATTGTAAACTAGACTGAAGTGAACTATACAATCTCTTCAAGGTTGACACAGCATCCATACATGAGATTCAGTAACTAGAATTTTTCTATGTTCACCTAAATGACAGTAAATTGCCTATGACTATTTTTCATTAAGTTGACAATGAGCCCTCCATTTCGGGTAATAGCCGAAAAGTTTCTCGATAGTTAGTATAATCTAAACTAGTTAGCTTATCAATCGAATAATCGAAATCAGGACAAATTGCTATTTAGAAGTTAAAAAGAATAGTAAGATTAAGAATTTTAAGGAATTCAGAAAAATCCGAAATAAACAACAATTACTGGAATTGTAATCTCTTTTATCAACTTACGATCAATGATAATTTATTAACTAAACTTTCTTAAGTGTAAAACATAATTCAGTATAAGTAATAAATGAGACGATATGCAAAAGCTTGTAAGTCAAGATAAAACTAAAAGTAGTTGGGTTGTGCTTTATCACTATGACACAATAACTTTTGGATATATATAGTGAAGCTTTATATAGCGAAAAATTTGAAATAGTTCTCACCCATCCTAACTATTACATTATCAAGAATCATCAAGTGGATATAGAGATACAAGATTTTCTATACATACCCAATTTAATTATAGTTTTCAGTATTATGATTAATTAGCATATATAGGTATCCTTTTACTACTGAAGTGTATTTTCCACTTTTATACCTTTTCTGTATACTCTCAACGAGATAACCGTTTCCAAAGCATAGATATTTTTTACCTTTAAGATATATTTTATAAAGTTGTGAATTTGTTTAATCTGATTAAAGATTTCAAGTGTTTTATTAAATTATACATCAATTAGTGTTAAACAAGCTGTCGCCTTTAAGGCACAAGCGGCTCATCGAAATTGATACAATTTAAATACATTTCTTAGTAGACTGAGGTCTTCCAAATCTTAGTTAACCAGAAAGCAACATAATTTAGCATAGTTTTAGGGCATTGAAATAAATCAGTGTGAAGTATTTTGTATATTGTGTGGCTAGTTAAAAACGTGGCATTGAAAATGAGAGAAAATACAATTTTCATTACAATAAAATTGATAGTTTTATGTAGCTTTTTTTAATGATAATGTTATACTTTTAATTATTTAACAAAGCGATTTTAATTAATTAAAAATAAATTATACCAATTAGCTTGATATGTGTTAATTAATAACTACATAAAGTATATAATAATAAATAATACACGCTTAACAAATATTTATCAAATAAATTCTACACATATTAAAAATGACAAATTCAATTGCTAATCCCGATTCAATTCTATCACCGAATTATCTCTTCAGTACAACAATAATGGATACACAGTACCATTCAATAAATAAAAATGTATTCAGTTTTAATTTATCATGTCATCCATATAAAATAAAAATAATTCTAATAAAACTATAGACCATCACTCATTTCAGTTCTGATGACAAAAAATCATCAAATCAATAAAAACTTTGAATGACACCCTCTCAAATCTAACACCCGAATAGAAGTCCAAAACACAAAAACACTATTGGACAACGTTATATTATTCCAATTTGTATGTATTTGCGAACAAAAATTAGCGGCTTTCGCTTTACTTTCCAATTGATTAATTGCTTTTGGTACAAAAAAGCATCATAAATAAAAAAATTTATTATTAGATAATATCATTTGTTGTTGATTTGCCAAAAGCTTTGACTATATCTCGTTTGATCGAGTTATTTGAATTAATCATCATTGAACATACATACATATGTATAGAGAGAACTAATTTTAAAACAACACATCCAAACCGACTTCAGTTCGTATATAAACGCCTGGCGGGTGTAGGCAAAATCCAAAAAAGGCTTAAAATATAATAGAAAAGCTCAATCCTATAACAATAAAAATGTATCATCGTCTGTTAAAATTAACGCCAATTTTTATACATGCGATTTTTATTTTTTATTTTGATGTAATAAATTATAGTGGGGTTTGTTTTTATTTTTATTTCTGTGGAAAATTAATCGCTTTTCCAACCAAAAAATAAGTTCGATTTTACAATTTTATTTGCAATACAGACACACACAATATATAGAAAATACACAAAAAAAAAATAATAATAATAATAAAAGACAACAAGAATCGACCACACTATAGTAGCAAAAATAAAAATATATACATATAAGCTTTTGTGGTTGAGCTTTTAGTATTTTGGGTTCGATTTTCTATTAGATGAATATGAGAGAAACATTTTTTTATTTTTTTTTATTTTGTAGTGTTTAGAAAATTATTTTATAATTATTTTTATCAATTTGGAGGGAAATGATTTTTCATTTGGTGTATTCGTGTTATCATTTGAAAAATTTATTTTTATAATTTTTATTTTTTTCTATCGATGATAACGATTTTAAATTTATACATTAATTTTAGCCAGATTTTATTGTTTTAATGGTTTTTTGTAAAATTTATTATTTTTAAATTAGAATATATTAATGCGTTGGTATTAATTAGATTTTGGTAATATTTTAGGCAGATTAAACGTTACAATCAATTTATCACTTATTATTATTTTGCATCCTCCTATCTCATGTTGATATTGTGTAATAGTTCATGGTAACAGATATGTGATTAAAACAAAATATAATATCCATTTTACCTGTGGGTTATTATATAAGAAGATGCTTTCTTTGTACTATTTCTATAATTTTGTTTTAAAGCAGAACCACCTTCAATTATTTTGTCGTAACCTTTAAACGATCTATCTCACAACACTCTCTAAATCGAAGTATTATTTAGGTATAATGTATAGACTAACTGCTTATTGCATTAAACTTTACCACTTTACCACATATGTTATTATTTGAGTCTCAATGTCAAGACAACGAAATAATTCCAGGCCATGCATTTCCACTACTTCAAAAAAATATTAAAGATATTGTAAACATTACAGAATAATAACGCCTTCTAACTATGACTACTTTTAAAAGCAATATATAGAATTCAAGACAATCAAAGTTGGATTCTAATTATTTCAAAAAAAAATCGATTGTTATATTAATTTATATAATCTGAGAATTTCTATAATCTGATTTTACGGCAGTTCCACAAAACACATGTTTAAAACTAAAATAATCGTCCCTCGAGTTATACTAGCTTAATATTGATAATAATATTACAATTACTGGCTAGTTTTCTGCACTTTTACGAGAACACATAATAGAAGTATTATTTTGTATTAAATGTTCACTGCTACGATATCTTAAATCAAGAAGATGAGGAAATTCTTCACATTATGGTAAACTAGAAACATTATGGTAAACTGACAACTTAACTATATACCGTGCTCGTCTTACCACCGTATATCGAATGGGTGAGCTGAACGATAGTTGAAACACTAAAGCTCGGTACATAACATCGGGAAAAATACTATAGTATTTGGTATTGCACCAGAGCCATCTTTATTTTACAATTTATTTTACAATAAAGATGGCTCTGATTGCACTCGAACAGTACAAATACAAAAACAAAACAACAACAAACTAAATCACCACAGCAGAATTATTTGTAGGTCATCCAATCCACAAGGAACTTCAACTAGTTTTTAATTTGGAATCGGTAAACACAGTAGACGATTTATCGATGTAGATATAACGAAGACGATCACGATCATTAGAGAAGTAGTGATGTTTCCACAGTTCTAAAATCAATAGATAGTACAGTTGAACCAATCATATTCACATATTACATCATTTAAATATTTATCTACAGGCCAAAAGTTATACAATACTTTTAATGTTTTATTATATTATACCTATAAAAATTTTGAAAACAATTTTTGACAGCAAAGAAAAAAACAAAAAATATATATTTCTGTACACTGTCCTAAATTTTGTAGTAACAATGTTAAAATGTCGGGCGATTTTCATCTTTTGAAACGATATCACAACTTAGTGATTTGTAAGTAAATAAAAGGTATACATTTTTAAGCTCAATTTCGATCATTGCGGCTTGTATATTTAGGAGCTTTAGTATTATTCTCGTAAGTAATTTGAATAAGTTTCATGTATCGGCCAGAAGTTGCTAAAACCAAAGTTCCTAAATATACAAGCCGCACACACAGTGGCGTAGCTACAAGGGCGCAAACCCCGCGCTGCAGGGGGGCCCGCAACGATAGGGGCCCGCTGCAACGCGGAACGCGGTCCCGTGGTCTTTGTTATGTGATCTGAAATTTGATACTAGATGTCATTACTTGTTTATGCGTTTTAATACATCATGGACATATGTCTTTTGATAACCCTATTCAATACCTGTAAATATTTAATACCTGCTAAAAGTTTTTGTTTTGATTGTGGACATCCACGATCATTGATCAAATTTACGAAAAAAACAGCATTTGCGGGAAGTTTTGTTGAGTCACTTTTTCGCAAACAAAACTGCAGCTGAAAGTTATCGTTTGCTCGTGGATTTGTAGGGTGAGCATGCTCTTGCAAAAACACAGTGCTTTGTGTGGTTTAATCGCTTCAAAAGTAGTGATTTTGACATTAAGGACAAAGAGCATCCTGGTCAGCCGAAAAAGTTTTAAGCTGAAGAATTCGAAGCATTACTCGATTAAAATTCATGTCAAACGCAAGAAGAACTTGCCGAATCATTGGGAGTTGATCAAGCAACAATTTCCAGACGTTTGAAAGCCTTGGGATTCATCCAAAAAAGATGGGAAATTGGGTGACATACGAGTTGAAGCCAAGAGACGTATGGAAAGACGATTTTGCATGTTCGAAATGCTGCTCGAGCGTCACAAAAATCCATTACGATAATCTCAAGCGCAAAAAAGCGTATCTCAAGAAAGACGAGGCAGACCCATCGACACTGAAGCCGAATATTCACGGAACCAAGGTTATGCTGTGTATATGATGTGATCCACTATGAGCTGTTACCAAGTGGCCAAGCCATCAATCCCCAACTCTATCGTCAAAAATTGTTTCGATTAAAGCAGAAAATTCAGGCAGAGCGGCTATCACGTATTCGATCAGATATGAGTCAATTATTTTCCACCACGATAACGCTCGGCCATACATTGCGGTGCCGGTCAAAAATTACGAGAATAACGGATGGGAAATTCTGCCTCACTCGCGTTATAGCCCAGACCTTGCTCCTTCCGACTACCACCTATTTCAATTCATGCAGAATGCCCTACCAAGAATACGCTTCACTTCAAGGTATCGAAAATTGGCTCGATTCGTTTTTGACCGCAAAGCCGTCGCAGTTTTTCTGGGACTGAATCCATAAATTATCAGAAAGATGGGAAAAAAGTTGTGGGTAGCGATGGGCAATACTTTGGATAAAAAATCTTGTGACATTTTTCCACAATAAAGGCTCAAATTTAAAAAAAATCCGGTTTTTAATGCATACTTAATAGCTTCCAGTATTTCATGTAGTATTGACATGTTTATTACTGTTTCTTACGTTACCTGTAACAGTCGCAACAGTGGAACGATCTTTTTCTAAATTGAAAATAATAATAAATTAATTTTTGATGAACATTTTTTATTACTCTGAAGGGAAAGATATGCAAGGTGGAGGAAGGATAGTTTAAGGGCCTACATTAAGTTTTGCGGGGAGGCCAAAAATTTGTAGTTACGCCACTGCACACATCGAAATTGAGCTTAAAATGTGTATACCCTTTATTTACTAACAAATGAATAAGTTGTGACGTCATTAAAAAAGAAGAAAATCGCTCTACATTTCAACACTATAACTACAAAATTCGTACATCCAAGAAAAAATAAAAAAATACAATTTTATTTTGTTTTTTCTTTGCTGTCAAAAATTGTTAACAAAATGTTTATAGGTTATACACGTTCGAAGAAAATAATAAATTATTTATAATAATATAATAAAACATTTATGTTTTACTTAATAATTAATACTGTACCAAGTTTGACCTGTGCATAAATATGTTAATGATGTCATATGTGAATGTGATTGGTGATATGTTCAAATACTATTTATTATCTACTGATTTTAGAATTGTGGAAACATCATTATTCGTGATAATGATCGCCACGGTTATCTGCATTGATGAATCGTCCATTGTGTTAAACGATTCTAAATTAAATTAATTATTTGGTTTATGATACGTCGAGGAAGTCGTATGTTTTGAATGTCCACTGTTGAATTTAATTTTCAGGGTAATGGAAATTTAGTTTTTCGGCCGAAAATGCTGTATAGGAATTTCTGTTTGAAATGGTGGGCATTTCTTTTATTTTCAACCAATGTGTTGTGATGTTAAATATTATTTCTATATAAAAATGGAAAATCTCAGAATAATTTTTGCTATCGAGCATAACATTTTTTCATAGAAGTTTTAGAATCAAAATAAGTTTTTAAATCCACATTCGGTTTGACGTTTAGATGTGCTCATGAAAATGTCTTAAAACAGAACTTAGACAACACAATAAATTAATATGTTGAACAAAACCATACAAATGCTTCACATCCATCTGAGGTGAATCGTTTTCATAGTCAAGATGATAATTTCCATTTTAACGAACTTTCTCGGTAATTCATCTGATGAAACAAAATTGAAATATTAATCTTTGTACACGAAGCTTTAGGTACCGTTTTGTTGTTAAATGCAATTTGTATCTAAATAAATGTATTTTATTAAAAAAATCATTCAAATTCATAAATTTTTTTTGGTAAATTCACACTGTTAAAAATCGTAACGACTTTTATGATGCCATCGTGTATGTAGCACATGAAGTATAACAAATAAATGGATATAAAAAAAATCAAATAATTATTCAAGTACTCAGTTTCATTTACATGTTTGGGTATTTTAATTGTGTATTTTGTATTAAAGCATTAAAAATATGCTTTAAAATATCAATAAATACGATTTATATTATTAAAGTTATTATTATTTTTATCCAACATTTGAACTATCGGTTTCTTTTTCGTAGTGCATACGTCATTGATCTCGTTTTATATACTTTTATACGGCGTTTAGAACCAATTATAACATATACACGTATAAAAATTGAATAATTCAAAACGTTTTTATTTTTATCATAACTATTAAAATAATTCGTATTTTCATTTGATTTCTATATATGTTATATGAAAATGTTTTATTTGAATATTGATATAAAAATAATTTTTGTTGACAGTATTTTTCATTCATTAAAATTGAATCAAAAATCTCAATTTTACATTTTATGGAAAGTATCAAAATCTATACCTCTTTGAAAAGCTAAATAAATTAAAAGGGTCTTTGTGTTCTGCTTGTATTATTTAGGATGCTTTGCTAAAACCAATTTGTAAATTTTTTACATTTAACTTAAAATATTTTAACATTTGGCCAACTTTAGACCACTAGTAGATCTCTTACAACTAGTTAGTTAGATGATGCAAATATTGTCACCCTTTCAAATTATTCAAACAAATTCAAATCAGTCGTTGAATGAAATGTTTGAAATTCTATAGTACAATAACTTTGTACTTAACCAGTCTTTAATCATCCTAAATTGAGAGGACAACATAATAAAAAATACTATTTAGGTATGATTCCAAATTGATCATTAACCAAATTTTACATTGTTGAAATTCATATTTTCGGCTTATCCCACTTTTAAAATTTAATCAAATAAAATATTTGATATTTTAATTAAATTATATTCCTTATAGTGGAATTATTTATTTTCATATATTAAATATATTTCGGCAATCAAGTTGCCATTTTCAGTAGTTATTATCAACGCAACTTGACTGCCAAAATATATTTAATATATAAAAATAAATAACTCCACTAAAAATGCCACAATCAAAAGGTGTCAAAGACTTTTATGTAACCGTACATAGCTATTAATTAGAGAACTCTGCTTAGAACTTGGTATTGAACCTCAGTTTGCCTTTTAAGTGGTGATGCAGTAGAAATCCCAGAAATACCAGCGACCGTTTTTTTCGAGAATAATTTCCTTAACGAATAAAAAACAAAGTACTAGTAAAATTACTGAAGAGTGCAAGCATTTTTCATATCAAACATTGTATAGAGAATTAGCTATAATTATGATTTTATCACGTACTAAACCAAATTTCGATTTTGAAGCACATCTCATATTATTCAGAATGTCTCTAAAATTGGAAAATCAATTGAATATAATGATACCGAGGCAAAACAGAAATTTCGTTTATACTATGTAAATACAACAATAAAAAGGATTTCCAGATTGACCTACTTTACTTCTTCATAGTTTCACTCTATGTACATCTAAGACTCACATGATTTGGGGTATTAATCTCCCTGTAGCTTTCATACTGATTTTCATATCATTCATCTTTACAGAACAGCTACAAATTCTGTAACTCCTTTCATTGCTTTAAATAGACATAAAATGTACCGCCCATTTTGGCGTCACATTCATCAGTTTTCAGTCATTATCCAGTAAGCTAATTATAGTAGAAAAATCAATAAGATATATTTAATATTCAAGCGCATACTAGATGCAAATCGTAAATAAAACCTTTCCTGATCAAATAACAATCAAATTGCCAAACATTATGTATGCCAATCTCATTCAATATATATATAAATAATATTCTTCTATAGTATGTTTGTTTATATATAAAAATAAAATAAAACTAAGAGTAAGTATATACACAGTAGATATTAACAATATGTCTATGTAAATGGTTTAAATATTAAATATTTAATGATGGTATAAATTCGTTATGTAATCCGAATAGCTCATACCTTTCATTTCATATATACACATATTTTTGATCTGGGAAGCAAATAATAATTTTTATTTTATTCATAATATAATATCGTAACCCAAAACCACTTGACTATACAAATCAAAATCACAAAATAAAAATTTTTGATGAAAATTAAAATAAAATTAGATTAGATAAAATTTAATGATAATGATTGTATAATAGTATAATAATAATGAATAGGGCATATCATCAATTTTCTATGTGATGACAATTTGTACATATATATACTTTGTATAATTTCTATACACATAATCCTCAAAAACTATAAACAAATTTTCATCTTATTTTCTACTAATTTTTATGATTTTCTGAAAATCAGTTTTACGTTTAAATATACGAGCATATATGTACGTATGTATATAATTAAGATTTTATGTTGGACAACAAAAATAATAGTAATAATGACAATTAACATTATTATTAAAATTATTATTATTATCTGTTTATTAGTTAATTTAATTTTATTATATTATCAATAAAAATAAAATAATATAATTTTCTTAAGACCTAAGAAAAACTAATTGCAGTTCATCTTCTATAATTTTAATACAAGACAATATACCTTATGCTTATAGTACTAATTATCTTTGGTTGAATTTAATTATAAAAATTTAAAAATAATTTAACACTAATTTTAATAATTGGTTGGAGATTTTCCAATTATCGGGAATACAATGAGTGTATAATTCCACTATACACGCATATCCCACTTTACGGAAGGAATTAGTTCCGGAAAAGTTCGATAATTTCTTATTTGTCGTGCTTCAGATTTTACGGGCTTATACAGGGTGTCCCGAAAGTGACTGACACGAATGGTACAGTTGAATTTCGTGATCAAAGCGAGGAGGACATTAATTCTACCACTACTCACTGTGAAGCACTGTGATCCCTCTATCAAGTTATGAAGTTTGAAAAGGCGTCGTCCAACATGTAAGTAGTATTAAAATTAAATTTATATCTCGAGAAATAACAATCTGTTATAATAAAAAAAATCATCAAAAGTTTCCAATAAAAATTAGTAGGCAGTACAAATAAGTACTGGCATTAGGTATTAATATTTCGAAAAATTTATAACAAATGCTCAAAATGATCACCATTAACTGTTGTTACACATTTCAAACATCTCTTTTATGAACGAATTGCGAACTCATACGAAAACGTTTTTCTTTCGTTTGATTCGTTCAAAGCTTGAAATATTTGGGCAATCAAGGTTTCTTTATCTAGGTTAGCAGAAGAATGAACTTTAGTTTTTAAATGGCCCAAAAGGAAACAATCTAATCGAGTTAGATCAGGTGATCTTGCCGGACAATGTATTGGTTCTCCGCGTCCAAACCACTGACTTAGAAACAAATTATTTAAATGTGATTTAACGTTTCTTGCCAAATGTGATGGAGCACCATCATGCATAAACCAAAAAGATCGTATTTTATCGACGGAACTTCTACCAAATTCTAATTGGTTTTTCGGAAATTTAAATATTTTGGACCATCTAATCTGTCTGGAAGTATTATCGGTCCTAGAAATTCATCTCCAAGTATACGACTAAACATTAACGGTGCATTTATGTTGATAGCTGCTTATAACTTTCAAATGGGGATTGCTTGAAGACCAGAAATGTGTATTATGCAAATGTATACAATCTTCTCGGGTAAATGCAACTTCATCAGTGAAAATGATTTTTTATTGGAAACAAAAAGCCTTGGGGTTGTTTCTCGATAACCATTCTTTACAAAAGTTTTTTCTTCTTATCTTATCACTATCCAAAATATCTTGAACAAGTTGATAATGACAAAGCATCCTAAATATAGAAGCAGCAAGCATCGAAAACGAACTTAAAAAGTTTATACCCCATATTTACTAACGCATCAATAAATTATGACATCAATAAAAAAATAATAAAATCGCCCTACAGTTTAAATTTATTACTAAAAAATTTCGGACAGTGTACATCAAAGAAAAAATAAAAAAATATTTTATATTTTTGTTTCTCTTTGCTATCAAAAATAGTTTAGAAAATTTTTATAGGTTATACCCGTACACAAAAATAAATTATTTATTAAAAAAGAACGAATATTAATTATTATAACTAATAATTAATATTTTATTATATCTAAATAAATGAATTTTAATAAAAAAACAATTGAAATACTTAAAATGGTTTTGAAAATTCACACTGTTAAAAATCGTAACGACTTTTATGATGCCATCTTGTATCGAATATAACAATTGAATGGAAATAAAAAAATTTAAATAATTTTTGAAGTATTCACTTTCATTAACATGTTTGGGTATTTTAATTGTATACTTCGTACTATCGCATTAACAATATGCTTTAAAATATCAATAAATACGATTTATATTATTAAAGTTATTAAGTGCCATCTCTCATCCAATATTTGAAGTATATGTTTCTTTTTCGTAGGTCATACGTCATTGATCTCGTTTTATATATTTTTATACAGCGTTTAGAATCAATTATAAAATATACATGTATAAAAATTGAATAAATTAAATCGTTTTTATTTTTAACATAACTATTAAAATAATTCGTATTTTCATTTGGATTCCATATATGTTATATGAAAATGTTTGATTTAAATATTGATAAAAAAAATAATTTTCGTATTCAGTATTTTTCATTCATTAAAATGGAGCCAAAAATCTTCAATTTTACATTACTTTTTTATGGAGTGTATGAAAATCTAGACCCCATAAATTAGCTCTATAAATTTAAATGGTCAAGCATTGCTGCTTGTATATTTAGGATGCTATGGTTTTCCCTTTTAATTTGCATGTGAACTATAGATTTTGTAATTCTGGTTTTTGCCGTAACTATCCTAGCACTAGTGATTGTTATGAATTTCACGCAAGGCTTTCTGTATTATGGTGTGGTGTTGCTGTACGTCCTGACACATCCCTCCGATTAGTTTAAAAATAGCCGTTCTCCAGCAAATTCTGATCTACGTTAACAAACGTGTTAACGGATGGCAATCTGCGATTAGGGTATCTTGATCTCGATATATCCGTTGAGGAAGTGTCCGAGCTGCATTAGTTTCGTATAAAACACATACTATATCAGCATATACACTGAAGGTTTAAGGATCCATGTTTTAATCACTTTTAAATGACCGACGATTATAGACTAATTTATATTTGATTATTTTATGACAAACCCTATTATTCGATTATTGAACCTTACGAAAAACAAATGGTTATTTCTCGAGATATTGATTTAATTTTAATACAAGGTACTAATTTGGAAGGCGCCTCTTCAAACGGCTATAACTTGATAGGGGGCTTCACAGTACGAAGTGTTACAAGTAAAGTCGTCTTCGCTTTGATGAAGGAATCCAATCGTACTATTCGTGTCAGTCACTATCGGGATACCTTGTATGGCTATTGGCTATAACACTGTTTTCATTAATTCCACGAAGAGATTCTAAACGACTATTGACGTTTATCCTTCTTGTCCACAATTACTTTTATGAAAAATTCATGGTTTTATTACATTACAACACACCGTTTACAGATATTTGGATTTCCACGAATTTCTTATTTTTTGCCGTATTAAGAATCTTTTTCTTTAGTATAGCCAAATTTCGTATATAGAGGGCATCAGTATAGCGGAGTATGAGTGTTTTTTATAAGCTTAAAATATATTATAAGTGTTTTATGTGTGCGGTTCCAGTATTTCTGTAAAAGTTTATGTAATATTGGACCTACAACCGATAATGTTTTAATAAAGAATAATTTACAATATCTGACCCATTGTACAAAATGACGAGGAGCTCAAATTTGAAGTTATATTTCGACTGAATAATTATTACAGATATGATATCATAGACAAAGTTAGTTTGTTATAACAACAATTCATAGCATACAAAGTTATTTTTAAAGTTGCTGTCTATTAAAAATTGGTAAAGTTAAAAATAAATTGAGGCCTTTAATTTAGTTGTTATCTAGAAATAGAAGGGCATTCAAAATCCCAAAACACGATTTATCTGTTCAAACAAACCTCAAAACGTAACCTTCAATTTTCAAGAGTACCAATTTTATAACAGTGATATTTACCTAACATGGAGATAAGCGTTCTACGGTTTCGTATAAAGTAGAATTGTACATTTTTTATTTATTTATTTCACGTAAACTTCATGCTAAAGCTCTAAACAAACTTCCGATAGATACCGAATACAAAATAGATTAAACTATAGTAATCAAATTTTTTTCATGTTTGTTAAAATCCAAAATTATACAAATAAAATTGTTGGACTTTGGAAATTGATAAAACCAGAAGTAAAAAAAATTAATTTGTTTTTGAAGGATATAAAAATATTAATTTTGAATTAAACGAATTTAACGAAGCTATAAAAACTTTTTTATACGGTATTCGATATCAGAAAGCTCCATTTTTGAGAGTCAGTCGCTTTCAAAATTTTTATAGATTTATCAAACATCACATCATCATTTATGTAAATACTCGTAAATCAATAAAAAAAACATTTACGGTTGATCAATAAAATTCTCGTTTATAGCATTTCAATATTACTTAAATATTTTAACCTTTTAGAGGTTTATTATAAAATTTGGGTACAAGAAGTACTCGTTTCGTCAAAACTGGTAATGTTATCAAAAAAAACTGACACGTTTGTTGAATGAAACCAAATTTTGCAATTTTTTGCACTAGTCAAAGCAAAATTAGTAATCCCTCCCCTTCAGTTACATACGGCTTTATTATTAGCGAATTAATGAAACACGTAGATAACACCATGAAACATGAAGATGTATAAGCACATACGCTTGATCAAATTCTACCATAACATTATCTTGGATTAGAGGAGACCCAATGTGGTGGAAATTCTTCAGAACTTACCGTTAAAATTACAGGCAGAGCTGGAAAAAAAGAAAACATAAAAAAATTAGCAATGAACAGCTGACTGGTAATGAACTTAAGATTGTAGACATAACAATTACAAAATTAACCCAAGAGCGGAATTTCGGAATGGAAATGGCCAGCATATCTAAAGATAGAATGCTAAATAAAAACAGTAAGCTACTATCACTTAACACATTCCTGGACGAGAGTGAGCTGCTACGTGTGATAGGACGTATTCAAAACTCTATCTGCCCGTGGCCTGCAAACAACCTATAATCTTTAACAAAAACATAATTAATACGTAGTGGATAATTGAGGTTACCCATAAAAATAATAGTTTACAGAGTTAACAGAGTGGCGCACAACTTGCAATGGCAATTCTGAGATAAAAATATTGGATCATAGATGGCAGCGTACCGTAGCATAAGTGCTACGAAGTTGCTAATATGTTTTCGGCACAAACAAAAGATGGAACTAGTAATGGGCAACTTCGAAAGATGGAGAGAACAAATCCTATAAGGAATACATTCCTTATTCGTATGCATGGTGACAAAAGCCATCCACATTGAGATAGTTAGCAGTTTCACAACAGAAGCACTCATAGCAGCATACAAAATAATTATCTCTAGGCGCGGTCTGTGCACGGATGTATTCTCATACAATGGAACCTATTTGATTGACGTAAATTCTGTAATGAAAACGATATACCGTGCAGCTATGACTACACTACAAGACGACATAGCAGCCATGTAAGCTATGATGGGACAACCTGGTACTTTATTCCTTCACGCACTACACGTTTTAGTGAAACTTGGAAACCAGGAATAAAATCCGTCAAACGTCATCTAAAAAGAGTGATATGAGAATCAACTCTTGCATACGAAGAGTTAGATACTCTCAGCTCGCAAATCGAAGTCGTATATATTGTTTTTTTGTTTTATATATAAATGGCGGCACTTGTGTTCTATGTTTAGTGCCATCTATGGATCGAGTTCTTGTTTTCCAAAAAATTTACTAATTAAATATTTAAAAAGGAATTAAGCTATTTAGGTTATCGAATTTATTGATAGCTTGTTATTTATTGGTAAGTGATTGTATTTGTTTGTTTGAACCAATATTAGAAAAGTGACATCTGTTGTGAAGATTTTTTGTTTGGTGTGAATAGATAGCGAAGCAGCACCTAGTGTCAAAATATTTAAATTCGTAAATTTTTATCAATATTTCTTTATATTAACCTTACTATAAATTTGTGGAGCATAAAGTTTTTGTTGATATTTGTGTTTTAATTGTTTAGTTTTGTGCCAAAGTTCCTAATTAGTTTGTGTAAAATTTATTATTAATTACTTATTAATTTGAGATATCCTTTATTTATTTCTCAATTATTCCTTAACCTATTCCTTTGTTTTTTTTTTTTTGTTTTTTTTGGAAGTCGAATTTGTGTTCTAATTGAGTTTCGACATGGGTCATTTTTAAGGTTATAATTGAAGTACCCAAGGATGGCAATTATCTGTTTCCTTCCCTTACAATCCAGCTTATGTCAGTTCGTTATTGGTGTGACAAACATATTGCTTTTGCAAAGTGTCTTAGAAGAGATTTTTGTAAATATATTCGTCAAAATCTTCATTTTTATAAAGTTTCGTTGTTTCATAGTACTCGAGAAAAATAGCCCGATATCGAGAATAAAGATCATTTATTAGATCGATTCATTAAGTGTTTTTCATAAGATGGGACTTGAGGAGGTAGAGAAGTTCTTCCATCTGTCTCAGATATGTACAGTGTTAGGGTAGAGGTTTATCAAGTTTACCACTTATCATTTTTGGAAATAGTGAGTATGTTCTAAGAGTACTTTATACTAATAACAGCCACTATGGAAGTCAATTTAATTCTGTTTATTCTGATTACTCCCCCGTTAATTGTAGTAGGCAAGTTTATTCCGATTCGAGTTTTTATAGATTTTATTCAGTTCCTTTAAGTAACCAAATGCCATCGGTTTTACAAAAACGTTGAAGTTTTTGTATAGGAACTTGGAATATTCTTGGTTGTTCTACTGTATCTCAGCAGTTACGTCTTGATAAGATATTAAATAAAATTGTATTAGATATTAGGTTTTGTTATATAAGAGAGTCACTGACTACTCGAATTGATACTTCGAATTATAATTGGTATCTGGAGTCATAGCAGGAGTGTGATAGTTTCAGCTCATACCAATCGTGGGGTAAGGAATGATGTGGTACCTTAGTAAGACAACAAATGTGGAAATCGAGTTCAGTACTTTGAATCTATTTCTGAGAGACTTTGTGTTGCCTTTATTAAGTTTAATGGTTTAAGGGAATTCTTTTTCAGATAGATGATCCGGGAAGATTTTTGTTTTGGATGATTTTAATACTCATATCGGGTTGAATTAAATGGATCTTTTGAGTAAGGGAGTTATTGGTATATTTGTATCATTTTGACACAAATAAGCGTGATTATATTCTAATAGAGCTATTTTCTGTTCCCAATTAGATCATATATTGTTTAAGCAAGTAAGGAGGAATGGAGTTTTGATTAAACAATTTGTTTCTGACCATACATTTGTTTTTAGTATCGTCCAAAGAAAGAGTGTCTTACAGAGTTCTCAAGTTATATATCTATGTGTCCTATGGGTTATATCAGGATTATGAAAAGTTAGATTTCCGACATTGGCAGTTAAAATTGTTGAAGGATTCTGATGTTCTTATTAAATATCTAACTATAGTGTCATAAGGCGTTTAAGGGGTGTTGATACTCGTTGACGGTAGTAATTTTATTTATGAAACACTTCTCCTAGATATAGTTTGGTCTTATTTACTTCATTAAAACTTCATCTAATTCAATTTTATCCAAAAAACAACCCTTCTCTATCTATGGTCAGCAATCTTCAACTATTGCATTAAAAGTGTTCTCAATCAGAAACCACGGTATGACTTTCTCGTACGAAATTGTTGTTTTCATGTTCGTGAGGTAGTGTTTTAGTAATTAAAGTGTTATTAATCTTTATGATAGGTTCCATCAAACTTATCGTTATATTCGAAGTTATAGGCAGGATTCTGCCCGATTCTATAACTGTTTATCAACTATTATTAGATATTATGCCAGGGTACATATTATAATCTCTGTTGGTCTGAAAAAAAATCTAAGTTATAAATATCAACAAATTCCAGCTTCCAAAGCATAGGCCTTATTATATCTCGAGTAGACGAAAAATAATCGATATTAATCCATATGTGTATGTGACTTAAGTGGTAAATAAAACACAGTACAATTTTACCGTACTTATGATTCAGTTTCAACTAAATAATGATAACAATAGTAGGTAAACTAGACACTTGTAATTCAAAACAACCCGATAACAATAATTTCTAAGAACAAACTAAGTTATCACAGCGGAAACTTAAAGTGTGATATCACAACATATCACATTCACAATCGAATAGAAGCATTCAGGTCATTTGAAAAACATTATAAATTTATCAATTCGGTACTAACGCAATACAACTCCCTGTTTCATGTTTATTTAAATAGTCATCCAACAAAACGACGAAGAAAGAAGCTTTAATATAAAAATATTTACAATACAATTATTTATCAGAAATTATATAATTATGTAATACATCTATTTATCAGAAATTATAAAATTATCATTTAACTAATATTGTTAATTATTATAGTGTTTATGAGTTCAATTAATAAAAATTGATTAAACCCGTTTTTAAATTTTTAATGAATAATCGATAAATAAAAATTATTTATATTTTAATTAACTATATATTAAATTACCAACTAGTAGATTAAAATTCAAATTTCAATCGTAAAAAATATTAACGATTATATAAAACTAAAAAATTTTACAAATCAACAATTTATATTTTGTTTGTAAATACAAATCAAAAATTTAAATTTAATTATTTAATTTAAACTTATATTTTTGGTTATGTATAATAAAATTCAATTTATTTATTCAAAGTTAATAAATAGTTATATATATTTTTGGGTTTTTTTATAATGTGGGAATGAAGATGAGTGAGAATAGTTATTTTTTTAATTATATAAATTCAAACCCATTTTTCAGCAAAATCAAAACAAATACCCAACAACTATACACATTTATTATATTTCATAATAGATCCCCATCCAACAAAAAAACCATCATCATTCGAAAAATAATATACATATATTATACACACATAATACAAACATAAAATTGTAAACCGAAATCAAAACCAATTCCATATAGTTTATATGTATATTATATCGTAAACATCACCCGAAAAAACCCCCCAAAATCATACCCTTACATTTGTACACAAATATGTACATAAAAATTAATAGAAAAAGATTTCTCATCTCAACAACAAAAAAAAATGTTTTATGTTTTTATTTAAACAAATTTATGTTGATATATAATTTTCGTAAATATAAACATAATAATATGTCTCATGTATGTATATCGATATTCTTATACATACATTAGATATTTATGTACATAACATATACATATTATCTATTTGCATAAACACCTTCCAATATTAATTAGAATTCATTTCAATTCAAATATAAAACAACAATAAAAATGGGAAGATGCGTATCGATATGAAAAAGCTACTAAACACATAAAAGCTTCTTCCCATCATTACGAACATGTATCGTTAATATCTTATCTAGGATTGATATTTTTAATCGAATCGATATTTTTACGGTGATTGGGATTTACAATTTTAATAGAAAATTTTATGGACGATTAACTTGAGCTTCTTTCGATTTATTTTTTTCTACTATTAAAAGAATGTTATTTTCTTTTCGAAATACAAAACGAAAATTTAAAAGAAAAGCAAATTTATTAATGTAAATAGAACAGGATGTTGCATGTCAAATAGCAATAGTGTGTTTTTAATATCAGCGAGGAAAAACGAAATCAATTTTATTTGGGCTAGGAATTGAACTATAAATATTGTATTACAAAAATATGATTACATATTGAAATTTAATCTAATATTAATGATAGAGTTGTAGATATCTATAAATAGATGTAATCTGGTTTTCGAGATTCACAGACGATATATTCGAATTGGCTTTACACTATATTTGTAAGAAATTTATATTTCTATCCACGAATGGTGCCAGAATCATGAAGAACCAAAATTGTATTTTCTCTTAAATTAGAAGACTGTTAAATTATAAGTAGGGAGCATCACGAATTTTACTTGACAGGTTAATCGAGAACAAGTTGAAGTAGTCATGAAAAACTAATGAAACTTAAGAAAACTAAAAAGGGATGGTTGGGCAATGGCGAAACGAAAATTATCTTGTAAAGAGTGGTTTTCAGAGAGTTACACAAGTTTAAATCAAAGAAATATATTTTTTAATTTCAATAAACTTTATTGGATAAAATTTGATGACATTAATGTTTAAATGAACACAAATTTTATATACAAGACATATGGACCAATGGTTCCAACAGCCCATTAAGCTCACCAAACAGTTATTTTCCGTGAATGTAATGGTTAGTGGATTATCCCATAGCATCCTAAATAAAGAAGCCGCAATCATCGAAATTGAACTTAAAAAGTTTATACCCCATATTTACTAACACATCAATAAGTTGTGACGTCATTAAAAAAATAATAAAATCGCTCTACAGTTCATATTTATTACTAAAAAATTGAACAGCGTACAGCAAAGAAAAAGTAAAAAAAATATTTTTTATTTTTGTTTTTGTTTTTGCTGTCAAAAATTGTTCACAAAATGTTTATAGGTTATACCCGTCCGTAGACAATAATAAATTATTTCTTATAATAAAACATATATATTATAATTAATAATTAATATTGTTGGCCTGTGGATAAATGTGAATGTGATTTGTGCAACTATATCTTTGGGTTTTAGAATTATTGTGGAAATATCACTACTCTTGAAGATCGTGATCGTCTTCGTTATCTACAAACATTGATGTAGATCATCGTCCACTGTGTTTAATTCCAAATAAAATCAAACTATTTTTAGTTCCGTGTGGATTGATGGGTCTAAAATAATTCTGCTGCGGTGATTTAGTTTGTTGGAGTTTTGGTTTTGTATTTGTACTAATTCATGGAATTAGATTAGAATTTACTTGTTTGTTCCCAACATATTTATCGTTTTTGTTCTCTTTTAGTGTTTCACCAAATCGTTCAGCTTACCCATGCGATATACTGTGGTAAGACATTGCTAATATTCGTTCTCCTTGGCAACGATATAAATTACTAAAATATTGACTCTTGAATTTAGTCCCGTTGTCGGTTATACAAGTTTCTAGTTTACAATTATGTGAAGAATTTATTCATCTTCTCGATGTAAGTCGTTGACGTTAGACTTAGGGCAGTAGTGAACGTTGGAAACATTGAAAAGTAATACGACATACCACTTCCATTAGAAGTTCTCGAAAAAGGACATGAAACTAAATAATATTGATGTTATTATCAATTTTTAGTTAGTATGACTCGACGGGCGATTATTGAAGTTTTAAAAATGTGTTTTGTGCATCTATGCAACTGCCGTAAAATAAGATTTCGGCATCGTGAGGGAATAATGTTATTGTCACAAAATATAATACAACCACATAAAATGATAGTTCTTCGTCGGTTCTTCGATAGTTCGTCATTGTCTAGACGAATTCCATTAATAAATAATTAATATTTGGGTCCGCATTTGAGTCGATGAGACATGATACGATACCGACTGTTTAAAATCATTTATTAGCTTGTATTATATTGCAATATGTCGAGGAAGTCATATGTTTTGAATTTCCACTGTTAAATTCAATATACGGTGTAATGGAAATTTCGTTTTTCGGCCAAAAATGCTGTGTTTGAATTTCTGTTTGATTACCAATGTAAATGTTCTTTCGTAGATGTCTTTTGATGGGCTTGGAGGTGGGACTTGAACAATTATTTTAATTTCAGCCAATGTGAAGTTATTATTTCTATATAAACATGGAAGATCTCTGAAGAATTTTTATTCTCGTGCAAATGATTTCTTCATATATGTTTTGGAATAAAAATAAGTTTTAAAATCCACTGTCTTCTTATTACTTTTTCGGCCAAAAAATCTGTCATACGTATACATGTGCACATGGCAATAGCTGTAAACAGAATTCCAATAGCTGCATCTGTTTAACGAAATCACATAAAATAATTCATATTCAACTGACGTTTAAATATACTCGTGACAATGTCTTAAAACAGAATTTAGACAACACAATAAATAAATGTATATGTTGAAGAAAACCATACATGAATGCTTCATATCCAACTGAGGTGAATCGTCCTCATAGTCATGATAATTCATTTAATGAAACAAAATTGAAACCATTGAATACTAATTTGTGGACGAAGCTAAAGAGTTACCGTTTTGTTGTTAAATGCTGTTTGTGTCTAAATAAATGTATTTTATTAAAAAAAAACAATTCAAATACTTAAAATTATTTTAAAAAATTACACTGTCAAAAATCGTAACGACTTTTATGATGCCATCTTGTATCGAGTTTAACAACTGCTGTCTTTTATAATGCCATCTTGTATCGAGTATAACAATTGAATGGAAATCAAAAAAATTTAAATAATTTTTGAAGTATTCACTTTCATTAACATGTATGGATATTTTAATTGTGCACTTCGTATTATCGCATTAACAATATGCTTTAAAATATCAATAAATACGATTTATATTATTAAAGTTATAAAGTGCCATCTCTTATTCAATATTTGAAGTATATGTTTCTTTTTCGTAGTTCATACGTCATTGATCTCGTTTTATATATTTTTATACGGTGTTTAGAACCAATTATAACATATACATGTATAAAAATTGAATAAATCAAACCGTTTTTATTTTTATCATAACTATTAAAATAATTCGTATTTTCATTTGATTTCCACATATGTTATATGAAAATGTTTGATTTAAGTTTTGATATAAAAATAATTTTTGTTTTCAGTATTTTTCATTCATTAAAATTGAGCCAAAAATCTTCAATTTTACATTAGTTCTTATGGAGTGTATGAAAATCTAGACCCCATAAAAAAGCTCGATAAATTTAAAGGGTCAATCATTGCGGCTTCTTTATTTAGGATGCTATGATTATCCTCATTCCAAAACAAAAGTGAAGAACATAACAAACAACAAAATATGAACAAGTATGTGTTTATACACAATAAAACAACATTTAGGGGACAAAGCTATGCAACAAAAGTTGCTTATAAATTAAACAAACTACAAAAGGCCTCATTAAATTTCAACAAAAAAAAACAACAAAATGGCAAAAGCCTAAAACTCAATACCAAATTATCAAATAGTACATCTCTGGCATCGGTTATTTGATTTACAAGCAATTTGTACATATATCGATTGTTGCACCAACTTTCAACTTTCAATCGAAAATTTTGTTCTTCCAAAATCAAAATCCTGAAGACAAATATGATTTTCTGGAATGTCGAAAGCCTAAATTTCAACACCAGATTATCAAAAGTACATCCTTTCCATCGGTTATATGATTAACAAGCAATTTGTACATATATCAATTGTTGCATCAACTTTCAACTTTCAATCGAAAATTTCTTGCAACATTCAGGCGATTAAATTACCACTACATTATGTTGCATATATGTACACGAAAAATTAGTTTTTTTTGTCATGGTTTTCACAGGCCAAATTCGATTCCAAATGCGAAAATTCTACTTATTTACGTACCCATTCAATCAAAAAAGGACTTTATCCCAATTACCGAGAACGGAAACAAATTGATGATTGATTTGGATCTTCTTCAATGCTTTTCTTTACAGGGGCTACAGCCTCTTCGGTATGCACTATTTGGCGTCTCATGAAACGCACATTATCATTAAGAGTAAGTAGTCCGAAAACGATTTATTGTTATTCGAATTAGCCGCTCTGAAGCACGAGTATGAAAGGTTATCCGTAATGAAATGTCAAACCAAACTAAATAAAAAGCAAGTATCAGCTGTTAAATGAGTTGTCAAATAAAGCAGTGTTGCCAACTGAAAGTTGTGAACCTCAAAAAACACCCTTTATATGTGAAAGTACGGTTAAATTGAGAAACTATAGAAAGCTTTCTAAGACATTTATATTTGTTGGCTTACCAAAAGCTACCAAAAGATATTTTCTACTTTCTAGATTTATTTAAAGATTTAAAATAATTTATTATTCAAATCATTTTTGGGACTTTCGTGTTAGGTAGATGAAGCTTTCCTTATTAATATATAAGTAAATTAAGAATTAAATTAAATTAAACATTTTGAAAAGTTCACGCAAAGGAAGGAATCAATAATAAAGATGATATATGAGATAATAAATAAGAGCACAGAGTTGATAATACTATAAAAAGGTTAAAATAACATGTATTATTTAACAGGAATCGAATATGAAATATAAATTGAACCACGGTACAGTGTTGGAATAGATAAATTCGACACAACAATCTTTATCAGCTGATACAGTTAATTGAATAGAGTTAGTGAAAATTTATTCTAGCGATATATGATTTTATATAATAATAAATTGAAGGTTGCAAGGCAAAGCTAGATAAGCCTATATTTCATAAAGTATTTTCAACGAAACCTAAAATGTAACAGTTAAATCAATATGTTTTCAATTATACTCTCACTGAACTTTAACTTAAAGCATAAAAATAAATTACACTAAAATTTTTAATATAAGTGCCAGAGCTGAATTAATTTTTACATTGAAGTAGCCTGTAATGTGAAAAGTAGCTTTAAACGAAAGATGGAATTATTTTTCAGAATTCCATTGAGGTATCATTTCAAGCTCAAAATGAAAATAGTCTAAAAAGATTTTATTTAAAAAGCTTAATTAGGTTATATAATAATAATTATTCTCATCACAGCTTTGTTGCCAGTCTTCTTAAATTCAAAATATCATTCATTAAGGTCTTCATTTTTTGACCATTCAATTACTTTATTAAAGATTGTATAATTTGATTAATAATTTGAGTATTATCATCATCATCATTACCACCATATACACCTTCGCACCTTCGTATTTTTGTATTCTCTTCTTCATTTAAGATGGATTCATCAAAATTCCGTGAAAACTTTCTGTTGCACCCTAAGCCCAATCCATTAAATCTTCACTAAGCAATAAACTACCAGAAGCAACATTATTCTATAATATGGCCAATAGTTAATCATCATCATCATCAAATGAGTAAGATTAAGTTGTTGATGTCAATGTTGATAAGAATTTTCCAACCTGATCAAATGACTGACATCGGAACATATATTGATTTATCCTAATAGAAAAATATTTTAAGTTTATTTGTTTTGAATTAGCAATTTTATCACTTCCTGTTTTTCTTGCAACATCCAGCAATTAATTCTTTTGACACCGAAGCTTCATACTTTAAACGATCTGTTAGTTTAAGGTTGCAATATTGCAGAGGTATTACAACATTTCTTAAAATTCCATCATCCGTCATTAGAATCTTTTTTGATCCATAAGCAGTGCAGTTATCGATCAGTAAATTTTTTTTTTTTTTTTATATTTTATTCTATGCTATCTTTTATGGGGCTCAAGGCTCTCCCAGCTCTTTCGCGGTTCGCTTATTTACGTCCTACTTTACGCCTTAACTGCCAAATCGAGGACGTACGGCTATAGGTCCGATTTTCGTAGAACCATCTGCGCATTGCATAGCTCCATGCCAGCCTATAGTACTGACATGGAAGATGGGTCGGCCCATGAGTTCTGCACTCCAACAGGGGGTCATAGATGTGTTCATTAACACCACCGATCGTAATCAGATGGTGAAAAATCCCTTTTGCATCCTGCCCCTATTAGGATTCGAACCCGGTACCTCCCGCTCCAACTGCCACAGCTTTAACCACTGAGCCACCTGGGCGGTATCAGTAAAATTAATTTTCCTGGTAATTTTTTTCCTTTAAATGAAAATCTATTCTTTAATAGTGATGCTTTATAATAAAGCATGTGTCCCAATTTTTGAATGATCTCGGTAATTACGATTTTTCAATTATCATTTAAATCCACCTGTGTGATCCTGCTTTATTGCAGCAGGGCTTTATTGTTTTAAGCCTAGTACTCAGATCAAAGTGAAATAAAAGTTTATCGCGGTCTCCAAAAATTTATTTATTTTCACGTGAAATAGAAATTAATTTTTTTTTGGATAATTTTGGTGTTTGACATATCACAACAACTTATCGCAGAAATACAAATCATAAATTATTCAAAATGTAACAAAATTTAATCATACAACTTTATTACATCAGAAACGTAAATGTCGAAATTTCAGGTGAAAAAAACGGTTAGGATCATTATTTTTGGGTAAAACTAATTTGAAGAGTTTATGTGCGACATCTATGATGTAATGAGAAAAATATAGTTTTTCGCTGATGAACTAAAGGTATAACCAGAACCAGAGCGATAACGGCGAGCGATGTCGCCTGTCAAGTAAAGCCATAGAAAACATGCAATACAAACAAAACCATCGCCGCTACCACGACGAAATAAATTTTAAAGTTTTTCTAATTATATCGCTAGCGAAACAATTTGGCTAAGTAGTTTTTATATTTTTATGTTAATATTGATTCTTGTTTTTTTTTATTGAAATGCGCTGAAGATCTTATTATGTTAAATACAGCAAAATCGGTGCGAACTGTTTCATTTATTCGTCGACGCTTAATTGTATGGATATTTCACGCGACATCGATCCTAGCCTTTATTTTTGAATGTTTCCTTCCCGATGCAGTTTTTTCAAATTTGTAAATATAAACTAAAGCAGTTTAGTCTGTATTTTAAATTTGTCCCGGGACCAACATTAACTGTTCCATTTGTAAATTCTTAATTATTACTTCATCTGCACACAATAATTTTTCTTCTGAAATTTTCTTCATAGAAATTCCATGGCGTTTCTTTAAATTATTTATAAAGCCTTGACTGGCGGAAAATCGCAACCAAATTATTAATGAATATCAAGTGCTTTTATTTTTAGTAGCTGATTTTTTTTATAATGTATATAATCTTTTATCAATCTCTAGAAGCCCGGGACCTTTAATTCTTTTGACTGTTTTTGGGAGGAGAACTGAATTGGTAGCAAAATTTTCAATCTTCTCTTTTTTTTATTTTATGTTGTACATAAAGTGTCGGTTAATACATACCGTAAATTTTAAAAATTTCACTAGATGATTTATTGTTTTCCAAACTTCAAAATCAGATTGAAACCATTACCAAAATTGGCAATAAGAAGTACAAAGCAACATATATAACGAGATATAACCAAGCGCAATATCCTTTCATATATATGTGCTACAAATCGTATATTTACTATCTATAATCATTTTATAATGCGCTTTTAGTATAAGCCGCAGTAACGTTGTATCGTTTAAGTCGATTGACTATATGGAGCTTTACCATCTTGTAATTTTATAATAAACTATCAACAATGATCAGTATATATTACAACTCACAACTAATGAATGTTTTATGAGTTATAAAATAAAAATATAATTTTTATATCGTGTATTTGCAGTTTTAGATTTTAATTTGTTTGATAACCACATTACCGTCTTCCGAGTACCAGCTATTATAAATTTCGAGACAACAATAAAATAAACAGAAGTAGATGGATTTATATTTTTAAAGTTTATTGACAACAAAATCATTCGGTCTGAAAATAGTGTGATTCATAAAATTTGTTAGTTCCCCACTGACTTTTTATTTTAGTGCCTACTCCACCTTATACCGCGATATGTCAACAAAGTACAGAAATGTGATCACATTATGATGTCAAGGTTTATATAGTTAATTTAGTAAATTTATAGTTTGATTTATGTTAGTATTGCAAAATACGAGGGCCGAGTGAGAAGTCTGGTAAAATTGCTGTAGAAGGCAGCACAATTGCATAATCTACGATTGATGTCATGTGTTAATACCATCTGTCACTCACTAGACGAAATTCAAAATTTCAGACAGATCTGTCATTTCGTTCAGTTTCGATAGCCATTGAAAACAGAGAAGCAATTGGTTTTTTTGCTAGTATGGAAAACAGTGAATTTCGTGTGTTAATTAAACATTATTTTTAGCATGGAAAAAACTTACGCGAATCAAAACACGTAAAATGAAGCACAACTGTTGCAAAACGTTAAGGACGCCCAAATGAAGTCACCACACCTTAAATGATTCACAAAATCTATGATACGGTATTGCAAAGCCGCAGAGTGGAGGAGCGCGAGATAGCTGTCATAGTCGGTATCTCAGATAAATGTTTGCACAATATATTAAACGAACATTTTAATATGAAAAAGATATCCGCGCGTTGGGTACCGCGATTGCGTACAATCGACCTAAAATTCCCATGTGTGACAACTACACAGGCAATTTTAGCGATTTTCAAGCGAAATAATAAGAAGTTTTTGCGTCGTTTCATAACTGTGGATGAAACATGAAAGTGTAACTCGGTTTTATCGGCCAACAAGGTTATGTCCCCAGTTTTTTTGGAATACACGCGACACAAAAGGAAGAAAATATAAGGGTGAATGTTACTGCAACTAATTGGATTGTTTCAACGACATTTTCAAAGAAAAACGACCGCATTTGGTCAAGAAACTATATCTCTTTCATCAATACAATGTACAATCCTTTGAATATGCTTTTAAGTGTGTATTTGCCACGGCCAAAGTCTATGAATTACGCTTTTGATTGCTTCTACATCCGCCATATTCTCCAGACTTAGTCTCCTGCGACTATTACCGTTTCTGAACTTGAAGCAATGGCTCGGGGAAAAGAGATTTGGCTCTAATGAGGAGATCGTCGATGCAACAAACGCCTTTTTTGAACGGTTGGAGAAATCGTATTATTCGGAAACGATCGAAAAATTGGAAAAACAGATTCATCTATTATATGATAGCTGATTTCCAGGATCGATGGTTTGATCCAATAAAACACACTGTCTCATGTGGATACTACTACATACACACATACACATAGTTTCTGTATTTTAAAATGATGGATAACAGAATGGCATATGGCCGAGCCCTAGTCAAACACGGATTCTTCTTTTAAAGTGTATAACATCACAAGTAGCGAGTAGAGTGGTTTGGTTTCGGTCACGTTCTGTTTAGTGATCTGGAGGGAATGGTACAGCGATTACAATAACCGAAGAGGTTGCTACAATGGTAGTTTAAACGAGAAAATGATGCATCTTCTAGATATTATAACAGATAGTTGATACAGGATGGAGCAAAAATGGAATTAAAACAATTTAATTATTAACTAGGCCAGTATCATATCTATAAAAAAATTTTAAAAAATTCAAACATCCAATCTTTAATGATGTCGACATTTACCAATAGAACCAAAATTGGTTTGTCCAACCACCCATCTAATTATAAATATAAATTAGGTTGATTCTATGATTAAAACACCAATTAGTCGAAATATTTGTGCACTGTTTCAATTTATTGCTGCTAAATCCGAATAAAAAACCAAAATAAAATAATTTCATTGTTTATCCTTTTAAGTTTATAATTTATAGTGCATTTTGTTAGTTTTATATTGATAATAATAGTTACGATTTTTTCTTGCTTTAAAATGCATATTTTAATGTAGACAGACATTGTTTATGTTATATTTTGTCTGTGGTTTAGAATGTTTTAAATTCAAATTAGTTGTGCTCGTTATTTACATAAAAAAAAATTTATTAGATTTCCGGGTGTAAAAAAAAGTACTCATTGGTTGACTTGAAAAGGCGTTTTCTTAAAAACGATAAAAATATTAAAATTAAGATTGTAAATGTGTATAGATCACAATTTACCAAATAACGTTTATCATTCAAATCCCACAAATTGTCAATGTCCCTGTTCAAATCAAAATTAAATTTCACCAATCAAATTAAACAACAATAATAAATGTTCAATCAATATGGATTTTAATTTACATAAATTCAACAAAAAAATAAAATATAGTGTCGACAGTAAAACTATATATAATAAAATAAAACGAAAGGCAATTTATTTTTGTAGATACGAGAAAATTGGAGCGCAACAACGAGCTATTCCGGGAATAAAATAATTTATGTTTACTAAAAATTATTGTCAGTTCAAATAAAAATTATTTTAAATTATTTGAACAATTTTAATTCAATTATGAACAATAAAAATATTAAAGTTGCTTACTAACGAAAAACAAAACTATTTTGGAAGATTAAAAATAAGTTTTACTAGTGCAATCTATTGGTGAGTAGCCGAAACTAAATTGGAAAATATATAGATTTTTCTTGATGAAAATTAAAATTATATAGTTTTGTTTAGTTTCACAAGAATAAATGCCAAACATACATACATATATATGGTTGACATTTCCGGCACAAAACGACAAACAAAATGTATGCAATACACATAATGAACTATACATATATAAATACAAATAGGTGGATCGTACCTACAACCATAATGCCTAACCACATTCGAATTGATTAGCGCTTTCTCTAAATTTATGAAAATGGAATTTTCTTGTTCCGATTTTTTATTTCAATACCCTGGTAGAAAATTAAAAATAATAACAATAAAATAAAAAAACAGAAAAAATAGAAAAATGATTATAATTGAATCGTTATAACATGCTAGTTTTTAATGATAGTTATGTTTAATGGTTTTATAGTTATTTTTTTGTTTTCTATTTTAGTTTTAATATTTTTAAAACATGAAAAATAAATTGGCGCTTTTTGTTGTAAACACAATATATAAAATGAAAATTAAGTGTTAGTTAAGGGTATGACATTAGATTTGTTGTTTAGGTCAAATGTGAAAATTAAAATTAGTACTTTACAGGATATATTCTAATTATGATTAAATCATTAACGTATAGAACGTCTAAAGTATTGGTTAAGACATGACAATGGTGATGTACACTGATTTTGACACAGGGACAAATACATTAGCCATTGCAAAACACTAGAACGGTTATTCAAGCTACATCGGATTTTGCAAAAGTTTCCATCGTGACCCTTGATTTTTACTATTTTCATCGACGCAATCACTTAAGTCATTCTACATTCAAAAATGTTAATGTTTGCTGAAAACCTAAAACAAGCAGTACTGTTGAGATACCGAAATACTCTAATTAACAATTTAGCAACTTGGTGTGAGTGAAATCTCTGATCATTCTCCCGAAAATTAAACCAGCTTTAACTCATAGGGAATCCAATCCCGGTATTCTATTGATCGGTAAACCGGTTTTACTGTCTTATTTTGATTTATCGGTAACTAACGCAAAAATTTTACCGAAATAATTTCAGTAATTATTTTTTCACTTCAGATAAGTATTTTGTAGGAATTGAGTTTTGCTAACATTGGATGTATCGCAAACAAATCAAGCTGCTCTGTAATTCAATGCATTTTAGAGTTTTCTATACGAGATTTGTCTCTGTCGTTCTTTTTATCCTCATTTTGGGTGAGTAATAACGTCTCTATTAAGTTTATATTGGACAAATTATCCAACCAAAATACGCGACTAAGTGAAGATCTTAACAAGTTCTCCATCTAAAAGAGAGACGTTAGAACTATTCCGATGTCTTATTTTACACAATCCCGGTGAATGGAAAAAATCAATATCAATACTATGTATAAATGACAACGAGCACGATTTGTTTATTAGAATAACTAAGGCCAGTATAAGTTTTTTGGACCATTATTCGAAAGGTTATCTTTGATAATGCAGCAGAAGTCAAATTATCAGAAAGCGAAGAATCTGAAGACGAAATTATTGTACTCAGTACTTTATCCGTTAAGGATCGACTAAAATTAGCAATCAAAAGAAAAACCAAAACTATGATTTTAAAAAAAAAGTCCCATTAAACACAAGAAACCTATAACCAAATTTATAAAAAGGGAACTAATTTTATTTTAAGAAAATAAAATACGAGGCAATATTCTTACAATAAAACCAATATATGTAGAATCTAAATGAGCCTTTTAAGCCACTGGTCAGATACGCGCTTAAATACGATCTCGCCTTAATAACAATAGTATCGACAATTTGTATTGTTTGCGAGCCTATTTTACTGAACAAAGTGATACTTTTAAGCCTTAATTTATTTCCAATAACGAAATTCACCGAGGATTAACGATAAACCGGTAATACTGGTAAAAAAATTACCGAAAATCGGTAATCAAAAAACTCGGTAATTTTTGATAACATATTACGAAATAAACAATATGCCGCCACAGTAAGTACGTGAGATCAAAGACTTTTGTGTTACTTTTGTGGAAAATATAAGCAGAAAAAACATATAAATCAATGTATTGCTAGTTCCAATTCCATGTGGGGTTTTATAAAACGATGGACGGGAAATATTAACAACCTGGAAACAATCATGGTGCTGTACTTCGCATACGCGGTCACAATTTGAATATGCTATTACCGTTTTGTGTCCGTTTTATGAAACAAACATCTGTAAACTAGAGGGTATTCAGAAAAATTTTATTCGTCACTTAACTTGTAAAAATTGTTGGGAGTATGCTCACGAATTACCGTACCATGAAAACCTGCAGTGTTTACCACCATAAACATACACCACTGCAACTCTGGTAAATAGACTCAAACCTTTAAAGTGCTCGTTTGTCGGTAACAGTTTATTAGGTCACATTGACGCACCGTCAATACTGGACAATTTTCAAATGAAAGTACCCAGTAGACACCTTAGAAGAAATGGCTTCTTGCAAGTTGATGTACATAAAACGAACTATGGTTCCAACGAACCAATTAACATGATGTATAAAAGCTTTGATCAGATAAATCACCTGTTCGATTTTCTTTTCAGCTAGAATATCTTAAGACGTAGGTTGAAGCTACACTTTACTTCTTCCTGATTTTAATTTGTTAGCTAGGTTTCTGACTATTACGTCAATTTTAATGTAGTATTTTTTTAGATGTTTCTGTTAAATAAAATGACTTTTGACAGATACATTTACTAATCGGTTTAGTAGAAAATCAACCTACACATCATCGTCAACGCATATAGTACAGTAACCCCCGATTTACAAAAGCTCGATTTACGAAATTTCGAAATTACGAACATCATTCGTAAAGTACAAAATTTCATTATACGAACGAAAAATTCGCTATTACGAACAATATTTAATTGTTTTTTATAAAAATTTGGGAAATCCCCTAAAATAAAAAATTAAATTCTATCATTCATTGAAAATTTCCTTAGTGCAATTTGTTAACTGTGCAGGTGCAAACTATATGTAATTTAGTTAGTGTTGGTGATAAATCAGTAAAGTCTATAATTGATGGTGGTATATATTATATTGTTGGTGGTAAATCAAGTGTAAATTATTTTTGCTATCAGAATGTCTGGTAAACGAAACTACGGTTCACGTCACTGGTGTAAAAAAGTTCCGTAAAAAGATTACATTGGAGGTAATGCTTGATGTTTTAAGAAGGCTCGAAGCAGGTATGAGAAAAATAGGAAAAGCTTTAGGCCTCGCTGCTTCAACTGTGTACATTCATTAAAAATCAAGATAAAATTAAAGGTTGTGTACAAAGAGTAACATCTTTGACGGCACAAAATGTTTCCAAACAAAGAAGTGTGGTGATGGAAGATATTGAACGAATGCTTAGTGTGTGGATAGACCATCAATCCCAACGAAATATAGCCATAAGTACAACTAATATCCAACAAAAAGCTAGGAGCCTTCATCAGTATTTAATAATGAAAAATGGCGAGGGATCTCAGTCAGAACAGTTTTTAATCAGCAAAGGCTGGTTTGATATATTTAAAAAACGTCATTCATTACATAATATAAAAATATCTGGAGAAGCCGGTGGATATATCCCACAACAAGATTATAATGTAGACGAAACCGGTCTGTTCTGGAAAAGAATTCCATCCAGAACATTCATTTCCAAACAAGAAAAAGGCTGCGTCAGGATTTAAGGCAGCTAAAGACCGTGTAACGGTTTTGTTGGGAGGGAATGCTGCAGGTGATAATAAGTTAAGCCCATGCTTATTTATCATTCAGAAAATCCACGAGCCTTCGAAGGTTGCAATAAATCAAAACTTGGTATTATTTGGCTGTCAAATAAAAAAGGATGGGTGACAGGAATAATTATTTTCAAATTTTGTGACAAAATTTAATCTCGAGCTAAATATTTCAAACAAGGCATTACTGATTATTGACAATGCACCTTAGTCATAAGCTTACGGACATTCCTGACAACATCAAAATCGTATTCCTACCACCAAATACTACCCCTATACTCCAACCGATGGATCAGGGTGTAATTGCCAATTTTATTATTTGCGCCGCGTTTACAAAAATCTTTTCCACTGTGTTGATGGTCCAAATCAGCCAAAAATTACAGAATATTGGAAGCAATTTAATATAATGAATGCCGTTGATAACATTAAAAAATCTTGGGATGAAGTTCAGAAAACAGCTATGAATGGAGTGTGGAAAAAATTATGGCCCAAACGCACTTATGATTTTGGTAGTTCACTACAAAACACTAAAGAAATAATGAAATTGTCACTATGGCACATGAATGAAGTCGGTATGAATGAAGTATAGACAATGAAGATGTGGTTAACGTTCTTGGATCGGAGCAGGAAGATGTTTCAAATGAAGAATTAATAACGATACCTGAAGGACACGCAGATTCAGAAAATTCGGAAGATGTTACGCATTGTGAAAGTTCTCGTATTTTGACAACACAAAATATGGCAAAGGCGTTTTCTCTTATCCGGGAAAGTATGGATATATTTTCGGACAACGATCCTTCGTCAGAAAGAAGTCTTAAGGTTTCCAGAGAAATCGAAAATTTACAACTTTGTTATAGAATAAATATTAATATGTAACATTTATTAATTAAAATTGTTTTCTTAATATGTAATGTTAAATTTTCGTTTTGAATGATTAATGTAGTTTTTATTTTACTATTTTTAAAATGAATAAATTATCTTTCTATTATTTTCTAATCACATTGTTTTAAATGTTTTTATAGGGTTTCGTATAACGAACATTTTGGGTATCCATCTTTGTATTTTTAATATAAACGAATATTTTCCATCTCTGGAACGTATCTATTTATTTTCAATAGAATGTCATTCTAATATTAGGCTCAAATTATACGAGTTTCGATATACGTACAACTTTCACAGAACGTATCCTGTTCGTAAATCGGGGGATTACTGTACTTATAATGACTAATTTAAAAGAAATATATTTCAATAAATTATATATGAATAAATCAAATCAATAATTGTGAATAACAGACAAACGTCAAAAATCTGCTGGATCAAAAAATTATAACATTAATATGTATTATATGTTATATATTAATATGTAAGCATTTTACAGAAAATTCATAAAATCGGATATAAATGCAGTTGTCAATCGGGTTCTCAAGATCGCTTTAAAAATATTTTTTCTCAATACAAACCTGTAGCAGAAGCATGGCATATCAAGACAATATTAGGCCATAGCGTAATAATCAAGCAATAATCTGCAAAAATTTGAAAAAAATGTTGCCTATTAGAAAGTCATATTCGAGATGACTGATATTTACCGATTATGATTTTTGAGTATGATTTAAAACTCAACGAACCTTTATCAACTCCAAAAAGTAGTTTCTGAAATAATGGATACAAATAAAATTATTTTGCAAACGCAAAATGGTCGAAGCTGATATAATGCCAAAACTTGAAAGTATTCTGTTCCATCTTAAAATAATATTTGATTATTGTTTGAATACTTATTAGCTGTTTATAGTTGAACAGTTTTCTGAATACTAGTATAAATAACGAAATTATTCGAAAATCTGATATTTCTAGAACAACAGTTCATACAAGCACTCATCCAACTTTTCATATTAAAGATGAAAACTGTCACAACAGTTAAAATCCAGAATGCCGAAATAATTATAATACACGATGTAAAAATTCTAAATCTTATAATAAAATATGACTGAATATCGAATCTCACATGTTTTCCATATTTGCAAACTCGATAGTTTTCGACAGTATAGATTTTGTTTCCACCGTTCAGTTACATTAAACGATATCGTAAATTTAAATTTAATCTCAATCCGACTTTCTCACCAATTAAAATTTGAAACCAACGTTTACATATAGCACATCGTCTAAAATTTACCAAGTCATTTAAACATTTGTTATATATACCTGGCACATACGTACACACCAAATGAAAAATCTTGCCGTCCAATTTTTCCAATTTTTTTCTTTCTATTATTCAAATGTGTGTTTTATATTTTTTTGTTCCATTTTCATAGATTTTTTTAATAGATTTATCCAGTATAAAAACAAATATATGTGTATGCATTGTTAGTTCCAACTTGAATAAACAATTCACATCTATCCATAGATTATATTTCAGACATAGAAACCACCCAAATAAATGAAAAAAAAAACTTGTATTTGACTGGAATCTAATTTCGAGGAATAGATTTTAGTTCACACAACTGAACACAATACGTTTATACGAGTACCATCGCTTGATGGTATACTAATACAATAAACTGAGTTTCTAATCCTGATGCATTAGATTCAGTATAGTTTTGAATCTTTATTATGATAATATGAACACTAGAGTTGTAAATAAACAAACAACAAATTAGATTAGAAATTTTTTTCTTTCCAATATATCCAAAAGCTCATAAATACACTGAACCATACAATCCTATGAGACAACAATCGATATAATTTATTTATTAAAATGTAGATTTCACATACATATATGTATTTTGGCACGATTTAAATTTTTCGAAATAAGGAAATTGTTCTCTATGCTGTTTGTTTATTTTATTTTCCAGTATCTAAGTCACAAATTTTCTAAATATAACGATAACCCAAAAACGGAAGCTCAAATTTGTTATGTGTACACGAACAGACTAACGAAATACTAACATCAATCGAAGTACATATTTCCAAACCGCACCGACACATTAATTATATACCGGACTGACGTATGGTTGTGTAATTAACAGTCCATCACACCATGAGATACTACAAATCATCGCATTACAATAATTATTTAAAAACATATCATTAAATTTAAACTATAATTTAGTATATACATAATTTAATTTCAGCGATGAAAAAGCAAGTTAAATAACCCCTGACATTATGCTAAGTAAATAAATTGTATACGAGTATAAATAAACATTTAAAACAACAACAATATACTGTAAAATGTATTAATCTATTTTCCTTCTTAATTTTCTACCCAACTTCTTGAATTTTTTATTTTTATTATTATTATTATTGTTACTCGTATAGCTTATTTTTTTAGTAGTGCTAACACACCGCAACTATAAAAATATTTAAATCGATATTTTGTGTAAATCAGTCGGGTCCAAACAAAAATCTATAATCCAATCAAAGATTGTTTATACGTGTATTATGAGAACAAGGATTTCCGATTAAATCGAGACAATTTGCGTAAACATATATTTTATTAAGTTGTAACGTAAGTTTTGTATTACGACTGGCAATATCACATTGATATGAAACCGATTAAAATTTATGGCGACAAAAAGACTTTACAAAGACATATAAACATGTTCTATGTATTGTATATTGTATTGTCATGCATACTGTGAAACGTCGTATATGTGCTTTTAATTCATTTCCTATCTTAAATTAGATAAAGGCGCCAGAATATTTTGAAACTTTTTTTTTAACATTCTCATTTTATTTTTTCTACTTTTAAGAATGATGCGAGTAAGTATGTGTACATATGTGTAGTGTAAATAACATACGAGCAATTCATAATATATGAAGTGACAAAGCGTAAATATATGAGTTTTAGCAGTTCATAAAATGAAAATAAAAGATTATCCTATTTACCTTAATAGACTGTAATATAATTCGTTCAGAGTTTTTTTAAGTGTCATAGAATTAGAGTATAACACTTATATTACTTTGACTGTATGCTGTGCATCTTATGAGACAGCTAAGCTATATGCAAAGCTACAGATACTTGAATCGTGATATTTGGTGAATTTACAAAATAGAAAAAATAAGCATATAATTATTATAATACGTAAAGTATAAAGAAATTCCATTCAAACATAAAATTATACACCATAATAATCATCGCTTATACGAGAAATGACCAGCATCTGTAAAACAGCTCAGTTATTTAAAATATCAACAATATAAATAAAATTAACCCGTAAAGTTGAACCGGTTACTTAAGAAATCTGGCACATTTGGCGGGATTCATGCATATATAAAAGCATCTGCTGGAAGTTGTTACTCTCGAAGTGTTTCGATCGCATGGGCAAATCTACATAACTTCCCGAAACCATATCAACCATGTGTCGAGCTTGACGTAAAATCTTATTTGTCGTCTTCAACCATATACGTGTAAGCAGGATTACCTTGCCATTTCAAAGTCACACAGGAAATATAAGCTAAATAGTACAGAACAGGACGTAACGAAAATACACAGATCTTGTCAGTAATAGCATTTGGTATTATATAGGTAAGCATAAGTAAGAATAAAACAAAATTTTGACAAAATTCTATTTTATTATTTGACATAGTTGCCTTCGAAGGCGATACAACGAGTATAGCGATTTCCCAACTTTTCGTTACCACTTTTATAGTACAATTTCTCTTTCTCGTCAACAGCAGTGTTTTGTTGGCAATTGAACAACAATGCCTTATAATTTATTTTTAATCCGGAATGAATAGTTCCATTTCAACTTTCAGTAGGTTTTGGAATAATTTCATTCCGCTAGTTGCAGTGCTTAAATCCAGGGGACAAAATAATAAAATATTGTGACGAATCACAGATGTCACCTATGACAATTAAAGAGTCAAATTTATAGCAGTAATTTTGGGGATACCCTGTAACCAAACGTTTACACATACGAACAAAATAAGTAATGAAATAGGCGAAGCGAACAAAATACGACGCAACGAATATTCGCGAAGTGTAGAGATGCAAAATAATGGAACGTTCTACAAGTATTTGCGTCGTATAAATAAGTGTAAACATTTGAGTTGCGAAACAGTTCAATTTTGAATTTCGAAGTGTTAAAATAATTGTAGTGATAATTATTGTGGAAAAGTAGTGTAGTAATAATTATTTGTGAAATATTTGTTGAATTTATTGGGAAAAACATTTATTATAAAATTAATCTTTGCGAGTTTAATATTCACAATCCAGTGATCGAACCGGATAAATAATTTAAATAAACACTCGGCGAAATCCTAACAATATTTTGATGTTTTTGAATATTATTGACAGTTTCCATGACAATTGCTACATAAATTATATAAAGTATTCCGTGTCGATTTACTAAGCATTATTTTCATTCCTATTCCTATTCCAGTGACCAACAAAATACTGCTATTATACGATTCAGTTTCAGCGATAACTTAATCATTGTACTTAAATTTCTTTGCTCTTGTGATCTGAAAACAGGAAACACGGCGCTGGGGGCTAAATATGGAGAATATGGTGGATGTGTAAGCAATTCGCAGCCCAATTCATTCAATTTTACCATCGTTTTCTTCGATCTGTGACAGATGCATTGTCTTGGTGAAACAATACTTTTTTCTTTTGCAAATGTGGCCGTTTCTTTGCGATTTCAGCATTCAATTGATCCAAAAGTGCACAGAAACAGTCCATTTTACTGCGGTTTAATAGCGCCAAGCACTCTTCTGAAGCATCGATTCGTTATTTTTGGTCGACAGTAGGCCCACGCGGTACCAACTTTGCACAGAGCTTTTGCATATCCAAATGTTCGGGTAAAATGGTAAAAACACTTCCATCTTTACAATATCAGCTAATTCGTGCACGTTCAATTTGCGATCGTTCATAACCAATTTGTGAATTTTTTGATTTTTTCTTGAATAACAGCGTTCACTGTGGTCTGCATCATTTGTGCTAGTACGACCACATTTAAATTCAGCATCCACTTCTCTACCATTTGTCTCGATGGAGAGTACCGATAATGTTCATCAAGCCATTGTTTGGTTTCCACTGTATTTTTTTAATTAAAAAGTAATGCTAAAACTCGAAGTTCAGTTGCTCAACACAAAATGCTATAACTCACAAATCAACAGTCAGATTGCTGTAAAATTTATACAAGTATCTTTTGAAAGTTAGTACTAAATAAAAATCAATTGGAAAAAAATTCTAATAACGCCATCTATGTGTCATCCTAAGGACTTATTGAATGACCCTGTATAATGAAGTGAAAATTATTTGGGAAGTATTGAAAGCTCTGATAGTTAATGCCACCCAGCATTCTTGTGGTATAGTGAAATCAAACTACAATATCCATTAGTTTTATACGGAGTTTCATTTATAAGCGTATAATAAAGCGCAACAACGATTTACAATCACTATAGTAAAATAAAGCTCTTGCTTGGAGGAGAGCTAACCGAATTTGTAGTAACCAACCTTTGTGTTAACATTCATTCAGTTCCCGACATGGCATTTAAATTTTATACTAATTTAAAAAAGCTTTAATAACCTGTTATAAGCTATAATTGAATATCGCCCACTAATAATTATTGATTAGGAATCCAATCTATGATAAATTTACCAATGGTCATACAGAGATAAAAACCACATTCGCCTAAAGTTGATTGCATTAATATAGAGTTCTTGATACTAGGGGTGCCAAAACACAAGAACTATATCGCTTTATATAGTTTATCCTTACATAAAAAGTGAGAACATAAAAAGTACGTATTTATGGAATAAAACATCTGGCAACTCATTCGACGGACTTTCTGTCGGTCATGAAATTTTTCATGACCTTTCTTTTTGTGGCTGAATTTCGTTGATGCACCGTTTAATTTCCTGTTGTAATGCACGAGCAGTTGTAGGCTTGTTGACATAGACCATTTACTTCAAATATTAAAATAGAAATCTTATGGTGTTAAATCACACGATCTAGGGGGCCTATTCTGATCACCACAACGAGAGAGTATACGACCAGGAAATGTCTCATGCAGTATGACATGTGGCACCAGTAACAGTTACCACTTTTCAAAAAATATGGTCCAACGATACCTCCAGTTTAATATCCTTACAAAACAATGACAGTTTTCAGTGTTGCCCACAATTTTCTGATTTATGTAGCAAAATCAAATCTTGTAATAATTTTAGGACACCTGTAATATCAAAGTCCACCTTGCTGCAGTCAATCACGATGTATATCCTTTACATTCATTAATTCACAATATACAAACAACATTATAGTTTTTATTACTAATTCTACAATTATACATCATACTATACCAGCGAATTTTCTCATTTAATTTTTTATTTCGTTCTCTTATAACTGTTATTAAGTTTATAGCAATTTTACTAATTAAAATAAAAGCACTATTAAGTAAAAAGAAATAAAAGCACGGGCCAACCATTTATAATAAAAAATCTGATATATTTTATATATTTTACGATGAGCATAATAAAAACTCGTATTTTCTCAAAATGTTTAATTTTTAAATAAGACTTTTATGTTTGTTATATGTATGTACATAAGTTTTTATTGAAAATCTACAATTGATTCGGTTTTGTTATAAATTAACAATATATAGTTTTTGTTCATTTAAAAAAAAAATCGGGAAAAAATTACCATAAATTGTACTGATGTTCAGAAATTCCTTGTGCCCCAACTTCGCGGGGCTATCCAAATGTCTAAACTGTGAAGTAATTATTCCAAAGTAAACATAGACAATATTTAATCAACAAGATTTCGTACGTTTATTTTTTACATAATACATGAAAAATGAAAACAAGTGGAAAATCAATAAAACCCAAAAACCGAAATTAAAATCAATTGAGGGCACGGTGGGATATTTAAAAGCTTATGTTACCAAAATAAAAAGTTATATTGTTTTTTGTATTATTACTACAAATATTATTTTTTTCTCTTTTATTTTAAAGATTTTTATGTAATCGAGCTTTTTTAACACATTGGTCTGTTTTTGTTTGTATTGTTGGCAATGGTTAGGAACGAAAAACGTACATACATATAAATAAAAAGCACGTTTGTCATTTAATCGTATTTCTGGATATTTCCATCTTCCTAGTATATTTGATGTGCTTTTGTTTGTTTTTTTGTCCATAGTTTTTTTTTGTATTATCGTCTCAAGCTTTTATATTTAAGGTTTTCGGTTTTTTTTTCATTTTCATCTGTGTATGATGACAAAATTTTTAATGTTATTTTCTTTCATTTTTATTCAGAAAATGAAAAAATATATAAATTTTTGTTTGTATGTGTAAAGCTTTTTCGAGAAGCACAAAATGAAACAAAAATTCATATAATGACTTGAAAGCCTATTCCCTATTGGACGCTAAACAAATTAACTTTATTCCTTTAATGTTATAAGAATTCTAGTTATGAAATGTTGACACAGAATATAAATTCCAAATACATTTCATATTCTGTTTCTGATCTTAAAGTAGATTATATCATGTTAAGGAACACGAAAATGTATCCTTCGTAATACAGTCGAGATTTTGAATGAAAAAAAGACAACAAACGAAAATCATGAGATTATGTTAAGTACGCCATGTTTTGTTTAGACCTACAAATTAAATGTTTTTTTAAAACTTTCCCTTAAGTTGGATCTCAATCTTTAACTAAATCCATTCTAAAGTTTCTCATTTTACAAAACCATTTTATATACGAACGGTACCATATGCATAATTTTTTTACATTTAACAAAAATGTATGATAAAATTTCCAATTTAATATATAAATTATGTACATTGATACTGATCATAAATAACAAGGGATAATCTAATTTTTCTACGATGACGTCATCTAATTTATATTTTCCATGGCAAATTTAGAAAGAAAAAAAATCTAAATATTTTTTCAGTTTTTCTCTTTGTTGTTTTTCTATTTTTGAATTTTTCAATGTTAAATTCATTAAAGGTTATCGCGATATTTTTATATTACATATATCCTGAACAAATTAACCAACTTTTCGAAACGGAATAATAATGAAGTATTCACACCATTTTTCAAAGTGTAAATGCCACCACAAAAAAACTCACATATATAATCTGAAAAAGATATTTTCATAATTAATACTTTTCACGAAAAATTTAGTATATGGATGGTTCGTTACCTTATACCTTACCTTAGGTTGATAATAACAAAATAATAATAAAATAAAAATCTTTCGTTTTTCTTTCTATCACATGGAAACATGTACGACTACAATAAAAACATTAAAAAGCTCATAAAATATTTTTTATTTTATTTTAGTGCGATGTGGTTTCCATGTTGAAAAGAACAACAAAAATTCGTTTAAACATTTTTTTTTGTACAAAAAGTAGAAAAGCTGAGGAAAGTGTGGTATAAAAAAATAAATATCGATTTCCATGTGTACTTGTATATGTAGTAAGTTTTTAACTATAAAATACATTTTCAGAGGGAAAAATAATGCAAAAAAAAGTTTAGAAAATACTAAACAAACAAAAAATCAATTGTAATCATATCAAATGTCTAACTTAATAAGAAAATAAGTTGATATTTTTTTAATATAAAATTAAAAACAAATCTTTAAATTTAACGGAAAATGTTAGCTTATTTGTAATTGAAAACTAGCTCCTGGGTGTATTTGAATCGAAAAATGTAAACTTCTAATAAAGAGTGATCCAATAGGAGGTTGTTTTTCCAATTGGGATTCATTTGTGACAACTGTCATTTTCTTATGACATTTGTGTTCAGTATTCATTGCAATTTCACCATGAATAGACTTACACGATAACAATGTTTACAAATTGTGGAAATTTAATTGTTTTCGTGCACTTCGACCAATTTATGGTGTTGATAATCGTCCAACTGAACGCACTATTCGCTAAACAATCAATAAATTTCGAATCACTTGTCAATCATTGGATGTTCATCATCCGACTAAAGTGCTTAGAAGTCGATTTAATGTGAATAATAGTGCTGTGACAGAAAGTGCACGTGAAGACCGCAATCATTCAATTCGTCGCCATTCTCAAGCTCTGGGTCTCTTATATGGCATTTTGTGGCGTATCTTGATAAATTATGGCAAACAAAATACAGCTTGTTCGAGAATTGAAGCCAGTTGACTTTCTTTTGCATCATCGATTTGTGGGCGTTTATGGGCGTTGGAAAAGCGATTGTTCAGCGATCAAACTCACTTTGGCTTACTTTTTTGGATACGTCAACAAATAAAATTTTCGTATTTAAGCTGATGAACAGCCAGAAAAGATTCGAGAGCATACAAGGCATCCAGAAAAATGCAGTGTTTCGTGCGGTTTATGAGTAGTGGCATCATCAATGTTTATGTTTATACAAATACGGAAAGACAGCGTGTAAATGTCAATGGCACAAACCATCTAGTTATTGAAAGGTAATTTTAATGAGAACATATCAAGAAAGGGACCCATAAATTGGCCTACAAAATGTGGTGATCTGACGCCGTTAGATTACCTTTTATTAGGGTATCTGAAATCACTCGTTTATATCGAAAAACTACAATCGACTCCTGTACTAAAAGCGAACATATTTATTATGTGACTATTAATGGTAATTTCCACGAGTAAATACTTGTTGCTATATTTACGATGATAAAGTATTTTCCTGATAAACATGATACAATTGGAATTTAATTTGCTCCTAAGTTGAAGTATTTCCAAAACATATTGCTTCTATAAACGGTTGTTATTTAAATTATGTATATGCAAGCTTTACGGCGGTTTAAATATGAATAGCGATTGTGATAAATTCAGAAGTTAAATTTAACACGATTGCGACTAGTCATATAGGAACCGCCGAGGTTACACAGTGATTAAAACGCTGCGGCGTGCAACGAGAGGTACCGGGTTCGAAGCCCGATAGAGGCAGTATGCGAAAGGAACTTTCACCATCGATCGTTTGGGCGGTACAATCAGTGGTGTGAATGAACTCTCTCACGTCTGAGACCCGGTTGAGGTAAGAATCCGTGTGCCGTCCCATCTACCATATCACTACTATAGGCTGGCATGGACTATACAATCTGCAGATGGTTTCTACGTAAATCGGACCTAAAGCCGTACATAGTGGAAAAAATAATTATGTAAGAAATCAATATAGAATGCAACCCAGATGACTCTTTTTCGGCAGATAGACATCGTAACTTTAAAATTCAAAGGTTCTCCAATATCTTAAAAATAAGGGTACCTGATGTTTCAAAGTTATGGACCATTTTATATATAACGATGTTGATAAGAGTATATTGGATAAAATTTAAGCCATTAAAAAATCCTTCCATATTGCACTTGTTAAAGCTTTTCAATAAGAATTTTCCTTTAAGGACATAGAAATGATATCACCCGCCAGACTTATAGCGAAAATTCTAATCTTGAGGTTTCTTTTCGATTGTCTTTTCAATTTATGTGGATCAGTGAAAATTAATGTGAAAGCAAACGACTTGATTTTATTGGTATTCGATGTTATAATTTCACAAATTATTAGTTCTTATACACTAAGTCGTTTTGGAATCGATACTGCTATAATCAAGCTCACTATGTGAACCATGGATGAAATGGTCCTTATTTAGACTTAGCTAAAGGGACACAGTATAAATATAAATTTAATTAAGTACGGCTTAAGGCTCGATTTGCAAAAACCATCTTCAAATAAACATTGATATATGGCAGCCTTCAGCTTGTAATTCTGACATGGAAGATAAGTCACCCGATGCGTTCACAGTATCAACCGTCTTTGACTGATTAAAAGTTATTTTATTCCATTTCGTCTTATCGGAATGCTAAGCCACCCCAACTGCTGCAGCTTTTACCACATCACCGTTATTTCGGTGACTGCATCAGCCTTAGTATGGATGATTTATATATAAATATATAAATATATATATATATATATAAATATAAATATATATATATATATATATATATATATATATATATATATATATATATATATATATTTATATATATATATATATATATATATATATATATATATATATATATATATATATATATATATATATATATATATATATATATATATATTATATATATATAAAGTCGTGTGCGAAATAATAGTAGTGATCGAATAATTTCGCAATATTATGAAGTTTTTAATTCATATATGAGATATTTTGGAAAATAGATATGTTTTAAAATTATTTGTAGTTTAGAGAATCTAATAGTTACTCTGTATGACTCATACATGTCAGATTAGGTAAAAATTTTACACCGCTTATATTTTAATGGGATTTTGTGGAGTGCGAAACAATAGTAGTCTTTTTAAAACCTCAGCAAAATATTTATAAAATTCATTTTATTTGTTATGTATACAAGTTAAAATTAGTATTTAGTAATAAAGCCTTTGGCTTTTATCACAGCACTCATTTGTCGAGGCATTGATTTCATTAAACTTTAACACCTTTCAACGGGAATGAACAACCATGCAGATTTGGTTATTTCCCATAATTGCTGCGAGTTTGTTGGGTTGGAGTTGGAAATCTTATTTTTTATATCGGCCCACAAACTATCAATTGGTTTGAGATCAGGTAATTGAACAGGCCACTCCATAACGTTAATTTTATTTCACAAGAACCATTCCTTCGCCTTTTTAGAGGTATGTTTCGGATCTGCATGACCCATTTAAGCGACATTTCGTACATATTTATCCGCATTCATAATTTCCTTAGTCCAATTTATCGGACCAACGCCGACCCACAAAGAACAACCCCAAACCATTATATTTCTCCCTCCATATTTAGGCACCTTCCTAGGCCTCAACCCTTTTAAATTTGCTGCTAAAAGACGTTTTTAATCGTTGAGGTTCTATATCTAAATTAAGATCTTGTTTGATCTTTGTTGAGGTATAAAACGGATTCCTTTTCGCACAAATCACGATGTCCCGATCAATTAGATTCAAAGTTTTTTGTTTTTTTCCTCGTGTTTCTAGTTTTTCTTTGTGCTTAACAACATAAGATATAACGGAAGGTGAACATCCCAACATTTGATGGATACATTTATATGTTTTTCCTTCTTTGATTAATTTTTTAATTAAATCTCTTCGCTCTTCGGAGCAGTGCTTTCTTCGGCCCATTATTATTTAAATAATTATTTTTTTGTATCAAATTTTTATAATTTTATTTATCTTATTATTTCCGAACCGCTATTCTTGATCACCTCTATTTTAAACAATAAGAGACTACTATATATATATATGTATATATACATATATATATATATATATATATATATATATATATATATATATATATATATATATATATACATATATATATATATATATATATATATATATATATATATATATATATATATATATATATATATATATATATATATATATATATATATATATATATATATATATATATATATATATATACATATATATATATATATATATATATATATATATATATATATATATATATATATATATATATATATATATATATATATATATATATATATATATATATATATATATATATATATATATTTAATAACCCCGAAGATTTTTCAGGTAAAAATACAAATTTACTTGATAGTTTGTTTTCCAACTATTGCTGTGGAAACTATACCAAATAACTTATAGCGAGGTCAGTCTATAATAGGCAAAAATGGCAGAAAGTAAGGTTATGAGATATAAGCTATAAATATAATTTATATCCATGTTATTATATTATATTTAGATTAGATTAGATGCTATATTAGACTATACCTATTTGTGACAAACCAGTTCTAAACTATAATAATAAATATGGTTGTTACGCTAATGAGGTGTTTATCTATATAAAAATGGAAGAAAAACAATTTAATTTATAAAATTTCAACATTCCAAAAACATTAATATCAAGCAGAAGATAAAATCAAAGTAATTAAAACTTGGAACAGTCGAACTGCGATCATATGATCTATCGGTATATGATAGAGTGATTTGTAAACATATGGGATACATTGTGAATGTTAGGTTTGAGATTGCAGACTGTATGTACCATCACAGCTATTAATATTTTAAAATGAAAATAAATTTGAGTTCATTTATACCTCACTAAAATTTATTTAAGTATATATACTAGATGATTGAATAAGAAAAAAAAATGATTATTTATTTTTATATTAAATTCAATCAAATCATTAATTAATATATAAAATCTCAAGAATATAAAATAAACTAAATGGTAATGGTTTAATAAGATAAAAACCATGTGTATGTATATGTATTATTTAAGACGTTGTTTATTTAAATTCATCCATGGACCTTCAAAATATAATTGACGCTCAATAACATTTTCCAGATAATTTATTCAGCAGTGCAAAGAAGTTGCCAAATTGTATACGTCATATATAAATGTAGAAAATCATTGTTATTTAATTATTTTATTTAATTTGCGAAACAAACATAAAATAATTATTTTTGAACATTTTAGTCGTAAAATTTGGCAGGGGACTGAATGTGAGATTTGGTTTAATCCACCACGTGTCGTTATGTATGTCTGTAATGGCTTTATAGCAAAATGCAACTTATTTGATTATCACAAGAACAGAATTTAGCAATCTCAAAAATCTTAATTTATTGCAATTTGTTTTTCCCCCAGAATATCTAAGTCGATCATTTACCACTTAATATTACGTGGCCTTGATATTTCAAATATATTGTATAAAATGTTGATCTTATATATTTTTCGTATATTTGTATATAACGGGTGATTTTTTAAGAGCTTGAGAACTTTTTTTTAAAAAAAAACGCATAAAATTTGCAAAATCTCATCGGTTCTTTATTTGAAACGTTAGATTGGTCCATGACATTTACTTTTTGAAGATAATTTCATTTAAATGTTGACCGCGGCTGCGTCTTAGGTGGTCCATTCGGAAAGTCCAATTTTGGGCAACTTTTTCGAGCATTTCGGCCGGAATAGCCCGAATTTCTTCGGAAATGTTGTCTTCCAAAACTGGAATAGTTGCTGGCTTATTTCTGTAGACTTTAGACTTGACGTAGCCCCACAAAAAATAGTCTAAAGGCGTCAAATCGCATGATCTTGGTGGCCAACTTACTGGGCCATTTCTTGAGATGAATTGTTCTCCGAAGTTTTCCCTCAAAATGGCCATAGAATCGCGAGCTGTGTGGCATGTAGCGCCATCTTGTTGAAACCACATGTCAACTAAGTTCAGTTCTTCCATTTTTGGCAACAAAAAGTTTGTTAGCATCGAACGATAGCGATCGCCATTCACCGTAACGTTGCGTCCAACAGCATCTTTGAAAAAATACGGTCCAATGATTCCACCAGCGTACAAACCACACCAAACAGTGCATTTTTCGGGATGCATGGGCAGTTCTTGAACGGCTTCTGGTTGCTCTTCACTCCAAATGCGGCAATTTTGCTTATTTACGTAGCCATTCAACCAGAAATGAGCCTCATCGCTGAACAAAATTTGTCGATAAAAAAGCGGATTTTCTGCCAACTTTTCTAGGGCCCAAATTCAATTATTTGCAAGCGTTGCTCGTTAGTAAGTCTATTCATTATGAAATGTCAAAGCATACTGAGCATCTTTCTCTTTGACACCTTGTCTGAAATCTCGCGTGATCTGTCAAATACTAATGCATGAAAATCCTAACCACAAAAAAATCACCCATTATATTTGTTTATAGTTATATATTTTTCTATCACTATTGCATATCCAAGGTATATGAATTGATTAATTTCGCTGACTTTCTGATTAATTTTCGAAATATTTAAGTTAACTTTATCCACACTGAATGACAATGGGTGAAAAATTAAATAAATAAGCATCAGTAATTATTAAAATAGCATAAGAAATTTTCAAGGAAACTAAATTTTCCAAGAACACCAACTACATGATCATCATGTATAATAATACATCCGGAATTATTAAGACATAAATAGATGGTGTTGGTTTTTACACGACCCGACAATTTATAGTTTCAGTCCGCACACATTACATAAGTCTATTCCACCTGGCTTATTCTATAGTGTATCCGAGTACTCTCTTACACAGTGATATCATTTGGAATTGTGATATTACCATTTGTCCGTTTGTTACTAAGTCTTATATTGTTCTGCTCTATCCCATATATTATGTTGGCAACTAAGTAATTGTGGATTTCACTCATAGATGGCTTTAGTTGAATTTTTAGGTTTCCAGACGTAGTACAAATGTAAAACACATTTTGTTATTTGAAAGTTGGCAATTCAGCTGTCAATCAGTGAAAAAAGTTTTTTGATCGGTTTCGAAGTTTTCGTTTAGCGTTCGTTGAAAATAGGAAAATACAAAAGAAACATTTTCGTCAAATGTTGCTTTTTTATTTCCGCAAAGGGAAAACCGCATCGCAAACTCGCAAAAAGTTATGTGCTGTTTAGGGTGACGAAGTCTTAAAAAAACGACAGTGTCAGAATTGGTTAACCAAATTTCATTCTGGTGATTTTTCACTCAAAGATGAAAAACACTCTGGTCGTCAAGTTGAAGTTCATGACAAACTAATCAAAGCAATAATCGATGAGATTGCAGAGAAGCTTCATGTATCACATACATTCATTTAAAATCACTCAAAACAGGGCTATGTTCAAACACTCGATACATGGGTTTCTCGCGAACTGAAAGAAACGCATCTAACGCAACGCATTAACAGCTGCGATTTCCAACAAAGGACTTGTCTACTTTGAACTCTTACCACCCAATCGAACGATCAATTCTGATGTTTACATTGGACAACTAACGAAATTAAACAATATGTTGAAGAAAAGTGGCCTGAATTGACAATGATCCTGACAATGCAAGGCCACGCATATCTTTGGTCACTCGGCAAAAATTATTGGAGGTTGGTTGGGATGTTTTGCCACATTCACCATATTGTCCTGACAATATTTTCCTCTTTGTATAGAACTATTAAACCTATCACGAAACGAAATCAAAATTCACCAGATTCCGGAATTTATTATTCTTGCAGATATCTACCAAATCATTCGCTAAACAATACTCTAGCTAAAGAACTAATGCAGCATTACAATTTATGGCTTAGAGGCCATAAACGGCCATTATTGCGTCTCAACTGATACCTTACGAACACATTGTAGGTGGTCAGCCCAACGAATGCTTTTACACACAATCGCTTTATATGTCATCCGGTGCATGTTAATATATGGTCAACGGCGAGAATCCAACTCGAGGCCACGGCGTGATGAGCAACTCTTAACCATTAAGCTACAACCAGCGAATAGATAAGCATTAGCATTATTACGGGTGGTTAAAATTTGAGGGCCGACGTTGAATGTGAACCACACATAAACGTCAAGTTTTTTTCTGCATTTTAGTATGACATTTCTCAATTTCAGACTCAATTTTTCATAACTCAATTTTAACCATGAAAAGATACACAATCAAGCAACGCGTTTAAGTTATTCAGGCATATTATGAAAATGGGCGTTCAAATCGAAATGCGTATCGTGAACTTCGTGATTTTTCTGTCAGTTTAATCGTCCAAATGTGCGTACAATCGGAAAAATCGTGCAAAAATTTGAGTAAATCGGGTCTGTAGGAGATTGTAAAACACCAGTGCATGCTCGTACAGCTCGTACTGCAGAAAATATTGCTGCTGTTCGCAATAGTGTGGCTGAAGAGCCGTCCACCTCAACACGTCGTCCTGCCCAACAATTGCACCTCTCACGTTGTTGATAAACACTATGCATAAAGACTTATATTTACACGCTTATAAGATGAAATTGGCTCAAGAACTAAAGCCTCTTGACCATTCCAAATGAATGGCAATAGTGGATGATCAATTTTCGAGTAAAATCATCTTCAGTGATGAGGCATATTTTCACCTCAGTGCATTCGTCAGTCAATAAGCTGAATTTATGCATTTGGGCGAATCATTATCCAAGAGTGATTGTCGAAAAATCAATGTACCAACAAAGAGTGACTGTTTTGTGCGGTTTATGGGCTGGCGGCTTATGAGGCCGGTCAGGCAGTTACTGTGAATGGTGTTCGCTATCGTGACATGATAACGTTTTTTTATGGCCCGAATTGAAAGATATGGATGTGGACGATATGTGGTTTCAACAAAACGGTGCCACTTGCCACACAGCTAACAAAACAATGGCTTTTTTGCGCGACAAATTCAATGGCCGTGTTATCTCACATGGTGGCGATGTGAATTGGCCGCCAAGATCATATGTGATTTGACACTGTTAGACTGCTTTCTTTGGAGGTATTTGAAAGAAAAGGTGTACGTCGATAAGCAACAATTCAAGAGCTAAAGGATGAGATAATTCTGCACATTAACGGCATAGAACCTCAATTATGCCTAAGCGTCATCGAAAATTTACCTAAAATTTACCTTACGCCATTACAGCCGAGGACGTACGTAAATCGAGGACGTACGGCTATAAGCCCGATTTACGTAGAACCATCTGCGCATTGCATAGCTCCATGTCAGCTTATAGTACTGACATTGAAGATGGGTTGGCCCATGAATTCTACACTCCAACAGGGGGTCATAGATGTGTTCATTCACACCACCGATCATAATCGTATGGTGAAAAATCCCCTTTTCAATCTGCCCCTATCAGGATTCGAACCCGGTACCTCTCGCTCCAACCCTTTACTATGTTATATAGCATTACACTATGTTATATTACCCCTTAATGGACTGAAGTAAATATAATTGTATACCTAAAACGGAAAAGCTCTCATTACAACCCAAAAGAAGTAAAATTAGCATCATTATTTAATGCAGTGCTATAGGCATGCGAATAGACTTAGTGTGTGCTCACCTAATCCAACAAGCGTTCGTGGGCACACATTTCATACACTCTGGTCTGGTAGATTTTAGCAAGATGGACAGTAGAAATAATCATTGTTTCGTCAGAGGCTCTTCTTAATAGTTTCAGTAAAGTAGCGCTAATTTTGCGGCATCCGTTCGAACCACTGTGACTCTTCCTCGTCATCTATAAATTATAATAGTATTTTTTTCTAGCCCAAATCATAGCTTGATTTCAAAGCAAGGCTATTCATACACAAAATTGATTATTAACGTTCGTATACTTCTGTATCGATTTCTATTGAATAAAACCGTAAAAAATTATCATACATACAAATAAATTACTGAGATCGCAAATCGCACTTTTGTTATATTCAGTTTTATTTTTAGCATTTTCTTTTATGATTCTTATATTATTTTCTTAAACCACCCAAGAATATTTTATGTATATTATTGATATTCAAAAACAGACACAGAACTATTTAGCAATAAAAACAATTAAGTAAATAGAAAACATTACAATGTATTGATTTTGTTGTTATAGGCGAAATGAAATAAGAAACAGAAATTGTATTTTAAAGCCCTTACGATTATACATATCAATTCAATATAATCTTAAATAAATAAATAAAAATTACCAACAGGCTTGAAGAAACTACCAACAGTTTGCTAGTTTTTAATTTATCCAGCAAAAAAAAAGTGTCAAATATTTATGATAAGAAAGAAAGCCGAATAAAAAAACAAATAAAGATTATCTTATCAAACAGTTTTATTCTTTTATACTTTTTATTTATTTTCTTATTTTAAATAAGATTTTAAAATATTTTCTTTTTAAATAAAAGTTTTATAAAATTTTATTTTTTAAAGTTGAAGAATGAAAAAAATTAGATTTTTATTTAAATGGTTTGGATTTGCCTAACTAAAACGACAGAAAATGAATTATCGTTATTCTTTATGCCAGCTTAAATTTTCTTTTCTTGAAATCATAAATTTTAATAAGAAATAAAAGTTTCGTTCCACATCTTTCAACGCTTATTGAAATAAATCGTCATATACATATAGACAATAAATAAACTTGCTTTTATCATGAGTTCGAATCAAGCTCCTGCTTAAAATATAATCATTAAGTTAACGACTTTAACCTGATATTGAATGATAGATATGTGTCTAGAATTTTGTGCTAGGCTGCGGAAATATGTTTAGCCTAAATTAAGGTCAATCTATATTCTCGTATATGTTTGTCCATGACAATCAGAAGCCATTCAAATTCATTTCAAATATCAATATCAAAACTAATTCTAATCCCTTCAATTAACTAATCGATACAATGTGTTAAACGTCATTTCTCTATAGACTATATAGAACAAAAAATAGAAATTCTCACCTAGAAACCTTATTTTTCCCTCATAATGAAATTTTTTATAATATTGTAGGCATGTATTTAGAAATATTTCCTATACGTTTCACATATATTGGTGTGTGTACGTACATAAACATATAATATATTATTTTACCTACCACAAATTTTTCATGAAAATAATATTCACCCCCAAAAAATAATTTCTTAAATCCGCCAATATATGTACATACATATTACTGTAGGTACACATATAGTGTAATAAGTGTGTGTGTATATATAAAAAATTATAATTTTCACGATTTCTCAATTTTTCCAGTAACATATATTCATATAAAATGTTTGACGTAACCAGAAAAATTATGAAATCGATTTAAAACAACAAAAACAAAACTAAACGTTTAATAGCTGCCGGGAGAAAATAAATATTAACCTATATTAATCGAAATATGTATCCATATACCACATATGGGTATAGTTAAAGATTAATAAACTTTGAAATATTTTTCTCGAGTGTCGGTCGGAAATTATTATGACATTGTCAAGTAATTCAAAATTACACTTTTATAATAGTTGTGTTGGGATGTCACCAAGATACGAGTATACATATATACTGTCGGTTATGGCGATATTACAACTATAAAATCAGCTCGCTTTAACTTTTTTATTAACTAAATTTAACTTTACGAACATTTATTTGTCGGTTTTTACAGGCCACTGTTGGCCCGTACCGTGTCAACAATCTGATTTCATCAGTTACGATCACGAGCCACCCCTTCATATTGAAAAAATGCCAGATCGCTTTCTACGCCATCGTCAACGTGACCGCTGTCTTTTGATTTAAAGCACGATATCAAGAATTCACATTATACTAGGTATTTGCCATTAACATCGCGTTTTGGGCCATATATCACACGCATGATTCTTCTCTCGAAAGTTAGAAGCCATCTTTCGTACCCTTCCGACAAGGTCCAACTCTCACATCCATACATGACAACAAGTCTGATCAACAATCTGAACAGTTTCAGCTTATCCGTATTTGCAAGATATTTTGATTTAAGAAGTGAACTTAGAGGATATAAAGCCAGCGCCAAGGCGGACTTTGATATCCCCTTCTAAGTCAGTCAAGATACTTGAATCTTAATACTCCTTTAGTTCTTCCCAAGATAATGTATGATAGTAGCTTCTATGCTGTGCAAAGGAGAGCTTTACTGCGATAATTCTCTCATTTCAAGCGATCACCCTTCTTGAATATTAGGGCATAACGTGGACATTTTCTATACTTCAGGTATAACTTCATTTCTCCATACCAAATGAACAAGGTCGAAAAAACAGTTCTACAAAGTGAAGCTTCGAATATCAAGAGCTCTGAATATATTAATCAAGTCTTGGTGAACATTTTTTCTTTCATCTCTGCTTGGCCATGGTGAATTCCTCATAGGATGTTTCTTTAATGCACATCTCTCATTATTTAAGGGTATTCAAATACAGCTTGTGATATATGTGGAACATTAAGCAGGGCAGACAAATGTTCACTGGCGTAACCGCAGTTCTCCATCCTAGTCCTGAATGGTAGTTAACCGAGATCTTAAGGTATGGTGCAATTCGGTGATTCCTTTAAAGAAACCACGCGAATTGCGCTCGTTGCTGAGTTGTTGTACTCTTAAGACTTTAGCCTTTTACCATGCGCACTTCTTCTGTCTACAAATGCGTTAAGCTTGCAAGAACCGGTTTATTTCTTCTTGCAATTGTAAACAGAGTCTGCGCTTCTTTTTCAGATTGGCAATTAGATCGCAAAATGCTATTACTGACAAAATCTTAATACTTTTCGAACATACTTGGGACAAATCAAAAATATTAGTAATTTAATAAGGTAAGTTATAGCACGGTTAAATGTGGGTTATTTATTTAATATAAATTTTTATTGTAAAAATACAAATGACATATCACTTCATAAATTTATCAGTGTTGGGTTAAACAGTTTTAGCAGTGTATATTTGGGGAGGAGAAAGAGTTTTAAGTATATCTAATATCCTTACTTCGACGGCAAATACCTTAAGCGAGCCTATATAATACTGAAGAAAGACAGGTCGATCGTTGAATTGACATTTCTTAAGCAGATGGTAAAGAATCTATTATGAAACTTGAAACGTTTCACTCTAAATAAACGAACTTTAACCATACTATTAATCCTTCTTGATCTTACGAATATAATTTAAAATGCAGTCCTTCTTAGTAGAAAACAAACAATATACAAACTATTCGCAGACCAACGAATCAACTAAGACCAACAACTCCCTGGCAAATTAAGTAACTATAGTACGGTTTGAGCCAGTTGCTTAGAGGTTTAAAAATTACCCCATCATTACTAATAAGTAACATTATTATTCAAGTGATCTTTAGATTTTTACATGCAGTGAACCGAACAACTATGTAAGTATAAATAATTTTATACTTACGCATCTGATACCAATCGAGATTATTAATGAACATATATGATCTATTGTTGCAATGTGAAACTAATGGGAAATTTATTAAATTATGTGCCAGGACAAAATATTTATGAGTTAACCAAATAATGTTTATTAATCGGTATTAAATGGTTTTTAGACTATGCTATAAAAACCTGGGAAGATAGAACTAAATCTGTGCTATAGACATTTATGTTTAACACAACCACAGTTTTAAATGAAACTTGTGTTCTTGTAAAAGCTCTATATAAGAAAATAGTTTATTCAATATAAACACAAAATTTATAAAGAAAAATATGTTTAAGGATAGCGACACCAGCATTATACGATTACCATTATATTTCTATTTTATATAGCACATTAACTTTTCCACAGATTTCCATATCATATGCACATACTAACAAGGTATTTATTTTCTCAACATATTGTAAAATACACTGAGAATATTTTTTTTTACCATATGGGAAAGGAAAAAACTATAAAATATAAATAAATTAGTTATTTATATAGTTTGAATTTTTATGGAACATCTTATGCTTGACACGAAGCTATAATATAATACACCAGCCAAAAAGATCTAATTTTACTTTTTTATTGGATTGCTTAAGTTTGCAAATTATTTACCATAAAAAATTATGACCTTTAAATATTATTGCTGTGTCTGCCAGTAAGATTGTTATATAAATCATGGTTTATACATTAAAACTATTTTTGTTAGTAACTCAATATTCGGTTTTTTAAATATTTTAAAAAAACTTTGATAGTCTATTTCTTATCTTTGAGTATACCGATTTTTGCAAGCCAATGCACTCTCAAATTTTTGCTTTTGCCGTTTTCCTGACACTGTTGCCAGCCAAATCGGGGACACTATTGACATGGAAGATCTATCGACCCATTAATTTTCCATTCCAAGAGAAGTCAGAGGTGTACACCGAGGGAAACCATGGAATAGTCAAATAACATATAAGCAATAATAAGTTTGCGCTTTGAAACTCAGTTAAATATGATTATTATTTATAATTGAACAGCATTATATAATTGGCATTGATCGATCAGTAGTCTTGATTTACTGTTGGGTACAGCATCCTTTAGGACTTGCAGAAGATTTCTTCCAATTATAATATTAGGGTTTGGAAAATTGAGGCTCAAATATATCAAAAGACTCCGAACCTGATTACTAATTTGGCGATAAGCTTGAAGTCGTTACTTTTTGAGGGACTTACTTTCCCACGCAGTTTGTTCTACTGCGATTTTCTACGTATATGGAGGGCCGATAAGACTTTCTCTTGATTTCTTTGTCTGGTTAATATTGATTCATCGTACTTAGGTATATATATATATATATATATATATATATATATATATATATATATATATATATATATATATATATATATATATATATATAACATCATAACATTAGCTTATGAAGTAGGCGGAGAAGGATTCCACAACCTATCATCGGCAGATATCGAAGAATTGCTAGTGAATAGCGAGGATGAAATTTTAGATGTTGCGCTGGAGGATACCGACGCTAAAGAACATATTGAAACCGACGAAGAGGTTGTCGCCATAATCTAAGATCAACTTAAAACTTAGCAAATCAATTAAGCAACCATTTTCAAAAGTATGATCACGTTGATGAATCAGTTGCAAAGTTTTGCGTGAGCTAAAACTAATGATGGGTAGCTACCGAGAAGCATATAAGTATATATACAGAACTCAACGTTTAATGTCGGAATTTGTAGAAGTGTGTGAAGTTATTCCAGGATTTCATCCCAGAAAAAAATATAATTTTCATCTCGTAATACTAATTTCATCCCATCAAGATCCAGATCAAAGTTTGTGTGGAAACAAATTTAATGTATCCAAAAGAAATTGTTATTCATCTTTCCCAAAAATTATTAGAGTTATAAACGATCCCATGCGAAATCGAATTGATATCATGTCCACTAACTATAAGCAAAACGACAAGACCAGCCGTATGTTGAGATTTGAACTATAGGCCTATATGTATATGGCCCAACTTGTTTTTTTTATATAATAAAGATTTATATTGATGTTGTATAATTCGGCTAGTAGTTAGTGGATATGATGGCAATTCAAAATCAGATGAAATCGACCACGACACTCGTGGTTCCTATAGGAACCATCAATATAAATCTTTATTACATAAAAAAACAAGTTGAGCCATATACATATTGGCCAATAGCGTAAATCTCAACATTCGGCTAAACTTGTAGTTTTGGGAAAGATTAATAACAATTTCTATTGGATATATTAAATTTATTTCCATACAAGATCGGGATTGAAAATCCTATTGATTATGATTTGTCAGTTTTTCTTTAATAAAGGTAAAAACTTGTTCGATACTTAATTCCCGATTTCAAATAATTACACAAGTTTCTGGGATGATTTTGAAAAATTCTGGGATGCGATGAAATTAGTATTACCTGATGAACCTTATATATTTTTTCTGGGATGAGATCCTGGGATAACTTCAGACACTTAATTTGTAGCTAGATGCACGAAGCCACCGACACTAATTGAGCACACTGATGAAATCTAAAATGTGTCTGTGGCACTATTCTAGTAATTCCTCGGGATTAGGGAATTGAGGAATGATTTTGTACTTTTGTATTTTTTGTCTGGCATTCGGAGGTTAAAAGCTAGTATTAAATTGAATAATGTTCCCTTCTAATTTTGGTAAAGGAATAATTATTACCAATTTATAAATATTTAAATCGAGCTTTTTTCGTCAGTAGGTCGGAAAAATTTGAATAGAAATTACATATAAAATCTTTCCCCAATTTCATATTCGCAGGGAACTTCCAGAAAAGTACCACTGGACAAATGCGTCTCTGGTCCGAAAGCGACAGCAATTAATAATAACATATTTTGTGGCATTTTTTTAATGGATTGACGGTTTTGACTCAATATACAGACTAAATATTTTGAATTGTTGAAATTCATATTACGAATTTCTCTTTTGTGTGACTTATTCCACTTTTAAATTCAATCAAATAAAAATTTGATATTTTTAGTTCAAAAATATTCCTTATAGTGGAATTTTTATTTTTTATATTATAAATATATTTCGGCAATCAAGTTGCCATTTTCAGTATTTATCATGAGTTCATGATAAATACTGAAGGAATATTTTTGAACTAAAATATCAAATTTTTATTTGATGGAACTAAATATTTTGCTCTTTTTAATTTTTGTCGTTAAATTTTATGAATTTATTGAATGTAAATAAGATTAAGGTCAATTTTTAATTCGCCTACTTTTATATTTTTTTATTATATAATATATTTACATTAAATGTAATATTTTTCCTCGATTAATAGGCTATAGTTGACATTAAATTCACTATATTACTTAATACTACGTGTAGAACCTTTTATAAGTCTTTCAAACCTAATATGTAATTTGAGTAATTTTTCATATCAATTGACATAAAAATAAATTTCCAATTTCCTTTATTATACTTATTATATACCAAGCCAACATTTTTCATTTGTCAAAAAAGAAAAATTGATTTATCTCAAGCAACATGAAAATAAAAATTATTAACATAACAATTACACAAGGTTCATATAGGGTACACCAGTTTAACCAATTTAAGCAGTCATTTAAGCAGTTCATATACGGGATTCTACAATCAACATTTTATTGAGGTGAATATGTTATCCATACAATCAACATGATTTTAATCAAATATTTTAATTCCAATGGAATCTTGTATCGGGACACCCTTTATATAAAAATAATCAAAATATAGAGAAACGTTTTTCGCTATATACAAAAATTTCATGCTTTTATCGATGTATATAAAACACATACACCTATACACTTGTGTAACACATACTTATACAATATCATGCATGTATGAAGCAGAAATGAAAATTCTATAAAAATCAATTGTAATTTATTAGTTAAACAATAAAATAGAATGGAAAAATTTGTGAACATTTTCTCTATACAAATACATAAAGCAAGCGACCTTGGAAAGATTTTATTTTAATCAAAACAAAACGAAAAATACTAAAGAAGCTTAAAAAGACGACAAGAAAAATATCATTGTTGTTATAGCGTTTTTATAAAGAAAGACAAAAGTTTATTAAACATGATTTGATTTAGAGTTTGGTCCAATATATAATCCAATCGTTTAACGAGTTCGTATGCTTTAAATATCTAATCTTATACGAACACGATTTCATAGTAATTTAAAGACGTTTTAAGGAAACGAAATATTTAAGCCAAATTCACATATACCTATAAATAATAATTATATATATATATATATATATATATATATACATATATCTACATAATCTCAACTATATTTTATTCTTAAGTTCATCAATAGGGTGAGACAAACTGACCCAAAGGCCCTGTTAGGTCATAATGATTTTCTTTTAAATTTTTATATATTGAATAACTTGATTTATGTGTTGCAATTGACCAATAAATAAATGTTACCCTCATTGGTTTACATGCGCTCTAATTTAGTATATTTATATTAAACAGATTGATTGTACACTTTATGTCCAAGTGCCATACAAGTGTGGCACTTGGACATAAAGTGTGCCATTCAATCTGTTATTTTTAAATATTAATCGCTAACGAACTTAACAAATTGTACCATTATTGTAATCATCATTAGATTTAATTAGATTCTTGACTTTTAAAGAAGAAAACTCTTGCACTTTTTTTCCGACAGTGTACTCCAAATAACTTATAATAACTATAAGGGAAATCGCGTCGATATCATGTGCCAACATGGTATAATTTCGGAGAAGATTAAAAGATGGCACTAGTAGTAATTGAACGAAATGTTTACATTTTTTGACAGCAGTTTTTTATATTCAACGAAACCAAAATTTAAAATCTAATTTCTAAAATCTAAAAAATTAATTTTACAATCGTCAATTTTTTTGTAAATTATGTCATTACATTAAAAAATTACGTCGCGTGCCATCTATTGTTATCGTTAAAACGTATTGGTATGCCATCTAGAAATCTTTTCCGAAACTTATATTTAACGAAATCATGCTGTCGTTAGAATTTACCATGAACGATTGACACGATTTCCCTTATAGTATTATAAGTTATTTGATGTACTCTTATAGATCCAAATATCTAACCCATAATGTCATCCATCTATATTTTTTTTTTATTTTGCATTATCTCAATTTTAGAATATAATACATACATTAATGACTGCAAGAGTATAAACCACAGGTAACATTCGTTAATAGATTTTCAAATAACATTCTAATAAAAAGCATTGGTTTGGTAACGTGAGAGGAAATATTTAAATATTATTTAAACGATTTATCGCTGTAGATAGATAAAACCATATTATTCCTGAATATATAATACAGCAGGTTCTTGTCTGAATCAAGAGAATATACATTACCGTTCGAGCATTCAATATTAAAAATCGTTGTACTATCGCGTTTTCCAATAAGAGAAATCAATGAATGTTTTGTAAAGAGGAAGGTGAACCATTAGTATTTGAAAACTTGCAGCACCATATTCTTTTCATGAAATTGTCCATTCCAATTCGCATATTTGCTAAAGAATTTCATCTTTAAGGTCTTGAAAGATTTAGGAGCATTGGCATAATTCACGTAGACTCAAAGAAAAATGTTTAAAAGCGTTAAATCACAAGATCTCGGTGGCCACTAAAGAAAACCCCTTTTTTTTTAATCGTCGAGACTTGAAACGATTCTTAAACATTAAAATAATTTAAACTATGCGAACTCGATACTCTATAATAAAAATAATCAGTTCTGCAAATTTACAAAAAGTTAAAACCATAAAATAATATTGCTTACAAAACGATGCAAATTAAATCTTAAACTGTTTGATTTCGAACCATTTAATCAAAAATCCTTTTTCTAATTTTCATTCCTTATGTATTTAGGTAATAAGCCGAGGAGAAAAATATAAGATAAAGATCCTATATAACACTTGAAAATTGAAAAGGAAAGCTCATAATCAATTAATTTCAAGACGATTAAATTCGAACAATTGAAATATCTGTATGTGTACATTCTATTATTTAGTCCCCACTTATGTGTTCAAAGTATCAAATTTTAATTAAATCAAAAAACTTTGCTATTTTTTTTTTGACGTAAAAACAATATTCTTCTTAACTAATAACAAAGGCAAACATAGCTTTAGAAGGAAAATTCAATCAATTTTATCATCAAGAAAAATCATTATTTTCGTGTTTTTGTATTTGATATTTTTCCTAAATGTTACACTACGACACTATATACTTTTACACAAAGCACAATACAGTGTGAATGTAAAACAATGGGAAAATACCTTTTAGGTAGAAGAAAATAATATTTTAGGTAGAATTTACGCAAAACAATAAAAAAGTAAGGAAAATTTATTTCAATTTGATAAATGAAAAACACTCACAATTTTCTAATATTTTGCTCGTATTATGTATCGTGGTGTTGGTATAATATTTGTTTGTTACACCACCACGAATACAGAATATGATTATTTATTGTCATTATACAATCTATGTATATGTTATACTTTTCTCGCGAATACTATAATGTTTTTGTTTCCCCAATGATCTTACAAAACTCAGTATTGCAAAATATATGTTTAAAAGGAGCTGGAATCGAAAGCTCTAAGTGAAAATCTTTTAATACGAGTTAAAAGCCTGAAAAGAAACCACTATTGTTCTAATGACTGTATGAGACATAATTGTTAGCAACAACAATTATTCTCTTATACGTTAAAGCTTTTTGTTGGAAATATCTAAAAAGCATTATACTGTGTTGGACAGAGTACCAATAAGCTTTGTGACTTCTTCGTTGCAGAAATTTAAATTCCCATTTTTGGTTCGTACTTAACTGCTTTACTACAAATTTATTGTCTTATGGCAAAGTTGTCTTATGGATTTGTCAGCCTAACATTCAACATGCAAGCTGAAAACATCATTTAATGGGACTTAATAAATGTCTACAGTAACCAAATAGACTGCCCATTAAACTTTCCTCTAAAACCAAAAATGAAGTTGATTCAACAATATAAAACTTTACAAATCCAGTAAATATTCGAAAAACGCAACTTTAAAAAATGCAACTTTTCGTATAAAGCAACCTTTTTGAACCCAACTCTTAGCAACTTTAGCAAAAGACAACTATATAATATGGTTGTGTTTTCTATCAACATTTTTACGTCACCCACTTAGCAAACGAAAACCAAACTTAACTCTTCGTGAAAAGTTATGCTTAAGAAAATATTAAAGGGATAGAAAATCAATGATTTGTGCAAGATCTATGGTATCAATAAAAGCTCCATCTGGAGAATAAAACAAAATAAGCAATAAATTTAAGATTTTGCAGGAAACACGGAAATGAATCCAAAGAAAGTTAAGAGAATTCCAAAAGCTGTTTTTCTAGAGATTGAATGAGATTTGTATTCATGGTTATAGAAACACTACAAATCAAGGCTATGAATGCTCATTCAAACTTATTCTTAGAAAAAAGGTTTGAAGCTTATAGTGTAGGTTGGGTTCAAAACATTAGAAAACGATATTCCATTAGAACTTTAAAAATTTGTAGAGAACAAGTATCTGCTGCTGAATCACAAATAACTTTAATCATTAACGAATTTGTTGGAAAAACAATAATAGAAAAAATTGCTTCCAGAGCAGATTTATAACTCTGATGAAGCTGGTTTAATTTTCAAGAATTTAAACAGCAAAACATTAGTGGCACAACATGAAAGAAATGCTCCAGGACGAAAAAACTCTAAGGAAAGTTGTTAAAGTTGATATTCGCACATCTCACTTTAAGAGAAATTTCTATAGAATTTTAAGCAAATCTTATGATAGTAGCTTGTATACGATAAAACAACTTTAATTTCTGATTCGCTTCTTTGACGAGAACTGGACAAGAACCATCAACAGGCCCACTCAACAAGTATTCTATTGGTAAATAATGGTCAGGCAACGCTTAGATGTGAAAATAAATGGAAGGTCATTTAAAACTGATTGATTAATTATTTGGTTGTTTCTATATTTTCAATCTGGTATATCACCAGTCAACACTTTTCATTTTAGACGTTCAACTAGTTTGTGGTGTTAATTTGAATAAATTCATGATAAACGAATATTATTCAATTGTAAATGATTGAACCGGAAAACTACATTTTTCCGATATGTAACACGAATTATTTTAGTTGTCATTTCTACATCGATTTGGTTGGTGTTAAAAATAATTGTCAAGAAATACACTTTATTCCATGTTCCTTAAAATCATTCCGTGGAGATAATTAACAACTGGATACAACTTTACAGGTACCTAACAACGATGAAAAACTATTTCAATTTGAGCAATTCGTATAGGAATAACCATGTCGTTTATTGCCTTGAGTATAAAATATGTCTGTGTAAAGTTTTAATAATTGACCAAAACCATATTTTTTGCGACTACATAAAAACATGTGTATATTGTGCATAAAGCAACATGTTTTAGCATTTGTCTATCTATTATATATACCCACATATGTTGCATTCTTCGAATATGGTACAGCTTATAAAAAGCTTTGAAATTATTTCGAATAATGTCATAGAACACGCACTATACCTTGTATAATCAAATTACTGATCCAAAATTACGATGACTCCTGTTTTTTTACACAAAATGAAGTTAATATTTACTTATGTTTCATTCACGACGTTCCAGCTAGTATACGACAACAAAATAATCATCGAATAAAAATAATTTGAATCATACTCTGTGAGCTTATACTACCCTTATCACACTCATCTGACATTTATCTTCTTACTACTTTCCTATTAGTAATTTAATGTAAACATGGTTAATTCCAACTATTGAGGGAGCAGTTGAGCAAATATATACAAAGATAACACACACATTTTTCTTTATTACATTTTCATTTTTATGTATGACGATTTCACAGCCCCTAGTAATACAGTAAACATGTTAGAAGGTGGTAACTGTATGTTAATTAATTTCATTAAAAATACGAACAATTTCTTTTAGGTTCCATTTTCCTGATTTTATTTTGCTAACTTAAATTTCTCATTCGGTCCCAAAGTATTTTCCATCTGTGGTCATTGTTTTTTTTCACAATCTAAACGGTATGTTACCAAAAAACTAACACAAAAATTGGTTTATTTTTCGTTGTTTGGTATACGAACCAAACAAAAAAATTGAATAACACTTTTTTCTTCTATAATTCAACAGCAAAAATATCTTGGGATCATTTTTCATACTTTTCATGAACCGAAAAAAAAAATAACAAAATGAAACAACATATGAAAAAGGTGATTTTCAACGGAACTCATATGTGAAATGTAACACCTTATATTATATATGAGGTCATATAGTACAACAAAATTATGTATCCAATGTATAATACAAAAATAATATACATACTTACGTATCATTCGAGGTTATTGCCCCATTCAACAAATGAATATTTAAAAATCAATAATCCAAAACAATTAGAACGCATTTGGAGTTAAAGCTAAAAGCATGCCAAACAAATAAAATCTAAAACAAATCCAAAAAAAAATCGATTGATATTACACACCACTATACAAAACGAATAGTTTCATTCAACAAATTCTTACCCTTTGCAAGCCGTAAATTTAGGTTTTTATCAATATCGTAACTAGTGATAAGAGAAGTAATATTGATAACATTACATGAAGTGGAAAAAGGTTGGCGTTAATAGGCTATCAAATATAATTTTTAATATTTGCACAGATACGTATATAATATAGAATATTGACATATTTCCAAACAGTATTTGCCTCATTCATCATGTACTTAAGTACAGGTTACCATCATATCCTGTATAAAACTAACTTGATAAAACTTAATAAGTAGTATTTCAAAATGAAATATTTACAATATGGCTTGCATATTTATCTTATCGGAAGATTACAAATATACAGGGTATAAGTAAACGTTTACATTTTATAATACATACCATATATCTACCCAAATCATTTTATTGAGAAGTAACCGATACTTATTTACTTATTTGGCGCCATCTTAAAAAATTTAGCAAATCCATCCGAATGACAGATATAATTGCCAAAAACTTATTAAGTTTTTGGCAATTATATCTGTCATTCGTCAGTTTAAATTGGCTTCAGCTGTAAAAACTGCTAACAAAATCAATTCACAATTTTTGAGTCAATTTAAATTTTTTTGCAAGAAAGAGATAAAAAATTAGTCACCTATCTAGGATATTTATTTGAATAAGTTAAATCCTACAAACAAGTAATTCTTTGGGAAAGGCGGTTAAGCGGTTTTCGCAAGGAATACTTATTTTTGAAACATTACTTATTCAAATAAGTATCCTGGCGTGGTAACTTGTTTTTTATCTCTTTCTTACAAAATATATAAATTAATTTACAACAGTAGTTAATCAAAATTGATTGTGACAATAAGTTGTGTCATAAACCAACTTCTGTCAAGATAAAGTGAAGTCATTTCGAATATTTTTGCATACTTATTGTAAGTGGCGGCAAAGAATAGAGAGTTTCAAATCGGTTTTAGAACCAGCCTGTAAAATTCGTATTATTTATTAATCGAACTAACATACATTGATTGCATCATTTAAATTTCCAACTTTTTTAATTTGAAATTAATACATTTAAATATTGACTTGACAAGAAAAAATAGTAACTAAAATATAAATTTTTCCACGTGATTCTCAAACAGTAATTGGAAATAAAAAATAAATCTAAAACCACTGCTCTGATCGTCAAATGCATTTTTAAATAAACCAGCAAATTGCTTAAGGACATTCTGAGTTGACTAAACCATTTCTAACTATATGTAAGTTCTACTTAAATAATCATAGATGGCAGTAAATTTAGAATTTTAAATTCTCAATTTGTGGTGAATTTTTCGAAAATGAACGTGGAAATGCAGTAATCATGGCTCCATATAACCAAGTTCGATGGTCGTATATTTTCTAGAAATTTTAAGTCAATTTGGTGATCAACTAATAAATCAACATCCTAAAAACAGCATTCTAGTTGCAATTAGGATCAATAAAATATTTTTAAAAGTCGTCGAAAATTTGTGATGTTCGAATGCAGGTCCAGTAACAGCAGCCGTGGTTGACTCACATAAACGATGGTGTTTTTTATTTTTTTTTTATATATATATATAAATGGAGTAGAACCAAAATGGATAAAATAAAAATTTGTGAAGTTCTTACTTAATTAAAAAGTCCATTGTCGGATGAAACATCTTTTATACATAAATGTTTAATGATAATTTAACTAAATACATAAATTAAAATTTTGAATTACTTAATTAAAACTTAACAAGTAATTTCAGTATTACTTAAATGAAATTATGTTCAATATAATTATCTTAAATATTGTATTTTTAATGGAAGTGGTTTCGTTTCAATATAAAAAGGTTATCATAGTTTTCTTTTTGGAAGAAAAAGGTTGCATTCCAATTATCATCGATTTCTTATAAGTAATTCATTTTTATAAAAAGGTTCATTCTAATTGGATAACATTATTTAAACCTTTTCTAACAAAATATAGAAATAGATCATTGATTTTCTACGATTTCCGTATCGCTTAGATAGAAATTTACAATGAAAAACAAGTTAAGCTTATTCAAAATCATTTTTAAGAAAAAATAAAACTTAAATTCTAATTCGGTGTTCAAGACAGTTACAAACATTAGGTCATTAAGAATATATCTCTAATTTCATTTTAGAATATCACAGTTGAGTGTTTCGGAAATATAAACTCTGATTCGAACTAATCGATTATCACAGTCAAGTGCCTCTAAATTATCTACCTTTCCCAGCGTATTTTGACTATTGTATTGACTACCAAAAGAAATATGAAATATTTAATTTCAAAAACTATCTATACAATTTTTGCTGACCTAATTAAAATAACATATCTCAAAGAGGTGTGAAACAAAAAAACAAACTAAAGCATGATATTTACTTTTTTTGAGTATCTTCAATAAATTTTCAAACTCTTTTTACAATTTATACAATCAATATATTTTATCTAGCATTTCAAGAATACTGATAAGGTATACACTATCGAAATTTATTATGATTTGAACGATATGTAGTTGAATTGTCGTTATTTTAATTAACTCAAAATTTCGAAAAAGGTCTGTCTCTCTGTTTTTATCTTTGCAATCTGTTTTGAGGCTCAAGGCTCTGCCAACTCTTTTTCGGTTCGCTTACTTACGTCTTTCTTTACGCCATTACATAGCCAAATCGAGGACGAACCAATAAAAGACCGATCTGTACATTGCATACCACCCTAGATATCTTCATTCATACCACCGATCGAAATCAGATGGTGAAAAATCCTTTTTACATCTCGTCCTTTTTGGGATTCGAATCTAGTATTTGCCGCGGTCTAATTGAACTGTATAAGAACTTTAAAAATCTTCTCTTTTAACAGACAGGTTAGTTCGAATTTTTAGCAACGTGACTTGAGCGATTCAATTATTTTTAGTACTAATTATCTATACTCACAGCTAGTATTTCTTCTAAAAAAAAGGTTATACTATGAAGAGGAAAATCTTTCAAATACAAATACTTAAGAGTTATTTAATAATTCAAATAATGAAAGATATCGATTCAAATATTTCACGGTTATAGATTGCTACGTAACTCGTAACAACTCTTTCGACTATAAAAGACACAGGGAAACAGAAAATCAAAGATATTTATGCGATATTCTTTGGTAAAAAAAGTGCTCTGACAGCAGAAAAAGTGCTCTTTTTGCTCGAAACACGTGCGTTTTCGACATTACACGTTCTTTGGAAATGATCTCGAGCACTTTTTTTTTGATCTCGAGCACTATTTAAAAATTTTATTTTTACCAATATACATCGACAAAAAGGGCAATTTTTTTCGTATTCTTTGATAAAAAAAAGTGCTCTTTTCTCTCATTTTGGAAAGAATCTCAGAGCACTTTTTTTTACCAAAGAATATCGCATTAGTACTTTTACTGAACAAAGTTTCTTAAAAATATCATCTAACTGCGTCTTCTAATTAGGTACGTAATTAACAATATAGCGAGATATCGTTATAAGTTCTGAAATTTGGGAAAGACCCGAACTACTTTTTAATTGTGATAGTTCTTAAAAACTTAGAATTACAGATTGGCGGTCAAAATTGCTCCAGCGACATTGATATCGTATCAATGCCTCTTTGTGAATTCAATACATTTTATTTGCACATTGTGAAGCTCATACTAGAAACCAAACCATATAGAGAGTCTTAGATGTGTTCATTTAATAATTAATTTATATGATCGTCCGGTAGCAGATGGTGAAATACATCACCACAGTTAGTAGTAGTACCAATCAATGTTTGAGAGACTAAATTTTAGCCTCTTCATTTTCACAAGATAAGAAAAATATATCTTAGAAAATTAGAATTTATAAACATAAAATGAATTAAGTGCAACCAATCGACCAGTAGAGGATAATTAAATATTATTGGCATGAGTTAAGATGGCATGATTAATGGGCATTTATAAAAACTTCCAAAACAAGGTAGAAGAGTGGAACTGCTTTTCCAAGGTAATTAATCTCATTTAAAACCACTACTCTTATAACTATTCCTTTATGTTTTTAGTGAACCATTTCTAAAAATCGTCTAATATCGATTCAAAAATTTGTCTCAACTATATTTCAAGATTTTTAAAGAAAAAACGAACCGGAAGAATAGGTAATTTAAGGTACTGCCTCCCCAGCAATATCATGACTACTAATCTTAAAAGCTCTATACAGTTTATCTTCTTGCTGACTTTAATTGTATTGTAATAAGTTCATTTGTAGTAAGACTCATTTATTATAAGTAGCATAAATATTAATTTGTAGTTCGATTTAAATAATCGATACTACTCCTTTTTCGGTGATTTTATATTTATGTCGAAACGTTAAATTAATATAAAACGAGTTGAAATATTTAGACAACCCTCCTTTCGTTGTGGAATGGAATATGATTTTCCATCACAAACAAGGTAGAAGAGTTACTGGAGATTACATTTGTAAATTAATTAATCTTTTTTTTACCTAGACTGCTTTTCCAAAGTAACTAATATCATTTAAAAAACTACTTATAACTATTCGTTTAACTATCTAAGTAAATTTGGCTAAAACATTATTTTAAAGTCTTCATCTTCTAACTTTCAACAGTTTTAAAACAAAAAACGAACCGGGGGATTACATTATTTTTCGAAAAGGCTGTGTTCCGCTACCACAGCTTTGCATTATCATGAAATATAGAATTCTTACAATTCAAGAAGTCATGTAGCCAGGAGATTCTCAGAAAACTGCTCAAATATACAAAAATAGTCAAAATGAAACCCTAGCAACTATTCTTCTGTGTGGTGTTGTAATAAGTACATTTGTAGTGAAGTAGTTATTCATTTGTACTTCGATTTAAGTAATCGATATAAGTACTACTTTTTCGGTAATTTTATATTGATGTCGTGTTGGTAAGGGTAAAGTTTTCATATGAATTAATACATTAAAACAACCCCCCATTTCGTAAGCCGATAAATCAAACCATCGAGCTCGATTTGGCGCCCATTACGAATACGACGTTAAAGGGAAATGGAAAAGATATGGGAGTATTTCGACTTCGTTAGCTTTACCCACAAACATGATATAATTAAATCAAATTTAGTATAATAAATAAAAACGAGCATAATATTAACTATAAAATTAAACCGCAAAAGCATTAAATTAAACCACATTATCATTTATAAGGTTTTATGTATAAGTAAATATAAGGTTCTACATAAATCATAATTTATTTAAATAAATCTGTATTTACCAAAAGTATTAATCTTCTTATAGATTCAAAAAGAAAATTGTGCTCACGTTGAAAATTTTATTTTTTATTTGTTGTTGTTTTTTCAGAAACCAATTTTTTTTTTTTGTTTTCTTATTTTCCAAATTTAAACAAAATTAAAAACTTTAATTCCACACTACACTATTTAATTTTTGACATACAAATACACACACATATACACACACTTGAATGCATGCATGTGTGAGCATTACTACACTATAGAAATTTTCTTTTCTTTCGCAGAAACAATATAATTAGCTATTATCTTAAACTTTTTTCTAAATCTTCACTTGAATTAGAAAATAAACTTTTTAACATACAATCAAACTTAATTATGACACAATTTTTATTTAAAAAAAATAATTCAAATAAAAAAAAAACAAATACACATGACAATTTGTGTTATTCGGGTAAATTTTGTTCTAAGAGATTTTCATTATTTAACAGCAAAATTGTAACACATATTCCATCGAGTAAAATAATAATAAACAATTTATTTTGATAAACTATAATATTTTAGCTAATATTTATAACAAATAATAATTAAAAATTAAAACTAAAACATTTTATTTTTAAAGGGAACGTCGACCGAAACGTTCCTTCACTTGACAGATATTTTTCGTTTTTTAAGGTGCTCACACGTCTATGTATTTGAAATTATTTTCATTCTACATATTCTTATAAGATTAAACTTATGCTCACAATTCTCACTATACCATTATTTATATATCGATCTCTTTTGTACGTTGAATAAATTTTTTAACTAAATTATTTTACTCCAATAACCGTCATTGTTTTATAATTACACCAAATTCAGAAAAAATAATAATGATTGGCATTAACTAATTAAATTGCATAAATATGTAATGGACATGATTTTCATTGAACTAAATAAATTTATAATACATTGTAAGACTGAGAAGAGTATAATTTAATCTGTCAAATTAATTTCGATTCTCTCGATTTTTTTTTTATTATTCGTTTGTGTTTGTGAATAAATTTTTGACAAATATTGTGCGCATGCGAGTTGTAGGGCAAAAATATTATAATTTTTATAAAACGTTAGAAAACAAAAAAAAAGAAAAGTTGAAAGAAAATTGTATATTATTTCTAATGTTGACAATAGATTTTTATTCTTATTATGTTTTTTTTTTTCGTTGGTGTTGGTTGTCTAACTTGGGGCGCTATTTATTAAAGTTTCGATTTGTTTGGCTGCGATGATAACCGTTTTGACACCACATAAACATTGGAGTAATGGTAAACCACTTGTTAGGAAATTTTCAGTGTGTGTTTCCAATTGGAAACTTAAAGTCATATGATATATTCCTATATGAAATTCTGTTTTGATATCGATCGACAGTTTTCCATATTTTTTAGATGATGCAAAAAATAAATTACAAATATCGATTCAAATATTTCGCGGTTTATAGATTGCTACCTAACAACTCTCTTGACTATTGAATAAAAGATATAAGGAACGACAACTTTAAGTATTTTTACTGAACAAATATTTATGTTATATCGTTATAAGTTCTGAAGTTTTGGAATGGCCCGAACTACTTTGTAATAGTTCTTAAAAACTCAGAATTTTACATATAGGTGTTCATAATTGCTGCTGACTCTCTTATAGGTTAGGTTAGATTAGGTTGAGTGGCTGCTACCGCACACTTAGACCGGCGACGGTACGTTGTGATACCACAGGATCTTACTTTCCTATTACCTTTATGAGAACCAGTTTGAGCTACTTATGTAGCGTGATAAATCTCGCACCTTACAGTTTTCGAAATCAGAGAGGCAGTCCATTAAGAACTTACCCAAATTTTCATGTCTTTTGTGTGCCAAAGCCGGGCATGAGCGTAGGAGGTGGACTACAGTCTCGTCCTCCTTCTCGTCCACACAGCTTCTGCAAAATTCATTTGCTTCTAATCCTAGCCTCCTCGCATGTTCTCCAAGTAGACAGTGTCCTGTGAGTATCCCCACGATAGTTTTTAATGCACGTCTTCATTAGGAAATAAGTGTCTTTGGGCGTTTCAAGGCCAGCTTTGGCCAGACTTACGTTGCTACACTACATGAGAGGGTGTTCGTCTACCTTTCATGCGCTGATGCTACTGCTTCCTTGTTTAGCACAGTCTTGAGTGTCTTAATGAATCTCTCCAACTTTTCCCTTTCCGATAGCATTTGGAGAGTTGTACCCTGCCTTGCTAGTTCGTCCGCCCTGCAGTTCTCCATGACGTGCGAATGCCCGGGGACCCAGAAGATCTGAATATTGAAATTTTCACTCATCTCATTCAGAGACAAGTGGCAACCCAACGCCACTCCAGATGGCAGAAAAACAGAGACCATTGACTTGGTTACCGCCTGACTGTCCACATAAATTGCTATATCAGATATATAATGTCGTCTAGATTAGCCAGTTCCTTTCTTTTTCCACTGAGATATGGCTGATAGTCGGATGGCCGTAATCGCCGCCATCTGCTTATCATAAATATCGACGGGGAGAAGGTGAAATATGACTTCCACGGCACGTGTAGGTGTTGTCCTCAGCGCCCGCTAATAAGCAAGCAGGCCATTCTTTGCACATTCTCGATCCTCTTTTTGTACGTTACTTTATCCAGAGCCGGCCACCACACGCTCACTCCATACATAAGTACAGGTCTTACTACGGAAGTGAATAGCCAGTGTACCAACTCCGTCTTCAGGGATTTTATATTTTCTAGTAAATAATACCAGTTCAGTTTTTGGACGAGCCTACGTCATCTGCAAAAGCAATCACTCCCATCTCCTCTCTCCAGCGCTAACAGCCACTCATTGATTACTATGTTTTAGAGGGGAGGAGACAGGACACATCCCTTAGCCACCCGCTCCTGATGGTAGATTCAACAAGCCGAGAGTTAACCATTCTGCATCCAAGCATGTGATTGATTAACCCACTTACAGGGTAATCCACTCCTAGGAACGACAATCCCTTCAGAATTACCCCCATCTTTACATTGTTTAAGGCACCTTCAATATCAAGGAACGCCACCATACGAAACTCTTACGAGAATATTGATTTCTCAATTGTACTTACCAGGGTGTGCAGAGCTGTCTCCATAGATTTCCCTTTACAGTAAGCACTTTGAGACTTGGCCCTGTCTCTAGGCTTTATTTATGAAAGTGTGTAGATATCTATCAGCCTGTCCAAGGTTGTCAGTAGAAAGAATGATAGAGTTATTAGTTTTAAGTTATTTGGGTAGCTTTCGGAATAAAGATCACTCTGATCTCTGCCCGCCCCAACGGAATACAGACCAGTTTTAAACACCCTTTGAAATTGCGATAGTTCGGTCAGGACCAGGCGATTAATAAGGTTTGAAACCTTAAAGCGCCCATAGGATTCTTTTTTTGATAACGATATCCTTTATGTGTATATAGTGAGTGTGCTTTTGGGACTGGAAGGATTAGTAGACAGTATCTTCCAAAGACGAGAGGTATCGGAAACTTCTTCCTTTTTTTTGCAGAAGAGTCTTCGTGACCTCCTTTGTACTATCCTCAATTCTTTTTTGTATACTTTGAGGTCCTCCTTAAAGGAGTACCAATCTTGAGCCTCTCTCATACTTTTGGCTATATTAAACGCTATCCTACTCGAGTAGGTTCCCAGTTCCTTGGACCACCATGCTGGTTGTGGCTTACCCCAAGGCTAAACTAATTCACAAGCACCGATGAAGGACCGATTACAGGCACTAGTGATTGTGTCCACTATGCAATTCAGTTCCTTCATTGTCGCTGGCGGCTCATAGTTTTTTAAGCGTTTTCCCATACTTGCTGCAGTTTGTCCTTCTAGGGTTACTAAAAGCTTTCCGAGTGCCAGGGGAAACGTTAAGGCTAACGGTTATATAACGATGGTCAGAGAAGGAGTACTCCTCCTCCACTCTCCATTTCCTGACGAAAGGATATATCTTTTCTGGGGCGAAGGTTACGTCTAAAACCACCTGGCGGTTTTTAGTAATAAAAATGGGTTCTTGCCCAGTATTACCAATTCAAAGGTTATTATTTAATAGGTAATTAAAAACTAACTCACCCCTTTCGTTGACATCAATGCTGCTCTAGATTGTGTGATGCGCAGTCGCATCACATCCAAGGAGCATCCTAATCTTCATCCTTTCCACTTCGAGAACCAAGTGCCCCAGGTTATCTGGCGGGACCTATTTGTCCCGGTATAGACTGAGACCAGCCAGATAAGTCTGCCACCAACCTCTATGCTGACCGCAGTTCTGTCACCATTGCTGTATTGAGAAAGTAGAAACATGTTTAAATTATTTTTTCCAAGAATGCAGGATCTGCCTCTCTCATGATCATTCTACTTTTATTAGGTCACCAGCCACATTGAAACCATGCTCCTTTATGCTTTAGGTTAGGTTGATCAATTGGGTTGATTGGGTACATTTGACACAGGAGATGGATCACATTTTCTAAATTGGAAAAAAAAATCTGACTAGTTTGACTTATTAAGTTTTTTCTGGTATTCTTAAAGAAATATATTGATTTCTTTTCAAAAATCCACTTAACCTATCTGCTCCTGCTCGATTATTACCATCCCAAGAAGATGAATGATCAATTCGGTTGGTGAATGGTCTTACTAATACTAAAGTACTCGCGTACTTTATTATTAGTAAGACCATTCTGTAATCGACTACATTTTTTATATATTCTACCAATTCTGTTTCCTGATCTTGTGTTAGCGTTCCCCACCTGTGAAATGCGCCCTATTCTCATCTTCATTTTTATTTCCATATAACGAAGCTCATGCCAAAACCCAAGCACAGAGATTCTTATTTACACATTTCTTCAATTGATAGAAGACAGAACATTTTTCAACCCATATAACCTTTAATATAACCTGTTAGGAAAATTTAACAAGTCAGCATAAGAGAGACTTTGTAAAACATAATATGAACAGTTTTGAAAAGATCAGGAAACTACATAGCTGTTTTTCATATAAGGTTCTAAGTGAATCTTCGCAACTATTCCAGTTTACTATTTCTGAGATATTTAAGTACTATAATCATATATACTGGATCCTGCAGCAAAGTGCAGCATGATCTTCTATAATTAAAAAACTAAATTATAATATTTCGTTCAATATAAGCTTCAAGAAGATATATCATAATGAAATACATCAACATAGCTAGAAGTAGTGCCAATCAAGGCAAGAAAGACATTGATTAGGAATGATACGTGAAATAAATAGAAATTTCCATCCCTTAATGTGCCAATATGATGAAAATTTTGTAAATACGAAAATACGGCTCGGCAAGTAATGGCTGTGACCGTTGTTACTCGAGCATATAATATTTCATTAATTATAGTGTATAAGACTTGCCCGACTTTAAGACAAGTAACAGAAGTTGTTGCTGTTGTAGATATAAAAAGGCAACACCTTGATACCGCGCCACTATACTGTTATAAGTTAGTTTAAAGACAGAGTTGGTTATAAATGGTATTGAATTACAAAGGTAATCTCTTAGTCAATCAAGGCTATGGGGGGCTGTAGTCTAAGACGTCTTATTTCCGAATCGTGTGTATAGTAGTATCTGTATATCTGTGTATTCTGTAATGTTGTTTCGTTGGGTCACAGTTTCAGCCTGATGTCGTCCTTTAATAATTGTTTGAATGATCAAGACCAACTTATCAGGTAACTGGATTTGGTTGCACCATATTCCTTTATATGGCGTGAGTCGAGCTCTGTTGCCTCTAGCGAATTAGAAATATTTCATTCGAAAAGTTTAATATACAAATACATTAACATAGAACTAAAAGTACAAAAAATGGCGGATTTGGACTTAGAAAGCCAATCACTAAATAAATATTAACACACCAATGAATATCAGCCACAAAGTTAGCTGTGTTAACAAGCAGCACTGGAAAATTATTTATCAACAATTGGTGACTTATATTGGAACATTTCCGAAAAATCAAATACCTTATAGGTGATTGATGAAATTTGCGAATACCATCCACCAGAATGTAAGTAATGCACATCAAGAACAAAAGTAGATAGTATAAGACACACGTGTATAAGTTCTTAGTACCATAACAAAAATGTGACTTAATGAATTAAAAGCGGGAAAGCCAGCACTGATATCAAAAAAGAACAGCGTTAATTGAAACGAAACTCCTTCTATAAACATCTTAACTATTATTTCTTTAATTTACAACAACAGCTAAATGATCAAATAATAAAGTGACATGTTGTTCAAAAGAAAGAACCAGAACCAGTATGAACCGAAGTTCATCTACAATATACTGTTTCGTAGAGAAAACTAGAACAGGAAATCGTTCTTTATGAATAACACAACTGTTATACATGTATAATAATCTAATTTATCTTTAATTAGAAAAGTATTAGGCTCGGGTATCGCTGCCACTTATAAAAGATTCAAGACTAAGTCATTATGATGATGGTTTAGCTTTGGGTTATCGTACTTCTTCTTTAAGCAACGAAATACACCTTGATAGGATCAAAATAAACTCTTACCTTAAAACAATTATTGTGATTACTAATCGTGAAGATTTCCAGTTTATAAGAAATCGCGTAAAACAAGGAACACCTATAAATTAAAACCGCTCATCTGGAATTGATGGAATTATTCGGAAGACATAAAATTTAAAAGGAACGTTTTTTGGCATCATCTTTCCAATCTTAATCGTAATCTTAGTTTCTCATGTTTATAAAATTTGATCTGGGGTGTTTATACTAGTTTAGACTTGTTTATTGATGTGTCGCTTTCCCAAGTTTTCAGACGAGATATTTGCTCAAATAGTTTGACTGTGACCGCACACTTAGACCGGCGATGGTTGTGATACCACTTTTTATGGACGGCTAAAGGGCCGATTTTCGTAGAATCATCTGCGCATTGCATTGCTCCATGTCAGGCCTATAGTACTGACATGGAAGATGGATCGCCGCCCAAGGATTCTAAACACGACAGAGGATCCAGATATGATCATTTTTCACCAACGATCGCACCGCCCAAACGATCGAAGGTGAAACCCCCATTTTGCATCCTGCCTCGAATCGGTTTCGAACCCGGTACCTCCCGCTCCAACTGCCGCAGCTTTAACCACTGCGCCACCTGGGCGGTACCCTCAACCGTAAAAGAGTTAAAAGTTTTTTTCGGAGACTTTACTCAAAGAACAAATTGCAAGAACAAATAAAGTAGTTCTTGCTAGGAGGGCAGCTGAACGCATATGTAGACAGAAGAAGCGCGAATGGTGGAAGGCTAAGGTTTTAAGAGTACAACAACTCAGCAATGAGCACAATTCGCGTGGTTTATTTAAAGGAATCACTGAATTGCACCACACCTTGAGATCTCGATCACTCGATCAACTACCATTCGGGACCAGGATGGAAACCTCTGTGTTAACGTTGATGAAGTACTCGAAACATGGTACATTTTTCTGACCTAGTTAATGTTCCACATGTATCACAAGTTCTATTTGAACACCCTTAAATACAGACTGAAGAGAAGTTTATTGAGGATTCATCCTATGAGGAATTCACAATGGCCATGCAGAGATGAAAGAAAAATCGTTCACCAGGAGTTGATTGCATTAATTCAGAGCTCTTATACGGAGTCTAACATTGGGGAACTGTCTTTTTGACCTTGTTCGATTGGTATGGCAAAATGAAGTTATGCCTGAAAAATTGTCGCGGTATAGCTCTTCTTGAACAGCATACAAGTTACTCGCACACATTATCTTAGGAAGAACTGCTCCTCTAGCAGAGTAAATTATAGGTGAATTTCACGTAGAATTTTGTCCAAATCGATCAGTCATTGATCAAGTTTTTTTTGCTACGGATGATTCTTTTCAAGTACTACGAAATATGTCGTTTTAGAGACCATGACGCAATTGATTTCAGTAGTGGTAACCACACGTTTGAAGGAGTGATGAGTTTCAAGTATCTTGGATCTCTAATATGGTGGGAGGTCACAATAGGCTATTACAGCCTGAGTGACAGAAAACCACTAAAAAAAAATAAAAATAAAAAAAATTTGGATCTGTCATTACTCACGATAATAGTGTGGGATAGGTTATATAGGATCGCCTTGCCGCTGGCAATCAGGCTATATATCCTCGGCGTCCACTTTTGATATTTGTATTTGCAATATCTTGCAAATACAAATAAGCTGAAATTGTACAAAGTGTTGTTCAGACCCGTTGTAATTTATGGATATGTTAGTTGGACCTTGAAAGATGAGTACGAAAGATGGCTTCTGACATTCGAAAGAAGAACGCGACGTTGATGGCACAAACCGAGTTCTGTTCAATCACGAGATCAGGTATTTAATGCAAATTCCTGATATCGTGCATGAAATCAAAGGGCAGCGAGTACGCTGGTTTGATCACGTTCTGCGTACGAATCCGAACCAAATGATACAGCGATCTTTGAAGGGAGAGCAGCCTTTCGGTAGTCGAAGAGGTCCGCAACAGTATGAAGATCTGGCTCGTGATCAAAACCGATGGAGTCAGATTGTTGACACGGTACGGGCCAACAATGGTCTGTAAAAACTGGTTAAAAAATAACCACTCACACAAGCTTACTATCTTTTTTCGGAGACCCATCGACATTCGATATATATTTATTAATTAAATCTTCTCTTCCCGCTGCTCAATAGTCTAAAACTGCAGACCATTGCTCGCAAGGGTTAACATTAATTCAGATTGAAACTGTGCTCAATAATCTTGATGTTTCATTATCAGCTCATTGAATAAAATAAGCCAATCTGTTTATTGTATGTGTATACATGTCCATTGGTGTTGGTCAATCATAGGATAAAGTCGTCAAAATACACTCAACCAAAATTGAACCCATTTATAAGATCCATTTTCATATAGTGGTAGTTAGATTATTGCTAATCAATACTGGCCATACTCGATTTCGGTGACTCATAACAAATTTTTTAATCTGATAACGCTACACTTGATAACGTTTTATGTGCTTAAAGCGAACGACGAGGATTATGAAAAACCTGAGCGAGTTAAAAATTTAAAGAGTAATTCGACCTCAGAACGAAACTCTTGAATACAAAATGTCTGATTTACGATTATTAATACGATTGTGGCTCAGCGTAGATCTGAATCTATCAGGATTGTTATTTAAAATAAAGCTTTTCTTAACCAAATAATTTTGTCGTGACTGTAGTTATGCACAAAAATATCTAAATTATTTTCTTTATCTTTACAACGATTAAATTTATTTATTCTCTTTTTTTTTTAAATATAATTTGATCAATAAATTTATAATCATAATTTTACATAATACATATTTATTTATAGTTTTAATATTATTTATATATGTATATAATATTTATAATATATTAATAATTATATAATATGCCAAGAAAATTAAATGAAAGTATATAATTATATGATTCTTAGTCCCACGCGTTGCTTTCAAATAAATAAATGAAGCGCTGCCAATTATTACACAGTAAGATGGGACACAAAAAACCTAAATTTAGATGAAATTTATCTTCGAATTTAGTACGAGCTTGTGGTTTGGGGATACGTTTCTATCTATTAATATTTTAGTTATATTCTAATTCAGCTAAATGGGTTTTTTTAATAATTTTTATATTTTGTTATAATTATTATGGAATTACATATTTAATAGCCTTATGGCCTATTCCAAAAAGAGATTCAACAAAATTAAAATGAAACAAAAATTTGAAACGAAATGAATTTACAAAATTAATAAAAAAAAATAAAAAAATTAAACAAAATTATTTTTTAACATCGTGTCTCGTACAAACCACTTCGACCAATATATCGAACCCATTTAATAACATCATGATCGGAATAGTTTAGTTTAGGTTCGAAAACCTTTAAATATCGAACTTTGAATCCGGATGGCGCAAATGGTACCTCAAAGTTCATTGAAATTGGTGGTCGAGTCCATTTCTTCTTCGTATCGGTTTCGAGTAGATCAATTTCCGCTGAAAGCTGAGTTTCTTTCATTCCGGCCATTCGTTTTATTTTCCAAACGATAGCATTCTCAGACGATTTATATTTTGCTTTACCTTTCAAGCAGATTAATTGTACGCCCGAAGTGTTCAACGGTGTCGGAATTCTAACTTCGATTTTTTGACCCAAGAGTGATGGTTTAAAGTTCGATTTCAATACCACCTTAACCTCCATTTTTGTTCGGCCCACTTCGCGCACAAGTGGAATAACACGGAATGGCAATGATATATCTTTTGTAGTGCGATATCGCATCAATTCAAATTCACCATCAGGCGGAATAAAACTAATCGAATGTTCAGTTTCAAATTTGCTTAATTTAACACACTGATGAAACTGACAATCATCGATTACGACGACTGGTTTACCAGATCGGGAGGTTTCAGCTTCAGTATTACCCGAAATTCCACCACGTCCTTTAGCATCCATCACAATCTTATCGTTAATACCAAATTTACATTCGGGCATTCCTGATAAGAACGATTTCATAACAACTTTTCCTGCTACGTGGGCCGAGAGCACTTGTCCTTGAGGACTCATCAATAAATTAACATACTCCAAAACGTCGAGGAATAGTTCATTTCGTCGATATTTAATACCTTCACGTCGCCAACCAATTTGTCCTGTAACCTGTGACGTAATTTGTGCTTGTTCCTCTTTTGTCGCCGATTTAATACCCTGCTGGGTGATAAACGTTTTTAGAACGCCCGTATCAGTATTTTGTGGATATCCGAAATCCAGAATCTCATCGAGCAACTCATAAATTAAAACAAAGTTATTTTTTATATTCTCCTCGGATATTTTTCCAAAATACGACTGCATAACATCGATAATTTTAAGAAGAAACTCAAAAACCATGGCAGCATTCACATTCTGCTTTGTTACAGCGGCCAACCATATATTTGCCCTCTGAAACGATTTAATTAGTAATTAAATTACGGTTCAGAATAGAGATATTAACTACTTACTTTTATATGGAAAAAACTCGTCCGGGCGATATTCGTAACAGGTGACCGTACTTGTTGTCGAGCATGAATTACATTCACGCGAAATGCATCGACTGCATTGCGTCCGATATCATCACGATAAACGCGTGATATCAACACTTCACCTTTGTGGTTATACACAAACAAACCACCAATCATATTTTATAAGAATTTATAAATCGTTTCTTAATAAATCTTTTCCAGTTTTATTTCTGCAATTAGAAAAATAAATTGTTTTCTATCAATATCAATAGGATATCCGGTATACTTTTTAAGAGTAAAATATAAAGGGGCGTGTTGTGAATTGTGATAATAAAAAAATTTGAATTGAAGAGTAAATCAATTCGAAATATTCGGTCCGACAATCAACGCCCCAGAATGAGGTCCATCAAATAAATCTTATTTTCAGAGCTATTTACTATTCTATTACAAATTAAAGTAGACAAATATCTCACAAATTAAATTACTCTTAAATTATCAATGAACTTATTCATTACAACCAATTTATAAGATTTTTATTATTTGTTGATGATGACACAGAATGTCATGTCAGTGTAATTCACTGTCAAACGCGACCTCTTGATTGATTGCACAAAAAAAAAATCTCGATAATTTGTTCATCAATTTACTACTAATTAGTAAATTTTCACATACGAAATTTATCATAAAAACATTTACCTTTTATTAATATATCAATTTAAGCTATTTCATTTCAATACTCGGACATTTTTACACGATATATTGAAAAGAAAAAATTAACTTTTCTTTATCGACCGACACGACATTAAACGATTTAATTATGGAAGATGAAAAGAATTAGCAATCAAATCGTTAGGGTTGGAATAATTTATAACATTTGTTTTGTTTGCGGCGAATTCGGCGTTTATGTTCTAAACGGTAATATTTTGGATTATATGTAAATGGTCGAATTCTGTAGGACAAAACAAACAATACCAAACGGTTGATTATTATGGGAATTAATTTCCTCACAGTTTCCTCACGGAAAGTACACTTTCGTTGACTGGGTTCATCCAAAACTATGATTTTTGACGAATCTGATTGTTTATGTTAGTTTGACGTTTCTATTCGTAAATAATATTTTTTTTCCAATTCTTTTTAATTTCCTTTAAGTTAATATATAAAAAAAACATAACAATACGTTCTGAGGTTGACAGATACAACATTAACGAAATAACGTTTAATTTTTTGCATAACGTCAAATTATCCACGAGAAGGCATACCTCTCACTGGGTAAATAACTATGGAGACGGTATCTTTTAAATGTAACATTGAAATCAACTAAAAATAATGGTAGAGGCTTTTATTAGAGTGGTGCCACTTATTTTATATATTCCTCTCAACATATTACAATATATTACTGAAAAATTAATAAGTTTACCCGCGACAGTCATATATCTAACAGTTCTCAAATTTCGAGATCAAAGAATTAAACATCAAAAACCATAAGTAAACAAACAGATTTGAAGAACACATACTTTATATTAATGTTAATAATTAATATATTTATTTGTTCTTTTTAACATATGACCTAAATTATTACAATTTATGATTTATTTAACCGTCTCCCGTAACAACGTTTTAAATTTGAATTTGATTTTTTGAAAATTTGAGTTTCAAGAAAAAGAAAAATTTTTTTTTATACACTAAATACCTTTTATACTCCCATTCTTTCTTAAAGAGGTCGGCGCCATATTTATTTACCTCACTTGAAGGCATAGATTCGCATTTCTTTTGCATACGTTTATATTTTTTCTCGTTCTGTTTAGTCACTCGTTCTTAAGACGGCTTCAATCAGTTGTGTTCCATTTTTCGTTCCTGCAATCCAAATTTTTTAAGCTACTTCATTTGTTAAAAATGACGCGTTTTCTTGTGAATTGTTTTCATCAAGTTGGTTTAATTTTATCTTTTCGTCGGAACAAACATGGCGAAAAAGAGATAGCATCATATTTATATGAAGGAGGCGAAAATAAAATGCTCTAATCTAATATAAACATTTCAATCATGCGAAAATAATGTCAATCACTTAAAATATTTAGCTATAGATAGCAGCCAAATCGTTCTGAATTGCTTCCATCAACCAAGATATCGCAAATAAAAATATTCAGAATGGATGAAGGAATGCAGGAAGCCACGGACGCAACACTAAAGCGGCCTTTTAGCGATCGAAGTTGCTTCTGATCTCAGATCTGATCTAAAAGTCCTGCTGGTGTCACGATTATTCGAAATAATACATGTAATCACCGGTTATAACATTTACTTGATATATTAAGAATTTCACCATTATGAAAGAATGACGGATCGCCATGTACAAATTTCAATCGCCAGAAAAACGTGCGAATTATAAAATCAGAGTATATAGAACTCACCTCACCTTTCAGTTGGAATGGTTGTGGTCAAGAGTATAAATCAAATGATTATACTATGCATTACAGTAAAGTTGTGCCACATCATAATTAAAATCACAACGAATTTGAATAAAATAAGTTTCTTTTTACATATAAAATAATAAAATAATTGTATTTACAATTTTATATGAAAGTTAAGTATATTATCAGTGCTGCCATCTGAGAATCTTTTCCACGTAGGGACACTTTTTTATACGATTCCATTATAGTTTTTCTGAATTCGCCATTATTTAAAAAATTCATACACTGTACATAAATTTAGTACAATTTCGCCTAATATTCGCCTCATTTCGTGATAAAATCTAAATGTCATTTTGCATAGAAATAAGTTTGTTGTTACCAATTTTCACGTAAAATAAATAAAACAAATTAGATAGTTTAGTATAATTTGTGTAAGGGATTCCCATATTTAAAGCAAAATTCATTTAAATATCGGTATAAATATGAACAATAATACGGACACCGGCGACACATCGAGCAACATAGTCGTAGAGACAAAACCTATTATTCGAGAAGAATTGGTAAGCAATGGGGGTTATTTGTTTAATAGTTTTTGTAATAATTTTCGATAGAATTATCTAATCTTTGTACGTTATTGCTGGGTCAAAGGTCAACTACCCACTGTTTACAATATATTAAAGTTTTCTTTATTATTTTTACTAGATTAAGACAGCTGTATCATTTCTGTCGAATCCAAAGGTTATCAGAAGTCCATTGAATCAAAAACAAAGTTTTCTCCGTTCGAAGGGATTGACAGAAGACGAAATACAAGTGGCGTGTGAACGTGCCGGCGTGTTTACAGCTGATCCGAATCAAACCATTATAAGTATAGAAAGTCAATCGAAAACTCAGACAACCCAGAATTCAATAGTTCATCCTAGTCAGACAACATTAGGTCGAATCAAAGATTATTTAAGTACAGCAGCTTTAATCAGTGGCCTAACATATGCCATTTATTTAATATATAAGGTATACAAATCTCACTCTAGTTACATTAAGAGACTTAGAAAATTATTTGGTTAGTACTCACGTTTTGTCCCAATCAAATCGTTTTTATTATCATTATCGAACCCCAATCAAACAAACAAATAGATAAGAATTACGCCGATTCTCAAATTGAGATTATCCTGATTGTAATTTATTTTTAGTATAAGTGTGCCAAAATAAATATATATTTTACTTCAATTGAGAACAATTTTTCATTTTAGAATTACATCGAACCATTCCTATTCGGTCGAAAGAAAAAGAAATCGATTGACGAGTATCTCGACGAAATAAATCAAAATGTTAACGAAAAAAATGAACAAATAGCCGGCGAATTAAACGAAATTCGCAACGAACTAAAACAAAACGATTCATCAAAATTCGAGCGAGAATTCAATGGGTTCAAAAATGATTTGGATGCTATTAAAGGATTGCTTTTGAATCGAAAACAATTTTCTAGTCCACTATCCACAAGTGCAATTCCATCATGGCAACTATCATCGCAACCATTGCTAGACAAAAAATCGCAGCAGGAACGAAAAGAATCGGAAAATTCGGAAAACGATTCGAAGAATGATGATCATCATGAAACTGATTCGGGGTCGGGATCTAGTGAAACAGAAGTTGTTAAAATTGATATGTCGAAGTGGTAGAAATCGGATGAGAATGCATTTATTGTTTTAAAATGTTTTTTAGTGATAAGGAAATTTTGTTATTATTAGTCAATGAATAAACATGGTTTGTTCAGTTGGTTTTAAGGAATATGGTTTTTTGTAAATAAAGGTACAGCTAATAATGTAACGAAAAATCTGTGTATAATCTCCTGTCTATCTATACTATTTGCTATTTAATATTCATTGATTTTACGCAATATTTAACAAAATAGCTGACATCTGTTGAAAAATATCAGAGACAGTATTTATAAATAAAAAATCTGATCTGACCTTTAGTGTGTAGTTTAATTCATAATCACTAGTGTGGCCAAGCCGGTTTGATTCTCTATATAGTACTGAAGATTTGTTGGCTGCTGTGTCTGTTACTTCAAATGTGTGGGATTAAGTAACCTTATTGTATGTATACATTGGATCAGTGATTTAATCTATACAGAGCACGATGTCCATTTGAGATCTAGAGATAATAATGCTTAAAATTGGCATTCTGGCCGAAATCAGTACTAACTGATGTTATAACTCTGCCCATAACCCTGATCCCCTAAGTTGCAAGCCCACAACGGAGTAAAACTTGCCGAATCATAATTGATCCGCTGTTGATATCAAAGGGATCGGTCTGCAAATAAATACGTAGTCAATGTATCTATTAAGATCTTATCAGAAATAGTAGTTTTTGTGATCTTGTTACTAGCCTCATGAAGAATTAAAAAGCTTCAGTTGTCAATGACTTCCATGAGACTCCTGGTATGATAGGGAAAATTTCCACTGAACCAGTTTCTTCAAAACGATCAATAATTCAAAACTCAGTGAAATATCGTAAAACATATTCATCTTGGTTGTACTCCTGATGCAGTGGCAGCTGTAAGTAGAGTTCGTAATCAACTAAGAACATGAACATTTCATGAACCGCATATACTAACTAAAAAATTCAGGCCACCAGACCATTTTAATCGTCGTCACGTCATCATCTTCAATAAGCAAAATTGTCGAATTTGGAAAGTCGAGTCTTCATGTTATTCACGAGGCAGAACTTAATTCATCGTTCCAAGTCACTATTTCGTGTGGTTTATGGGCTGGTAGCATCATTGGGCAGTTTTTCTTTGAAAATGCTAATGGGAAACGTTATCGGGAAACGTTTCTGTGTTGTTGTGGCCCAAATTGAATGAATTTCAGGTTAAAAACCTTTCCTTTCAACAAGGAGCGATATGCCACACAAGTCGTGTCAATCCATTTAATATCAACAAAATTTTGACCACCAGGAGTCCGGATTTAACACCACTTGATTATTTTTGTGCGATTATCTGAAAACTAATGTGTGTGCTAATCACCCACAAACAATTCAACAACTTAAAAGCAACATTCAAGTTGAAATTGAGCTCATTGACCGCTATTATTGGAAAGTCTTCATACATTTTACTGTTCGGAAGCAGTCCTGTAGAGCCTGTGGTGGCATATGAACGCTACTGTTTTTCATATGGAAAAGTCTAACAGATGGGCCATCCTGTATTTTGAGTAAAATTCCTCTCGAATATGTAAATGGCTAAATCGCATATCATCGTTTTTTTTATGAATAGATGTAGAGTTGAACCTTAAATTAGTATGAAAGATAGCAGTGGGTCTATTATGATATCTGGGGGTCTATTATGAAATAAATCCGAGTCGGTTTTTTTCCGTTAACAGATAAATCCGATCCGATCGAAGAATATAATTTCGTAAAATTACATTAACTTTTAGCTTTATGTTATGAAACGTTAAAATACGATCAATCGAAAAGAAAATACGGCAACTAATAGCAGTCGAATTTTGTCTTGTTTGTTTGGATTAATCCGATTTTATTTTACTTTTTAGTTTCATAAAAGCACAAATTTATCCGTTAATGGAAAAATCCGACTCGGATTTATTTCATAATAGACCCCCTGAGCTTTTTTAGTTGATTATAGGGTTTGTAAATTCATGTTCAAAACCGGACAAACCGGGCTGGGCTGTTGGCTCGGGGGTAACCGCCCAAAAGATGTACTTTAGATAAATTTAAATGAAATAAGCTTGATTGGATATGCCTATAAAGTTACAAGACATCGAAGTGTTAATTTTGTTTGAATAGGGTCAACAAACTTTTATCTCGTTAGTTAAAAAATCTAAAATAAAAAAAAATCGAATATGAGTACAGTCCGAGTTAATCCATTCCTAGTAAAAAGATTAACACTTACTCATCAATAGTTAATCAATTATTTAATAACTAAAATATAAATTATTAAACTATATTTTTCAGAAAGATATAACACATTAATGTTGTAGTTAACTCATAATTGTAATAGTTATCAGCCCTGTACATTAATGTACTGTGTGTCACAGATAAAGAACTAGATGCTCGAAACTAATAAGGTTTCTCATCGATCCCAATTTTTTACTTTTATTTTACGACTTCCACGACTATTTAAAAATATTATATAATATGTATTAGCAATAATATCAGTCTCTCCATCTTCGCAAATCTCAAGAATTAAAACATACAATATTTATTTTCTTATTTAATTCTTCATTTTCATTTGTTTGTTTTGTTTTCTTTATAAATCTACAATAAATGATTTTTGTTTTCATTTTAAATTATTTGTTTCTTATAATTTACACAATTATTTAATTTTAAATATATTTATGTTAATTATTAAATTTTATTATACTTAATTTATATTTAACTAAGTGTCCATGTTTTGTTGTTGAAAAAAAATTGTATTTTGCTTTAAAAATAATTTATAAAGAACGTGTGTTGTGGCTATTGTTCGTAACTGATTGCATTTAAGTATTTAAGACCAAGAAAAATATCAGAATGGCTACTTTAGAAAAACTAGAGTTATTGTTTTATGTTAACATTGGTTATAAGAGTCTGTAGTAAATGGCCGAAAACAATAAAAAAAAATTTTGCAATATTATCCTACTGGTTTGTTTAAGTTGTTTGTTTAAATTAATTTTATTGTACTTTAAAATTTTTTATTGCCATTTTATTTCAATATACAAGAAGTGATTTAAAAATGTTGTGGCTTTTGTACCAAGAATCGACATTTTTTAACGCAATAAATAATTTTAAAACAAATCACGTTTGTTAGCTTACCTTCGTTGATACAAAAAATGTCAATGTTTGCTACTAGCGTTCAATAAATATTACATTTTAATCACTTCTTCTATGTACACAACATAACTAAATATATTTATTAAGAATATTTTAAATTAAGTTAATTTATTATTAATTAAATTTAAAATTAATTTGTAAATCATAAATTGTTTAAATATTTTATTTACAAAATCTATATAATAACTAAAAAAAAAACATAATTATATTAGGAAAGTAATTATATCTAATTACAAATTATAAAAAAAATAATAATTATCGTAAAAAATAATACAAAATTAATCAACATCTACTGTTTGTCGTTTAATTAATTTTTATGTACATTTTCTTTGTAAAAATTTTGATTAACAAAATTTTAACTGAAATTAGGCAAAAACAAAAAAAAGATTTAAATTAAAAACAATAAAGTTTTATATATATATATATATATAAATATTATATAAATACAATAATTTTTATTTGTATATACAATTTATATATTAAATTTTATTTTCTTTTTGGAAGAATTTTAGTAAATTTTATTTAGGTAATTTTTAACAAAAAAAAAATCGATATGTAATTTTTAAAAATTCTCCCTAGTTTAAATCAAATTTATATCACTGGATGATTTATAATAATATATAAATATTAAAAAAATAATGTCAAAACAATTTTATTACATATTTGTGATTTGATATATAAAAACTCGTTGTTTTATGAATGAATATTTTTATTTATTTATTTATTAACTAAATGGATTTATAATATAATTAGGATGAATGTTGTGTGTGATGCAAAATGCTAATATACGATTTAAGAACGAACGATTTAAAATAAATACATGATGATTATTAATTAATTAATTAAGGAGTATTTTTTTTTATATAACATAAAATATAATTAATCAAATCACAAAATCTAATTCTATATAATGTACGAGAAAGGTAAAATATTGGATACGTAAAAATTATTTAATTAATTTCCATCCAGGAAAGAAAATTATACATTATTTTATGCTATTGTTTAATTAAATTATTTATATATCTTTGGTATTAAAAATTCCAAAAATAAAATTTTCAAAATTACTGTATTTATATAAAAGAAAAATGAACGGAAAATTAACGATGAAATTGTTTATTTTCCATTTTATTATACAAATTTACTGATCTATAATATAATTTAAATTTATTTTCTTATTTATTTCTGATTGCACAACCTAAAATAATTTCATTTATATAATTTTCTTCTGTTTTTTTTTTATATTTTATTTAATTTTGTCTTTATAATTACGTTTGTTTTAATTATTTTTTATTTTAATTGAATATTTTTAATAATAAATCATGTCGTAAAAAATTATATAAAACACAAAAATAATTAATTACTTCTAAGCCAGTTTGATTAAATAAAAAAAAAAAATTAAATTTCCAAAAAATAAAAATTCATAAAATTCGTGTGTCACAGCACCATTGGTAAGAGATTTATTTATTTAATTTCCATTGTAATTAAAAAGAAAAAATAATTAAATTGAACACAAAGTAAAATAAAATATAATTTAAAAAATATATATAAATTTAAATTAAATTTAAATAAAAACTTAAATTCACCTGCTACCACAACCGATGCAAATGTAAATTCCGCGACAGCACCGACCTCACGTCATTTGTAAACCTTAAAGCGTCCAAAAGTGGTAATAATGATAATAATGCAATGTCCATTGGATCCGAAAACCATGAACTAATTGGTATTGCATTATTTGGAAAACACCGGTATGCACCCGGTGAATTGTCTATTATGAAAATCTAGACCAAAATAAATAACGAAAAATTAGCCCAGTTTAATTAATAATTTAAAATTGAAGTACACTTACCCTACTTAAATCATTACAAATGGCCGACAAATCTTTCGTATATGAACCAAAGTCTGGCGTACAGTGCTGTCTATAGTATCGGCGTCTTAAAATATTACGTCCATTGTCTAGTTTATCGGCAACTGCAGCACCATAAATTTCCATACTCGCTGTAAAAACTACCAAGTCATACCACTGTGATACCTACAAATTAACAAAACATATATAATTAATAAAAGCTTATACTAGAGCTAAATAAAATATAAAAATCCTTACAACATCTAAAAAGAAATCCACATGAGGCCTTTTATGCACAAAAAATCGTACAGGATGTCTATCTATTGTTACACGAACGGTAAAATCGTGTGGCGTTCCAGGTTTGACCGTATTCCTCGGCATTGCATCATGATGTGAATGTATTAGAGTTTCATCCAAATCCAATACAAGAGTTTTTCTTTGGACCAGCGACAGCCGATGTCTCGACACCGGCGACAATGGGAATATGTCATATTTTACCGGTTGATACTGGACAAACTAATATGTTTTTATCATTTTATCAACATTTATATTTATTTATTTAATAATTTTTATTTTATTGTATTTTTGGATGGTATATAATATTATAGAGAATACTAACTACATACTTAGAAAAAGACCGAATAGAGAAGAAAATCGCCGAGCGTATCTATTATTCATTTTGTTCTTAAAATAATCCACTTTAATTTGATTAGAAATTGTGGTCAAAATTTATAAAACATATTTTCTTTTATTTTCATTTTCAACTCCACCTACACTGTATGAAACATCGCAGCATACATTTTCGCTTACTAATACGATAATAAATAATAACGATACTTCTGGGATTCGAGATTTTGGTGTATACTAACCAACCTTTTTACTACCTCCTATACACATACTATCACATACTTTATAGTTGTAAATACTAATTAGTATACTAAATCTTGAAATTATTTTCTTAAAATAGGTGAAATGTTGTTTGTCTGTTAAAGAAAAATATTTTAAGTAATATTGGAAATTTTCCAATAAACGATTTTGCCAACAACTTAATTTTCTAAGGGATTTTCTGCCATTGGTCAATAATTTTCTACTATTTTGTTGGCAAACAACCTGTCGGATTCTGTAGTTCAAGATCTGAACCTCCATTTCAATGCGATAGCGAGTTTCGAGAAAATGATAGTCTACTCGTACTGTTACAATGTGTTGTAAATTATTCTGTTATCAGTTTGGTTTGATGATTATTTGTTTATTTATGTATTCAAATTAAACAACATAATTATTCTAACATATGGCTGATAAAAAGATACATTATTGAACACCACAGAGTAAACAACAATTTTTGTATAGCAAACCAATTTGAGGTGATCCACAAACGATTTGTAATGTTAATGACCGATATTTATCAAACTATGAAACATTTATAAAATTTTGTCGAGTTGGTCGGAGAACACTATCTACTCGTATGTGTAAATAAATACGAGGCTACCGCAAAACTTGTATCAACGAATATATTTATAGAATCTAGATATCTTGCAATAGGCCTAAATTATTTTCAGTTTGATGATTCTCTATTGTAGCAAGTAAAATATATAACTAACCTTGACAATAAACTCATGCCGGTCGGTACGTTAAAAAGCATGTATAAATTTCCTTATACTACGAGGGGAGTAACAAAAGTTCGCTGAGTTGACCAGAAAAGAAATCGCCTTTGTTTTTTTAAGCCTATCGATCCACTTTTTAATCTTATCATGTTCAGCATTAACCGCCTCAATTATCTCCGTGTTACTGTTAAAGATGGATCCTGGACTGCTTCTAGTGAGGAATCTTTAAAACTTCTCATCGAAACCCACTTTCCAGAAAGCTTCGAAGACTCTACAGAGAGAGACTAGTACTCATCGAAAAGCACATTCACTGTGCATATACTATTGGCGCTTGAACGATTTAAACCCTATAAATCGGAATTATTTTAGAGGAGAGTCAGAACAACTCGATGATTACTCTCCCCTGGTTGGAAGTAATCTTCAAAGGGTTTAAAACTGATCTGTATTCCGCGGGGGTGGGCAGTAGTCAGAGTGATCTTTATTCCGAAAACGGGTAAATGCTCACATGACTACCCAAATAACTGAAGACCCATAACTCTGTCATCCTTTCTACTGAAAACGTTGGTTATCAAAATAAAGGCAAGTGACTGGGCCCAGATTCAGCATGCTTACTGTACAAGGAAATATGGAGACACAGCTCAGCACGCCCTGATAAGTACAATTGAGAAATCAATGTTCTCATAAGAGTTTTGTATGGTGGCGTTTCTTGATATTGAGGGCGCCTTTAACAATGTAAAGACGGTGGCAATTCTGGAGGGATTTTCGTTCCTAGGGATGGATTTCCCTGTAAGTGGGTTAATCAATCACATGCTTGGGTGCATGATGGTTAACACGGAGCTGGGGCAATCCCACAATAAGGTGTCCTATCTACTCTTCTCAGGAACATAGCAATCAATAAGTTGCTGTTGGAGCTGGAGAGGGGAGGATGATTGATTATGCAGATGACGTAGTGATAGCTGTATCAGGTGAAGAAAATAATCTAAACCGCTCTTCTAAACATTACGAACTTGTACTACTTACTAGAAAATATAAAATCCCGGTCGTAGATCCACCTCTCTTAAATGGCAGTAGACTAGCTTTTACTGAGAAGGCAATATTTGGAGGCGTAATCTTGGACAGTAAGCTTAGTTGGAAGCCCATCTTTTTGAAAAGAGTAAACAAGGCTAATATAGCCATGTACTCGTGCAGAAACGCCATCGGAAGAAGATGGAGCCTAAAGCCGGAGCTGATACACTGGCTATACACATCCGTACTTATGTATGGGATAAGCGTGTGGTGGTCAGCTCATGATATAGTAACATACAAAAAAGAGATCGAGAAGGTGCAAAGAACGGCCAGCATGCTAATAAGAGAGGCGCTAAGGACAACACCTACACGTGCTTGGAGGTCATTTTCGCTAAGGAAAGAACTGGCGAATCTAGACTACGTTACACCGACTTTATGCTTTTCGAGAATAGGTTCGAATTCCTGCCCCTCAAGGCAGTCTTGGAGTAGCGGGTCGGTTACGGAAACGGAAGCATTGCAGTTGTTTACAGATGGATCCAAGCAACACGGTGAAGTAGGAGCTAGAGTCTTCTGTGATAAATTGGAGGTAGAACTGATATCAGTTCGTCTTTCTGATCACTGCAGCGTGTACCAGAGAGAGGTGATAGCGACTGAGAAGACCCTGAACTGGTTGAGACATAATGTTGTATCCTCGACTGATATCACAATTTATGTGGACAGTCAGGCGGCAATCAAGTCACTGGATTCTGTTTCTGACGTCTAGGGTGGCATTGGGTTGCCGCTCGTCTCTGAATGAGATTAGTGCGCATTTCAACATTCAGAAAGTCTGCTCCCCTACAACTCTTCAACTGCTACTGGAAAGGGCAAAGTTGGGGAGGCCTATTAAGGCGCTCAAGACTGCTTAAAAATAAGGTAATAGCCTCGGCGAACGAAAGTTGGATGAATACCCTCTCATGTTGGGTAGCAATGCAAAGTCTGGCCAAAGCTGGACGTAGGGAGATCATTGTCTTTGAGCGTTTCAATCAAAGACAATGATCTCCCTACGAAGACGTGAACTTAAAACGATCAGTATACTCACAGTATACTGCCTACTTGGAGAACATGCGAGGAGGCTAGGTCTAGAGGTTAATGACTTTTGCAGAAGATGTATGGACGAGGAAGAGACGGTAGTCTATCTCCTATGCTCATGCCGGACTTTGGAACACAAAAGACATGAATATTTGGGTAAATACTTAATGGACTGCCTCTCTGATCTCGAAAACTGTAAGGTGCAAGACTTATCACGCTACATAAGTAGCTCAAATTGGTTCGCATAAGGGTAATAGGGAAGTAAGATTTTGTAGTATAACAACGGACCATCGCCGGTCTAAGTGTGCTATCGCAATCACTCAACCTAACCTAATCTACTGACTTTTTGTTTTACTTTTTAGAAATAACCAGAGATCGGAAGGTGCTAGATCCGGGAAATATGGTGTTGGAGAAGCAGTTTTCCAACAAATTTTTGATCGGGTAAATACAACTTGGTTTGCTTCTGCTGGGCTGCATACCATGGATTGCTGTTTCGTTTCCGGATCGCCCTTATAGAACCAAAGTTTGTCAACTTTCAAAAGTTGATAGCCCATTTTCGAATTTATTTAGGGAAAAAATTAGCAAAATGCACTCGAGTCTCTTTTTGGGCCTCATTTATAATTCCTAGAACCCATCAAGCAGATTTTTTCGTGCAGCTCATGGTATTCAAGGCCAATTCATCAGTAATAATTTCTTGTGTCAAACGTGGATCTTCGTCAACGGACTTCACCAAAGCCATAGTAACATCATCAGTGGAAGATTTTGGACGACCTTCGCGAGACTCCTGAAAAATGTCCCATCTGAAATCTTTGGAACCACTTAGAAATAGTGTATGCAATTAGGTATTCTTTGTCTCCAGTTTAACCGAAAGTTTGAATTTTAAAGAAGTCTCATACAAAATTTTTTTTTTTTTTACGTTAAGTTTTATTTGGGTGCAGGGCGGACTTCTATACTGTCCTAGCTCCTTGTAACTATCAGAGCTCTTGCACCCAATGCGCGATCCTTCAAGCAAAGGTTGAGAACTGCCTTAAACTTGTGCATTTTCTATTTCAACGGAAACATAAAACCGGCCAACGAATTCCACTTCTTAGATGTTCGATAAATAAATTCGGGCTTTGCATCTTCAGTTCGAGGTTTTGGAAGCTTCACCGTAAACCTATGCGCATTAACCGTTCCCCGTGTTACCGGTCCTGGCGTAACTAATGGTGGTATTTTCTCCTTTAATTCTGCAGAACATTTACCATTTATTAATCTATAGAACAAGCAGAGTTCCGCAACATCTCTGCATTGTTGTAGACTGTCTAGATCTGTCGTAAGTTTGGAGTTTCGTATTATTCGGATGGCACGCCGCTGAACTCTATCCAGCAACTGGAGAGCAGTGCCATATATGCTACACCCCAAACCTGACAGCAATATTCTATACAAGGTTTTATATAGGGTGTTTTTTTAAGAGGTTGCCGATTTTTTTTGAATAAAACACATATAAAATTATGAAATGACCAAAATTTTTTTTTATTTGGTAGATAATTTTTTGGCATTTAACATTTAAACACAATTTCTGGCATATGGCTACCACGACTATTTTTCACAAATGTCATTCTGGAGGTCCAATTTTCCAGCACTTTTTCAAGCATTTGAGGGCGTATGTCAGCAATGACACGTTGAATATTGGTTTCCAAAGCGTCAATCGATTGAGGTTTATCCACATAAACCAATGACTTCACGTATCCTCACAAAAAGTAATCGAGTGGCGTCAAATCGCACGAACGCGGAGGCCAATTCACCGGACCATTTCTCGAAATAATGTTGTCGTTGAAAGTTTCTTTCAATAAGTCGATTGTTTCACGTGCTGTATGGCAAGTGGCACCATCTTGTTGAAACCACATTTCATCCATATCCATATCTTCAAGATTTGACAACAAAAACTCATTTAACATGGTTCTGTATCGATTTCCATTCACGGTAACGCGTCGTTCTTCCTCATTTTTAAAGAAATATGGACCGATGATCCCACCAGCCCATAGACCGCACCAAACAGTACATTTATCAGGATGCATTGGTAATTCTTGAACGGCGTGTGGATTATCTTTGCTCCAAATGCGACAATTTTGTTTGTTGACGTATCCATTTAACCAAAAATGCGCCTCATCACTGAAGAGAATTTTACGGTAAAAAAATGGATCTTCGTTCAATTGATTTAACGACCAATCACTGAATTCACGGCGCAAACGATGGTCGTGTGGCTTTAATTCTTGCACCAATTGAATTTTGTATGGCACCAAACCCAAATCTTTACGTAAAATTTTCCATAAAGTCGATGGACAAAGTCCAATTTGCTGAGCACGACGACGAATCGATAAATTGTCGTTTTCTTCGACACTGGCCTCAACGACAGCAATATTTTCTTCTGTACGAACTCTTCTCATTCTTGTCGGTGGCTTGGCATCCAAAAGAGTGAATGTAGACCGAAATTTGGTAATTACGTTCTTTATGGTGGTCTCTGACGGACGATTATGTGCACCATAAAATTCACGAAGTGCTCTATAAACATTTTTAATTGAACACTGATTTTGAAAATAAATTTCCACGATTTCAAAACGTTGTTCTGGAGTTAACCTATTCATAATGATTTGCCAAACAATACTGAGTAGAAATGCCACTTTGAGCTGTCAAAACAACTGTCATAAAATAAAACGACATCTATCGGAAAAACCAACCTCCTAAAAAAACACCCTTTATATCAAGAAAACCTGATGCGATTTAAAAAACCGTCTGCATCTATTGAGGAACCCGAGTTTACGTGAAGCTGATTTGGCCAATGCGATAATGTGTTCATTCCATTTTAGTGTTGCAAAAGCTTTAATATTTATGTTTTTTCAAAAAAAAAAATGTAAGTTGCATAATAAGCGAACTTTTGTTACTCCCTTCGTATATACTCTCTTCGTTACTTAATGTATTCAAATTTTGGACATACATACATTTCTGAACAAGGTTTGTTTTTGCTATGAATAATAATGAATAAATTCGGACAGCATAATTTTTCACGATCTCAAATTTTTTCTAGTTTGTCTACTTTAATAATGACATCATTCCAAAGATTATCTTTACTTCATTTACATAATCTAAACTGTCTTATGCAAATTTTTTTAAAAGATGTTCCAAACTATTTATAGCATACTCACATTTAGCTTTGAGCGTGAATTGATTCATAAATCCATAACCAGGAATCATAATAATTGTTGCATTAATAACATAATTTATAGACAATTTATATACTGAGTTCAATGGTCGCGATATATGCGAATAAAAACGTGATGATGACACATTCAAAAGTTCGTTAAATTTAAGTTATTAAGAAATCAAGTTTGTTTTCGTTTGCTTCTTTTGGACGAAAGTGAATTCCAAACATATTTGGAATTCTATTTTGGATTTAAGAAAAAAATGTTTATATTTTTGTTTCTATGCCGTTTCCGGTATTAAATATGTACATTGAAGTTATAAAATTTGAACGTATATTGAATGAATAGTTATCGCGCCAACTGAATTCTTAACAATCTGCATTTGAATATAAAATTATTCTACTTTATATAATTTTGTTAGAATAACTCTCTTAAAGGTGAAACTCTGAAAATTTCAATAATTATTTTTCTAAGAAAATGTAAGGTTTTCTGATGAACACGAGAACTTTTGGTTCATTGTCCTGAAGTTGAAGTTTATAGAACTCAGTGTGATATCAGTTTGAAAGTCAAATGTCAAGTTGTATCAAATGTCTCTCGTAAAAGTTGACCAACGGCGAACTTGCACCAAAACTACCTGTGAAGATTGGTTCAAATTTCAACATTGCGGATAGATCTGCGTTTGGTGAGACCAGAGAAGAATCGTATACTATGAGTTGCTGAAACCACGCGAAACTGTCAAAAGACAACGCAACCGACAACAATCATTAATCTAAACCATGCATTACCCAAAAAACGGCCAGAATGGTGCAACGAGACACGGAAGAGTACTAAAAATGGGATGTGCGTGCATCGTGTTGACTTTTTGCAGTAAAAAATTTAAGAGGTTTTCATGTCTAATGGAAGTAATAGTTTTTTACAACTTGCTTCCATATGCGTTTTGCCTTCTTAATCAAAATTATAAGCAATATACAAATAAATAAACGAGTGGTATTGAAGCATTAAGCCCTTTCACACTCCCATCGTCTAGGATACCATCAATACGCTGAGATGGGATCAGCTGCCACACTCGTTTTATTCGCCAGACCTGGTTTCCTCGGAAACAATTGGTCAAAAGATGTATCGTGTTATCGTAGTGATAACCATGTATTGCCAGAGAGATGGCAAAAATTTGTACATATCGAAGGATAATACTTTGAATAAACCTATTTTTATGTTTTTATTGAAATTTTCTCATCAAAAAACCACAAATTTAGTTAAGCACCTAGTAACTAACTCACTAAATACTAAATAGAAGACTATCGATATATCGATACATATCGTGTATCAAATTACCAAACTATTTATACCAACATAAAATACTACAGCTATTTTTTAGGGTATTGATTACTGCCAAGACAGTTTTTTTAACAGCTTGTTTATCTAACTATAAATCAGTACATAAATGTTATTCATGAGTATTATTCAATTTGTTTCACAATTTCACTTTTCAACAACACAATGCAAGTATTAGCGATGTTTATCTTTGAATGAATATCAACCAACAACTAAGAATGGAACAAGCTGACAATATGCCACGAAGGAATACAAATAATATCAACGATACCAGTATCATATAGAACAATCAAACAAAAGATCGCTGTAGATCGCAGTCAGTCGAAACAAAATGTAGAAGGTACTTTGCTATCTGGATGTATGTATTAGAAACAAAGTGAAAAATGCTTCGACCCGCGAGGACTAAAGCAAGTGTTTTATCTTCACTGCTATTCCTAATAACGCTTGATAGGATCACGCGCAAACTCTGGCGTCGAGTTGGTATTCAATCATTACCTATTGGTATTCAATCGGGACCACTAGCTCAATGATCCCCATTAATCGACTCAATGATCTGGATTACGCAGATAACCTTAACCTGCTAACACATGCCATAAAGTACAAATAAAAACGAACCTGTAACAATAATGGCCTTTATACATTTTGAGTTTAATTCACTTCATATAAACGTGCGTATTCTAATTTCGTTGCTGTCAGAATTCTGACCATCTGTTTTCGACATAAATCGTACTTGAACGAATAAAATTGGGGAACAATTTATTACAGAGGTTGAGGAACACACCTTATGCTTATTAGATGAGGAATTTAATGTCCTATTTGACGTATGATACAAACTTGAGTCAAAATCCCTGATAATGACCAATAATGGCCTTTATACATTTTGAGTTTAAATCGTACTTTGAGGAATAAAATGTGGGAACAATTTATTCCGGAGATTGGGGAACACCATTTACGCTTATTAGATGAAGAATTTATTGACCTATTTGATGTATAATCTGAATCTGACTTCAAATCTCTGGTAATACATAGAAATGCCACATGCAGCAAAAAGTGTCAAACCACGCAAAGTTTGTCTCAATATAATTTTAACTAAAACCAGAATTATGAGACTAAACACAAACAATTGTATGCCAATCACCATCATCAGAAATACTTTAACATGCTTCACAAGACTTGTAATGAATACGTCCTGTCGACATAAACATCATGATTGTTCAATGCGTGTGAGAAATCAGTTCAATGCTTCTGGCCAGATGCGATCCAAAATGAAGAGCTTCTGCAGTAAAAAACCAAACAGATATTGAAACCGAAATCAGAAAGCACCATAGAAGGTGCTAGTTTCACAATTTTCGCTTGTAATTATAGCCAAACCGGAAAAATGGTTAGTCAGAAACTTGTGGTACATTTCAATCCAATACCATCCTGATTAGTATATGCTCAGAGATAACTCGTCAGGACCCCGATGAATGTAATAAGTCAAATACCTTTGAAACCGAGTTACCTCTATAGGTCTCTCTAACATTGAATCCCAAACCAATATTTTGTTAGAAAGTGTGGCTTAATTATGTCAAATATACATTTCAAAACCACGATAGATCAAAACATGAAAATCTTTAAGCCAATTAGATTTGCCTTGTTACTTTAATGTAAAAGCATGAAGATTTCGCTACATCTTAAATTACTTGATTATATAGTTTCGAACTAGCCACAAGCATTGTGAATAATAGCCTTGTTTCTTGACGCACAGTGATCCGGATCAGATCATATTTTCCATGCAAACTAGACACATTTTGATCCAAATTTATTTTGGATGAAAATGTGTCTTTGATTTACATGGAAAATGTGATCTGATCCGGATCACTGTGCGTCAAGAAACACGGCTAGTAGCGTAGCTATGTCGATAGAAGACCATGGCTGAACATTGCCATATACTGCCAGTATATTTGTACACTACAGTTTATGACAAAATCGTTCCATAACAAGTGAGACAAGTTTCAATTGGACCGACTAACTGGAGCAGTGGTTAAAGCTGCGGGAGTTTGACCGGGTTCGAATCCCGATAGGGGCAGATTGCAAAAAAGAGATTTTTTTCATCATCTGATAACGATCGGTGGTGTAAATGAACACATCTATGACCCCCTGTTGGAGTGCAGAATTTATGGGCCATGTCAGTACTATAGGCTGGCATGGAGCTATGCATTGTGTAGATGGTTCTACGTAAATCGGCCGTACGTCTTCAATTTGGCTGTAATGGAGCAAGATAGGACGTAAATAAACGAATCACAAAACAGTTGGGAGTGCCTAGAGCCCCAAAACTCGATGATTTGAGAAATTTGGAGATTTATTTGATTGAACCGGACGAATATTTAAAAGAAGAAAAGAACGATATGCACAATCTATATTTTGTCAAAAATGAACATTTGGAGTTTGACATGAACAATTCGACTTTACGAGACCATGTTTACCATATTGTTTAAACAGACAATACTTCCATTAAAATTAGTTTATGTTTGAAGATTATAGGTAGGGTTTTGATTTCCTCAAAAGAAACAAATTCAAAATGAGGTGAGGTCTACTACTATTTCAAAACAACATAATGGAAGAACTTGGGGGACACTGACGCAATACTATTTTTTCGCGTAAATAAGTGTTTTATTTATAAATACGTATAGAAAATAATAAAAAATTTGTCGAGGCCCGCAAAATTTTAACAAATATTTAGCAAAATTTTGTAATTCGATCAGCAAAAATATAAAAATTTGGGTTACCTGTCGTTCTATATAATTCGAAATACATACATCCTTACATTAATCAGAATAAATAACAAAATTATAAACATTATTTATGTCTTTAATTTCAACTTTAAGTGATTGTATTTATAACATAAAATTTAGCATAATAAACTTTTGTGGAATGAGGTAAATCTTGTGTTATATATTTATAAGGAATAAACAAAGAACATGCAAACGAACGAAGTAGAAAATGTAATGCCAGAATGTTAAGAATTGTTTGAGTTTTAATATAGTTATAGCGTTCAGTAAATTACGAGTCTATACAATTCTCGGATATTGAGTTCCAAATATTTTGCTATCGTGGATTTTCGATCGTTAAGTAGCAGATTACATAGTTTACAGATTGTATTGATCCAACTGTCGTTCAGAAACAGTAATTAAGTCATGTTAAGTATATAATATCGATAAAAGCTGTAGTATTTGACCACCTATGTATGTACATAAGTATCAACGATAGATAAAGACTGAACACCAATAATAGACGAGTAAAAAATCATATATGTCGATTTGCATATCGCATGACTCGATTATCAATAAATAGGATTTCATTGTTATGTTTATGTTAACTATTGATAGGTAATTTAAAATCCATAATACATAACTATGAATCGGTTACGAATTCGCTATACACAATGTTAAAGGCATGCAAGTGGAATAAATTACCTTGTACGAATGAGTTCATTGTCAAGGTGGTTCAAATATAGGTCACTATTATGATAGTGTGCACATAAGGTTATTTTGAACTTCATAGTACCTTGAACAGTCCAAACTAGGCCCAGACTCGATCATATCAACATTGTTCGTTCATACTATATTAACTCACATGTAATCTAATGTGATAATACGGGAAATTATCAGAATTGTGAAACTCAATGTTTGGTTATCTAACGAACATATATTCTGGTTAATAAATTCGCGATTATATAAAACAAAAAAAATTATTGATAAAAAATATAATTGATACAATGATTCTCCACTTTATTAAACACACTACCACCACTACAACAATCTAAAATGATTTCAAATGCAATTTCCCCTCTCTATTATATACCTCTGACAGACTGCTGTCATGTCAATAATTTTGTACAATTTTTTTTCGGTAAAAAGAAAACAGACAATAAAATAGTTAAATTATTATAAAAATAAATAAAAATTGTTAATAAATATATTTAATTTATGTTATTTAATTTATTATATATAATTTAAAATATCTTACAGCGCGAACTTGCCGATGAAACATATAACATATACATGTCCATACTTTTGATGCTAAAACCAAAAATGCACGAAAGTTCATTTGAAATTGTGACCACATTGGCGAGTTTAGTTTCCCAAAAAAAATATTTATAATTAAAAAACTATTTTTAATATAACAATTTAAATATCTATTTTAATCTATTATGCACGACACTCATTAAATTATTTCTATATTATTGAAACACTCCAATATATATTATATTTGCAAAGTGACGACGAGAAAAATACCAAAACAGAACTCGTATTTTCACGTTTTATTTTATATTTGAATATACACTGTATTATCTATGATTTTAATGAAAATTTGAAAAAATAAACTTTAACATAAAAGAAAATCACAATTTTTCAGTTTAAAACACAAAAATATTTATATTTTTACTATTGTTCTATCACATTTTCTAAAAATGAGCGCCGACTGTAAACACACATACGATAGCGACCGCCATCTTAGATCGACCCGTTTCTTTTTTTTGCAGGGTTTTGTGGTGTTAGTTTGCACTTTTTCGTTTTATACGATTTTAAATCGTATAATATTAAAGATATTTGTGTTGTACAATAGATGACACTGTGTCGAATCGAAAAATGAAAGGGTTCGTTCAGTTATCGGTTGGAACGATGATTGTATTGTATCAGCGCTATACGGCGTTGAACGTTTTTAATTGTAAGCAATATAAAACTTTTTTTTTAAATTTATTTTTCATAAATAGATGGATATCAAATATTATGAAATATATTATTTTTAAGTCAGAATTATACACAAATACTATTGCAATGAAGTAATATGCAAAGCACAAGCAATCTGTTCCATACGCGACTCTTAAATGTTCCATACGCGACTCGCAAATTATTTATTTAACTTTTTTTATATTAATTAATTTTATTTGTAGAAAACTATGAGTATTTTAAAAACAAATCGAAAAGCTTAAGATAATTTAATTATAATCGCGTTTCAATCGACCAACCACTAGTACCCGATAGTCAACCACTAGTAGTTCGATTTTTGTCTTGCTATTTTTCAAAATTAATTAGAAGCAGTTACGCATAATATGAGCACTACGCGGTAGAGTAGCGTTTTCGTTCTAAGGACGTAAATAAGCAAACCACGAAAGAGTTGGGAGTGCCATAGCCCCAAAACAGATTGGAAAGATAAAAAATACAAAGAAATCAAACAAAAATAAAAATAATTTTATTAGTTTTCCCCAACAATTTCAAAATACAAAAATTTTTTAGAATAGAATTTTGACAGATAAATAATAATTGTGTATACACACACATACACAATATAATATAAGTTATGTTTGACTCATATAGGTTATGGTTTACTTATATAATCCATTTTTAGGCGTCCCAAGCTACCTTAGTTAAAACAAGAACTAAACTACTAGCGGTTAACTATAGTTTCGGTTTGTGGTTTGGAAAGCGATTATTATCTTGAAAGCGAACGAATATTAGATTCCACACATGGCCATTATAATTTTTTCATAATTTTGTAGTTGACAATTTTATACGAGTCTGATTTCCATTAAGCCTGATTTCCATTATGAAAAAAATGTTGTCAGTATTTTTTACTGAAAAAACCAAAACGAGAAAAAAAATCAAAATAGCGAGACAGAGATCGTTTTTTACTTTTTTTTTTTATAGTGGATATATTTTGACAGATGCTTGTAACTTAACCAATAAATTTCAATTTTTTTTTTGTTTTTGAATAAAAAGACAAAAAACAATTTGAATCTACAACAATAAATTTAAAAAAAAAATTAACATAATTATTCATTATTTCAATTATTTTCACAATGAATTAAGATGAATGACACCAAACGAAATGTTAAAATTATGAATTGACCATAAAAAACTATCCATATATATTTTTCCTAAAAAATATTTCTCCAGTACTGAATAAAAATACTTCTCTTGATATATTTTGTCAGTAGGTACTGCTATAATTATCTTCTCAATAACCATAAAAATTTATTCAGTACTGAATAAATTTTTTATACTGGAAATGTTTTATATTTCTCTTTAAGAAAAATTATATTTTTTTCCCGCCTTAACTATTTTGTCAGTATATTTTTCATAATGGAAATCAGGCTAGGATAATCGCTTTTCGATCGAAAAACCGCTAGTACGACTACGGTAATTGCACTTGATAATTTCCATTAGTAGTAAGAAGCAGTTCCTACGTTCACAAATAAAACTAATTTGCTTTTCTTTGTATCAACGGCTTTTATTCACAGAAAAGTTTTGATGACAATTTTTGACAGACTATACACAAACAAAATATAATATAGATTATGTCTTACTCATTTAGGTTATGTTTGACATAGTAAAGACAAGAATCGAACTACTAGCGGATACTAGCGATTGGTCGATTGGAAAGCAACAAATTTTATTTCCTTTGTATCCACATATTCAAGGCAAGAATCAAACTATTAGCAGTACCACTAGTACTTGCGGTTTATCGACTGAAAAGAGATTAATAGTTGCTTTCCAATCGACCAACCGATAGTACCGCTAGTAGTTTAAATCTTATCCTTACTAAGGACTAAGCCGCGTAGAGGTGAAATTTTGCATTACTGCTTCTAACTACTCGGGGAAAATAGCGAGAGTAGTAGATAATTTAGCAAAGACACACAGCAAACTACTAGCGGTTCACTAGCGAGTAACTATCCTCAAAATTCTTCTCATTAAAATTTTCTTCATTGGAATATTTAAGTCTAAATAATCCATAATCTATAATCCATAATATATCTAATTTATATTTCAATAAAATAATCTTTGGTTATGTTTATAGTGAAATTTATGTTGTTTGTGAAAACCACACCTGGTTTTTCATAATTGGTTTCTAAGTTGATTAATAACTAGACACTGTGCAACTGTGAATTGTAAAAATCAAGTGTGAAATTCTTGTAGATAAATTCATTGCAATCTTTTTTTTAATTTTTTAAAATTATAAATTAAAATTAAATTATTTGATAATTATTTTGATTAAATTATAAAATTTAATATATTGAACCAAATAAATTTAATTTATTAAACTAAAAATTTATAGATTGTTTTGAACATTAATCAGATTTTATATTTGATCGCTTAAAAAATATCATGCAAGTTACCTTTTGTCAAATACTATTTTGTTAATATTTTCCGTCTGTCTCAATCTATGCAATGTTTTTTGGGGCTTAATGGACTTCCAACTCTTTCGTAGTTCGTCCATTTACGTTCAACTTTACGCCATTACATAGCCAAATCTAGGGCGTACGGCTATAGGTCCGATCCAATTTACGTAGAACCAATAGTTGGTACTATTTTCAATCTGCCTATAAATGGCTTTTATCAATCGGGACAGATAGCTTTTATGAATTTATTATTTAATGATATTCTTGAGAAAGAATTGCTATTCTTCGTTAGTTTTAAGCACATTTCTTATACAAAATAAAGTTGTATACGATTTTATCTTCGCAGTTTCAGTTAAACAAAACTCTGTTTTCCAAGTACATATAGATGATAGCTTATAAATCCTTTTATTACATCACTTAAATGGACTTATTTTTCCCTAATTGCCATAAATTATCATGTTTATGAAGTGATGAGCTTTTCATATTTCTGCGAATTAGAAGATTCATTCTCGCTTTACCAACATTTGTAATTCTCTAATTTTTTAGGAATAAAAATTCGTCATTATTCCTGTATATTGTATACAGATGAGGGAAAAAGGTTTCCGATTCTTGTAATATTAAATTTTTTAGCCTTATCTCCTGCTAAACTAAGAATTATAGATTAGAAATAATTCTTACCTATAAGAAAATGTTAACGCTAACTGTAAGATTTAGTATATTACATCTACAGAATGAGGATACTATTTTTATAAAAACAGTCCGTTTATTTAGGTAATATTAAGAATAAAATAAAAACAAATTTCAGGAAATGATCGTCTCTTGTAGGCTATTCTGCTAGGTATCTTTACGAAATTTATCTAAGTTATACCATTTGATCATTGAATTGTAAAATAAAACTGCGGTGGGATTGCCGAGTACTACGTTATATTTTAGAATAGATATCAGGGCTTAACAAAATATCTAAAATATTTAATAGCTAAATAGGTAAAAGTTTTCATAAAAAGGTAAAAGTTAAGTCATTTTTACACCGGTAATGTGACTACGATCGGTGATGAGAAATAAAGGAATTTATGAGCAACTGTGTGGAAGTGCAACAATTATAACCCAAGATTTATACAATACCAGGAATAAATATATGGCTAGCACACTGCAATAAAGATAGTATACTATCTTTATCTTAATCGCAATTATAATCGTAAGTTCTTGATTTGATTGTTATTCGCATAAAAAAAGCAAGAGAATTCTGAGTGTCACAGTCTAATTACAGATCAGAAATGTGAAATAATCAAATTATACGTTTTTAACAATTTTCTAACCAAATCAAATGCTATCTTAAAAGCGAACGGGTCCAACATTGATTTTATAATGTTGTTTGTCATAATCAATTTAAAACTGATATTAAATCGATCGTTTTCACCGACCTTTAAAATTTTTATAAAACATCTCAATTTGTCTCAATTTTTCAAATATATCACAATATCTTAATTTATCAGATTGATATTTAATTAATTAAAATGTTTAAAATGTAGATCTATTTCTAGAAATTGATTTGTTGTATTTTTTGCTACAATTTTTGCACTTTAATGATCGCTTTTCGCCAATTAGTCCTAGACTTCTAATTTATTGGCATTTCTCATTTGGTACCCACGTTTCATTTGTTGTTTGGCGCATAACTAAATTTTTGCATATAATTTGCATTTTAAAATAATAATATATAATTGACTGGACAAGCTTTTCGATTTTAAATGCATCACTTCCAAGGTAATGAAATAGACTTTAGAATAAAAATTATCATAAACTATTTAAATACTAGCGTATGAAGTAGATACTATAGTATGTGTTGCTGTTGATGCACGCATGGTAATGGTAACGAAGTTTATTGTTAAAATATAAACTTAATTTTAAAGGCTACATACTTCGCGAAATCTTGTTTTTTTTTTATTTATGGTTGAGTAGACGTGAATTAATTAATAATTTTATCATGGCTTGGTTATTACTACCAATTAACTCGGAAAGACATCTTTGAGCCTGACATGGTGGTCGTAATCTTAAAGTTTATAAATAATTTAAACATAGATTTGTTACATTATGTGTACTCATATAAGTTATTTTTGTCTCAAAAATTCTCAGTTTTTGTCTTCCATAAAATTGTATTTAGATAAGTATGTAAGTAAAAGCTGACCTTCACACATTGTTATGTCAATAGGGATTGTATACATTTTGCAAGTTTATTCATCAATCGAGCATGTGTTCGAACGCGGTTGAATGAAGTTCATATCTTGCAGTTGATATATATGTAGTTAGGTGTCAAACAGATTACTTATTGTATTATAGGTATTCGTACATTCCATTCATACTAAAATCGTATGTGTATTTATCACTTCTGTTATACCGTGTTTAAAAATAGTTCATTGCTCTCTTACATAACCTTCTTTCTTTATTAAGAGTGGGTGTTAGTTTAGTGTATATCGTGTATTAAAGATCGATTATCAAAATTAGATATACAATAAAGATATATGATATGACGATATATAAATCACTATCTCATTTAATGTCCTTCGCTAAGGTTATCTTACAATAGAAACATCGCAACCGTCATTTCTTATTCGCGCTATTTATCATTCGTTGATCGGTTTCAAATATCAATAGAGAAAGATCACTAACAAAATCAAGAATTTTTGTAAGAACATTTGACATTTCAACAAGAGAACTGGCCAAAGTAGTATGTATATATATACGTCTTCTTAAAGGTTTTCATATTGCTGTGATACCTAGAGTTACATATCAGTACTAATGGATTTGGTTATAAATTATTTCAATTAAATTTAATTGATCTGTGTTGATTATATGTTCGAGAGTCATTTCACTATGCATTATACAAAGATTGCATTGCAAATTGCACTTTAAAAATCTAAACAAGCAACGAAATTCCTGTTTTACTAGTTCGAATTTCTGTTTTGGTTTCCTAAAACTTTAGAATGTTTTCTGTCGAGATTCGAGAAAGGTTACCCAAAACAATAATAATTCATTCAACTCTCTCAGTTACGTATCTACAGCTATAGATTACAAAATTATCATAATAGCAGACATGTTATAAGATGCTTGGGTTGTTTTTGCAAATCCTGGGTGTGGTCAATTATCTATGAGCTTTGTCGAAATAACAATAGAATTTTTATCAAAGCTGGTTCAACAATTTCGATTTTCATTGGATCATAATAATCATGAATATATTATACAATATATGTTTAACATCTTATCAGCAATCATTGATAACTTGTTCAAAGCAGATATGTTTAAGCTTAGCCTGTTTATAGAATTAAATAAAATATCTAAATATAAACTCTTTGTTTCATTAAATAAACTTGCATTGACTCCAGCAACAGAAAACGATCGTTTGAAGTTCAGACTTGTTTTTCGAATGGATAACATAAACAAGTGTTTTGTAGCACTGAATTGAATATATTAAATTAAGGATGTCATATACTGTCAAAATGCAGAAAAGTAGTTTTCTTAATTATAGTTGTTAAAGATGACAATCCAAAATAAATAATATTGTCTAAAGTAAACTCACCAGTCTATGCCGTTTAACGGATTTGTTAATAATTTTAGGTGGGAATAAAATTCCTCACTGGTTTTCCCATTTTCCACTTACATGTGGAATTTTTAGAGGGAAATTGGAAATTCCATGAGAAATTGATTGGAAATTTTGACAGTAAACCACATGTGGAGAGTTTTAAACAAGCCAGAAAAACATGACATAATAGCCTGAGTAATATAAAATCAGCAATTAAAAAAAATAATTAAACAATCGTTTCTGGATGCGTATCTCAAAGTTCTAAACTATCAAAATAAAACTAGGAAAAGGAATTGAAACGGAACTGAAAGGAAATAAAATGGAAATAAAACTGACCAATGGAATTTAATATTAACTGAAATGAAGTTCTAACTTGGAAATGGAACTTAATCTGAACTAAAACAATTGGAATTCGAAACAAAAACAGTTCCTTAAGTAAAGTTTAATAAACGCAAGTAAAACTAAACTGAGAAACGGAGCTAAATCTGAAATAGTGCTGGAAACTGAAGCGTAATCTAAACTTAAACTAAAAAAAGAAACTGAAACGGAACTTAAATGGAGGTAGAACTGGAAAAAAACGAAATTGAAATTTTGCTGGTATCAATACTGGGATATGGACTAAAATAGCGAAACTAAAATTAACGTTACTGCATTTTCAATTCTTTTATTTTATAATTTTAGTACTATTTGTTTAGTTTCAGTTCAGCTTTCTAGCTTCCTTACTATTTTTAGCAACAGTTTAAGTTCAATTTTTATGTTTTAGTTCCGTTTAGTTTTCTTTACGTTGCAGTTAAAATTCAGTTCCGTTTTCGAGATTTTAATTTTTTTTCAGTTCATGTTCAGTTCCGTTTTTCAGTTTCTAAAACAAAAACTGAAATAGAAGTGAACTGAAAACTAGCAGACACAATCGAATCTGAACTGAGACTGGACTGTACTGTTTCTTGTACTGTCCAACGCAGTTTTACCATTTATTCTTTTATTTTGGTAGGCCTATAATCTGCAGAACAGGTATGGTTGTTATATTGTACAGAAAATGGTAGTTGCAATTTATATTTGTATTGTTAAGTTTGTAATTATATTATCATTTTCTTTTCGTTTCTCAAGTGAAAGATAATTTATGCTTAACTCATCGTCTCATAATCTTTGGTATTCCGGTTCATTTTGGTTGAATACTTTCACATACTTATTCGAGTATATTCTAAAAAACAAAACAATAGTTTAATACATAAAGTTGGTTGTTTGATCCAATGAACCATATTAACTATAAAGTCCTACTATTAATTGTTATAGACATTTGGTTAAAACTGTTTTTGTAACAATGTAATTTTTGTTCTTTGTAACATTTATAACATTTATATCCTCTTCTTCATGACATTTTACAAAAAATAAAATACAAGAAAAGAAATTTTAAAATACATATTTAACTTTATAAGCAAACGGATTCCTTCTAACATTTAATGAACCGAATCTAAATCAATTAATCTTTTATGTTGTTCTAGTGCCGCGATAAAGATCAATCGAGCTTATAATTTATCATGTTTGTACAAAAATATTTTTGTGTACAATATATTTTGTTGGTGTGTGCTGAGTAGTTACTAGACTTCTTAATTTTTTATTCACTTACATAAATCGTAAACTATTATATTTGGATTATAAAAGCGATGAGAAAAATATCAGTAGCAACTCGGATATTAAGATAAAGTACCTGAGTCGTTTGCCATTTTTTGCTAAGACTATCTGTTCTAAGTCTAAACATAATATGTACCATATTTCTCAGAAGCATGAATCAGCGATTTCAAAGTATCATTTAGTTTAACTTTTAGAACCTCCAGAAATACCATAAACTATTATATATATATATATATATATATATATATATATATATATATATATATATATATATATATATATATATATATATATATATATATATATATATATATATATTTATTTATACAGAGCTGGGAAAAAAAATTGGGCAAGCATATTTTATTGCCAACTGAATCTTTTTGCTAAAATTACAAATTTTTTGAAAGCGATTGGCTTATTGTTTCATTTTAAATACATGTATGACGTAATATGTTGAAAAAAAAATTCCTTGCAAAATGCCAATTTATTCAAAATAATTTGATTGAAGTTGAAGTAATGGAATAAATTGAATACTCAATTTTTATTTTTTTTATAATGATTTATAAAAGTTCTATCCTTAATATTAATATTTTGTTGAACCGCCTTTTGCTTTTATTACAGCGTTACATCACCGATTCAGAGCACGAATGGATTACCAAATCTTCATCATCAAACTTTTAAAGGTTACATCGATTCTGATCGCTTTCTTGCTACTTCTACCTTCATTATAGACCAAATATTTTCAATATGATTTAAGTCTGGACTATACAAGAGCCAGCTCAACATATCGATTTTTTTTTCTTCGAACTAGTTTTTTTTACTGTTAAATGAAGAGATAAGAAAAAAACAAATGTTTAACAAATTATTTATATTTAAAATTAATAACTCACAACATTTGCGGTATGGAGCGGGTCAAGTTGAAAAAAATTTTTTGCAAGTCTCGCCAAAAAGCATTAACACAAAAAGATCAAATTCGTTATGTATGTCTTGCAGATAGACAGCTGATGTAATGCTGGAACTAAAGAAGCCCAATGAACCGGGTTCATTTCAAGAAAATCATCCCCAGACCATAACTCCTTGATTTTTCAATCTTAAAAGATATTCTTTGCTATGCCTCTCGGCCAGTTTTCTCCTTACGAGAATTATTCCATCTCCAACATGTAGCCTTAATTTTGATTCATCGGAGAAAATAACATCATTCCACACCTCTGGAGTCCAAAACACATGCTCCTGGGCCCATATTTCACTAGTAATGTTAAAGCTCTTAAACCAGCTTTAACAAGTTTTTTTCGCACTAAGCTAAAAATTTATGAAAATTATGTAAAAAACAGCGTAAATTACATAAAACGTAAGTTACACGTAAAAAACGTTGTTGTCCATCTGCAGTGCCATCTGTTTTAAAATTTTAAAAATTTACCAACGTTCGCTTTGCTCACTATTAATTATCACAGATAAGTACATGTTTGCAAAATCCGTTAGTTTTCAGGTCCAGTTAGTTGCAAAGCGATATTTATCACCTTCACCCGAGCCAGTTAAGATGATTTTTAAATGATTATAATTTTAATCTATATATCAAAACTTATTGTGACATTTAGTATGTAGTCGAAAATATGATATACACAGTTAACTATTTCAGAAATTTGAATCGTAAAATAGTACGACATTTTTTTGACAGATGGTGCTTTAGTTATAATTAGATTTAATAAAAAGATGGCGCGTCAGTTTTTCTACATAAAATCATTTTTGACGTTTTTTTACATATGAAATTTAAAAAGTAACGTTATGTAAACTACACGGTTTACATGTAATTTACATTGTATAATTTACACTCCCAACAATGATTTTTATGTTGTACCTGTATTTTAAATAAAACAATAAGCCAATTACTTTCTAAAGTTTTGTACTACAGTAAAACCTCGATATACCGGACTAATTCAAAAGAGGGTAATCCGTTGTAGCGGATTGTCCGTTATATAAAAATACGTGATTTTCATTTTGAACAATACGCATTTAAGTATATTTCTAGTGTTTTATGTATGTTAGATCATGACCCCTAGGAATACCAATCTATATTCTCTCTCCAAGTCCTGAGCGTATTTACTTAACCTCAGATTAAGGTCACTAATATAAGAAATTCAGGTTCTGACAAGTAGAAGAGGCTCGACAGACGTTTTTCGTAATGAACGGAGTTTTTAATATCTTTTCTTAACACTTTTTAATGGTAAGAGAGCTGCTTTGGCTAAAAAGTCGGCGGTTAAATGTCTTTGAATAACACAGTGCTCTAGTACCTGTGGCCAAAATGTGTCCGGTTTATCCGGTCCGATATATCGGGGTCCGTTATATCGAGGTTTTACTGTATTAGCAAACAAGATTCCAACTTGCAATAAAATATGTTTGCCCAATTTGTTTTCCCAGCAGTGTATATGTATATAAACCGAATCTCCATTCAGCAAAATTCAATAAATTGGTAATTTAATTTAAGGTACATCCTTAGAAGGATTAAAACTTTATACCCCTGGTTTAAAGACATACACAATGAATTTATTGTATGTATTAAATATAAAAAATATTATTTTTAATCGAGAAGAAGCGTGATGGAAGAATTATAAACTTTAAAATGATAAGATTGTCGTTCTTATGTATAAAGTATATGGTTCATTGGAGGATTGTGTTTTTCTTTAAGTTTATCAAGGATTACAGTTTTATGAGAACATACACAAAATATACAAGTGAAATACCACATAATTATATTTATATACACATAACATACAGATGAATAGAAAATAGTTGAAAGAACAATGGTGATTTGTAAATTATATGCAGGTTTGTCGCCTCTTTATTGAAATCTTTTGAATTTCTCGATATGTCGAGTAATTTTATTTACGCAAATATATAGAAAATCGAAATAACCTTCTTATTGTTCTTACTTTAATTTTTTTATGTATACATACACTTAAAAATTATGGTTAACATTGAATTATTTGTATACATTTGTGGTTTTTAGGAAGAAATTATAAGTCACCATAATAATAATAGATACTTGTAGGCTAACGTTATATACACACAAGTCTATTCTCATTATGGTTTTGGACGAGTGTTTAAACTTAACATCGAAATGACATTTCTTCGTATATTTAATTGAAAAAACCTAAGAGGTCATTAAACGAAGATTTGAATTTAGAATTAGCTGGTTATGTAAATTTATATTTTGGTTTTGTTGACGCATAATACGAGTATATGTACGCATATTAGCATTTTGGAAGTTTTCAAGTCATTTCGTAATATGAAACGTCCTTTTGGCGGAATTCGCAAACATGTTACAGATATAGTCTTCAATGTGTTTCACACAAAATAAATTAATAATTTTGTATTTCAAAATTTACATATTATCATGTCACGATTATTGAATTTTGTATATGTAAATTTCTGTTTCTTCGCAAAACAACAGCATTCAAAAACCTTGAGATAAGGATGGTGTTGTTACTTTATTGAACGATTTTCTTGTATTTTTTTATAAATATAATTTACATAGAAATGAAATCAACAAGAACATATAATTGTTTTATATATTTATATTTAAATATTGAATTATAATATAGTTTTGGTTAAACCAAATCTGATTTGATTTTTATATTTTGTGCATCGCGTTTTCGCCTTGAGCCATAGCCACGGAGACATCGTTTAAACATAGTTAACATATAACTTATGTTGCTATCATAGTGTTTTAATGATCCTGCTCCCGGGTATAATTAACACCTAGCTTATTTCAAACCTATATAGTTAACATTAATTACGTGAATGATACCACGCGATGATACCAGTCATTAAACTACATCTAGAAACTAGTTCTAAATAATAGTATGTTTTGTTTTAAAATTATTATTGTTGATAAGAAGTTGTTATATATAGTTTTAATTGAAAATTAAGAAGATGATGAGTTTATTTATCGAAAACAAAAAACGTAAATATTGCAAAACTTGTCTGAAGATTTTTACACAGCCCATATAGAAGTAGATACATTTAAGATTCATCCTTGACAATGTAGTATAATATAATGATGACACTAGCAAGGTAATCATCAACATACTGCGAAAAAATTCTGGTCGAATATAACATTGATTGCCTCATATATATTCGCTTATTATTTTAGTTTATGTTATTATAGAGGTAGTGTAGTGGACATCTCCATATACAAATTATCGTAGTTGCATGCAATTATATATCGAAAAGCTGCATGATAAATAATTTTAGTAGTTTAATTGATGTTTCATATGAATATAAAACTTTAGTATCGCATATACATACGGGGTTTGAACTATGTTAATGGAACGAATCGATAATAAACAAGTCATTTGGAATAAAAAATCTGTAGGAAATTAGCACTTATATGACTCTTGTAAATGTATATATAATTTCTTATTTAAGTAAACTATTAACAGAACATCTTTTAATCCACTCCACAAATCCTTTAAGTATTATATACCCGCATGTCGAACCTGTTAATTTCTTTATGCAATACTAATAAAGCGTGCAGAATATATATATTAACTTGACCTATGATATTTTAGTATTAGCAGCAAAACTTCCGATTTATTGGTTGCTAATCCCAAAAATATAATTTATTTTTGTGTTGTTTCATTTGATAAAAATTCTTGACACGAAATTTTCTTAACTAAATGTCTTATAGTCTTATAAAAACCACATAAAATTGAGTTTAAGTGTTTATACTCTAAAACTAATGAGTTAATTCAATTACGATATACGTATATAAACAGAAGTGTTAAGGTTTTAAATTATGATGGTATACCAAAGTACTCTCCACAAACGCATTGTACGTATTTACCGATAGTTCGTGATAGAACAGACCTCTAATTAACAAAGCATGGCATATAAATTATGTATGCCTATATAAAACAGACATATATGTGAATCATCGCATCGTTTAGCATAACAACCTTGACAAAATTATTTCGATTGTTTTTTTTAAGTGTTTAATCAACAAGTTTTAGATAATCGAATTTAATCACTGAAAACGAAAAAAAGAATAATTCATCAAGTTTTAATCCAAATAAACATGTTAAACTGACCTTTTAATAATTCAAGAACTGTTAGTATTTAATCACACACCCCTTCAAACTATCTATCAATATAACCGCACGTAAATATCAAGTTTGTCAATTGATATTTTACTATTTTAGGTAACCATTTGATTGCTCGTATATTTCCTAAAATCAAAATCTTATAAAACGTTAAGACTTTCTAAGCTTTGTACTAATGGACTTGCTATTTTAATTATGTCATTATGTCTAACCGATATAATAAATCAGCGAAGATAAATTGTTTTTCTAAAAGTTTTGAGGTCGTAAATAAATGTATATCATCAGTCAATAAGATAATCATAAATAATTTTTAAGTCGATTGTGCATTAAATCTTAACCACAGATTATGATTTTTTAAAGACTGCAAGACAATCGAATCATTAAAAAAAATTATTATATTTATGTGACATTTCTGCATTTTTTAATAGATTAATTGGTTACATTAAGTTTGATATCACGATTTAAAGTTTTTAAATTTAGTTTTATACTTAATGTTTTATTAATTTGTTTCAAGTTCGTAAAGTATAGCATTTTGGTATTTAGCTATTGCTAGATATATCTACTAGCAGATGTAGTCTTGATTGAACACATATATTTGGTGATAAAATTAGAACGGTGATATTTCTTTCAAAGTAACATTTCTTAACTAAAGTAGGCAAGTGGAATGACACAAACGATGTTCAGTTACGAACTCCAATGCCAACATTTATACACAATTCGTTTTGATCTAGGTATATATTTATTCATATCACCGATTGCGATCAAATTGGTACCAGGTCCAAATTCTACTCTAACTTTTTCCTTCTATCGAGTTTACGTGCCTTTCAAAAACCATGTTTTTTACATTTTTTTGTAGATTATGTAAATACATTGTACATTTCTTAAAAAGTAAAATTAAGGTAAAATACGAAAGATACGAAGATAACATCATGTCCATGCCAATACTGTAGGATGGTTCTACGTAATTTAGACCTATAGCCGTATACATCTTAGTAGGGCGGAAATGAGCCAATAACGATAATGTTGGAAGAGCCTTGAGCCCCAAAAAAGATTGTAAAGATCGAAATAGATAGCAGACAAATAACTACCTACTTGTTATGCAATAAATATGGTGTTTTGAAATTTTCATTAATCACTACTGAATGTCACAATAATGTTTGTCTTCTGTTGATTTTCTTGATTGATTTATCTAATTTAATAAAATCATTTTTAAAGTCCTCATTATGAAAAAACATTTACAGAATGTGGGTATCTAAAAACTGATATACTATTTCATATATATAAGTGAATTGTCATATACGAGCCCACATCAAACCCATATCAAGAAACGTGCTTTCCTGTGCTGTTAATGTAGCAAGAGTTCTTTATCGTCAAACAAAAACTCGTTGATTAACAAAATTTATACATAAACAGTACATGGCTCAAACGACACGCAACAATACATGTCTCTAAATGCATCATAAAATTCCAAGTCATTCCAGTTATTAAGAAGATTTTTATAACAGATGGCGCTTTAGTTACAATAAGATTTGATAAGAGATGGCGCAGCGTTACAAAAAAACGTATTTTTTACATAAAACCATTTTTTACAAATGGAATATACAAAATAACCGTAAATTACACGTCTTTACAGGTAAAGACCATGTAAATTAATTCGATCCTACGAAAACGTCAGTCAAAGTTTATAGTTTTTTCATGGTGAAATTTACGAATGAATAACGTTGGAAAATTACTAAAAATTACTATTGCAATTCTGAGTCGTTGGTCGCTTGCTTCAATTTTGGTCGTAATAATCGAGCTAAAGACGTGCGAGCTAAAGTTGAGAATCCGAGTAAAAATATACACTATTGGATGTTTTGGTATCAGCGAAACAACGTCCCGGGCGAAGTAAATTATATATAGCACCCAAAACTGGTTCAGTTCAACTGGTTGAGCCAAATCACACAGTCATCTCTCAATACACATTAAGGTGGTGAATTTTGCTTGAAGACCGTGGTTTCACCCTTAAAAAATCAAATTCACTGAACAAGGAATGCCTCTTGATATTTTGAAGCACCTTAAATTTTCAAACACTGTGCCAGATCGTAAAGTCTAATTATCTTTTGATCGAATATGTTTTTATCAATTTTCGTGCTAATTATTTAAATCAATAGATAGAACAGGCGATCTGATTTCAGATTTTAGATCCTCTTGTTTCACTATTTTATATAAGACCTGCATTAGACTTCTAAATATAAATGATTTTCAAAGCTCATTACAGAACATTTGAAAATCGAGCACGGTTGGAATTTATTAACTACGTAAACGAAGCTGAATCGGTACATAGTACAATAATATGGGATAGGTATCTTATTATTATAAAGAGCTGACGAATAATATTAAATAAAGTTTTAGAAGGGTAATGTGAAATTGATGAAAGGTAGAGAAAACGCTTATCCATTAGAGCATCAAATCAACTGAAATTCGAACAAAACAAATTACTTTGTCTCCATTCTTGGTTCATTCATACTGTCATTGCTATCAAACCAGTGATGACAGAGCGTTCAAATTTACACTAATGACTGGGAAAATAGTTAGAAAAAAAGTTAACGGCTATGGAATTCAAGCGTAATAGTGTGATTGCTCTATATATGTGGCTGAAGAACCACAGTTGCAGATTGTTCATCAGTTAAAACATCTGGTTGTGAATAAAATATTTGTGTATCGCACCTTAAAATCGTTATAACGATACTGACAGGGTTGCCCATGGTGATGGATTTAAACGCACTGCGACATCGCCGTATATCATTTGGTAGGTGAAGACCAAATTGGCTTGGTATACGCGCCGTTGTGGCAGAAAAATGGCTCGTGAGGCGAAAATTTCGCTCTAACAGATGCAGCACATATTGAAAGATCATCTTGGACTAAAGGCCCAGAAATTCCATAAAACGCATATTTCTGTTATTATATTTTGATTCGGTTTATTATTTGACAGTTGAATTATTTGGTTGCTGATAGCATAATATTCATTATCAATAGAACTTAGCAATCCAGATGGTGGTGAAATTGGGTTGATTGGTACACTAATCCGTGTATCAGCAAACGAAATAGTGCCAGTTATTCCAATCATTTACTATGCGTTTCTTAAAAATGTTTCACTCGTATGACAGTTCCATTTTTATCTTCTTTTACGTTTTATTTAATATTATATTTGAAATCGGTCCACACTTTCTTCCATCCATCTGAAGTTAATAGTTGATTGTCAAAATGGAACCTACTCTAAATCTTGGTTGGATGGACAGCGTGGTTCTATAAATTTCCCCGTACTAACTACTAGGGTGCTGGAACGCAAAAAGCTGGTGCGGCTCATTACAGTCTCCCAATATACATTGCCCATTTTTTGCAATAATTTCCTTGATTCGGCTCGACATCATCACCGAATACATCCTGATATGTATGTTGAGTGTACATGTAGGCGGCTTTCATTCTGTAATGTTTGTGTGGATACTCCCTTTACCACCAACTATGTACTGATACTTGTTTGTATAGAGGGATCTTCCCTCCGCACTATTACTGGGCTCTGAGCTTTGTTTTGTTTCCTCTCACTTCCACTGACCCCACTAGTACTCATCATCATCACGCTTTTAGTTGGTTTATTTGTAAATCACCAGCATCACTCACTTTGTTTGTTTGGTATCATTTTCTACTAACGAGAAATACAATTACCTATATAACAGATATCAGCATTATCGTTGGAAGGCTATGTTTTAAAACCCGAAAGTCACCTTATTTGGAGTAACCCTACTAGAAACTTAGCATCCCCTTAGCCACGCAGACATGAGTGTATGCAGTGCCACCTTAGCTTGAGTAACTCAAGCGGTAAGTTATGTCGATTATAAGTTCACCATTCCAGCCACATTCTGTTACCCAAAGGCTAACAGGGTTCACCATTTACTACGATAAGGCAGGCTTGGGAGTAGAGAGGAGTTGCTATAGCAACCTGCATTGTATGAGCGCATATGCATATATATATATATATATATATATATATATATATATATATATATATATATATATATATTTATATATATATATATATATATATATATATATATTTTTTTTTTTTTTTTTTTTTTTTTTTTTTTTTTTTTTTTTACGGTTTTTACAGGCCATTATTGGCCCGTACCGTGTCAACAATTTGACTCCATCGGTTTCGATCACGAGCCAGCTCTTCAAACCGTTGTAGGCAGTTTGAAGATGCCAGATCGCTCTCTACGCCGTGGAGCCATCGTCGCCCGACAGCGACCTCTTCGCCTACCGAAAGGCGGTTCTCCCTTAAAGGTTCGCTGTATCATTCGGTTCGGATCAGCACGCAGAACGTGTCCGAGCCAGCGTACTCGCTGTCCTTTAATTTCATGCACGATATCAGGAATTTGCATTAAATTCCTGATCTCGTGATTGAAAAGAACTCGGTAAGTGCCATCGACGTCGCGTTTTGGACCATATATCACACGCATGATTCTTCTCTCGAATGTTAGAAGCCATCTTTCGTACTCATCCGTCAAGGTCCAACTCTCACATCCATACATGACAACGGGTCTGATCAACACTCTGTACAGTTTCAGCTTATCCGTATTTGCAAGATATTTTGATTTCAGCAGTGGGCGTAGAGGATACAAAGCCCGATTGCCAGCGGCAAGGCGGACCTTGATATCCTCTCCCACACTATTATCGTGAGTGATGAGAGATCCAAGATACTTGAATCTCATCACTCCTTCAAACGTGTGGTTACCACTACTGAAATCAATTGCGTCTTGGTCTCTAAAACCAGAGATTAGATATTTGGTTTTTGACTCGTTGATTTTGAGACCAACAGAAGCTGAACACTGTTCCAGTGGATCAAGTATCTCTTTCACTCCGTTGCCATTTAATCCAATCACACAGATATCATCTGCATAAGCAAGAAGTTGATTGGATTGTCGGAATAAGATGTTGTCCTGAGGTGTTTCACTTTTACGAAGGATGTATTCCAACATGAGATTAAAAAGTATCGGGGACAGCGCATCTCCTTGTCGAACACCGGAATTGATTGCAAAAGTTCTCGATAGCCTGTTCTCAACTTTGACACAGCATTGTGACTGCGTTACTGTCATTTTACACAGATGTACATATTTTTTCGGTATTCCTAAATATTCAAGCGCATACCATAGCCTCTCTCGATTGATCGAGTCATAGGCCTGCTTGAAATCTAGGAATACCTGGTTGTACATCGCGAGATGTTTCGTAGTACTTGGAAAGAATCATCCGCAGCGAAAAAACTTGATCAGTGACTGACCGATTTGGACGGAATCCTCCTTGGTAGTCACCGACAATTTCCTCCGCTAGAGGAGTAATTCTTCCCAAGATAATGTATGCCAGTAACTTATATGCTGTGCAAAGGAGAGCTATACCGCGATAATTCTCACATTTCAAGCGATCACCCTTCTTGAAAATTGGGCATAACGCGGCCACTTTCCATTCTTCGGGCATAACTTCATTTCGCCATACCAATCGAACAAGGTCGAAAAGACAGTTCCACAAAGTTAGCCCTCCGAATATCAAGAGCTCTGAATTAATGCAATCAACTCCTGGTGAACGATTTTTCTTTAATTTCTGCATGGCCATTGTGAATTCCTCATAGGATGGATCCTCAATGAACATCTCCGCGGTCTGTATTTGAGGGTATTCAAACACAGCTTGTGATACATGTGGAACATTAAGTAAATCAGAGAAATGTTCACGCCATGTATCGAGTACCGCATCGACGTTAACACAGAGGTTTCCATCCTGGTCCCGAATGGCAGTTGACCGAGATCTTAAGTATGGTGCAATTCGGTGATTCCTTTAAAGAAACCACGCGAATTGTGCTCATTGCTGAGTTGTTGTACTCTTAAGACCTTAGCCTTCCACCATTCTCGCTTCTTCAGTTTACAAATGCGTTTAGCTGTCCTCCTAGCGAGAACTGCTTTGTTTTTCCTTGCGATTGTAAACCGAGTCTGCGCTTCATTATAAGCTATATTTCGTTGCTCAACAGCAAGACGACACTCCTCATCAAACCAATCATTTTTGGGCTTAGTTTTCACTATACCGAGAGTGTGCTGGGCAGCATCGACAACCGAGGTTTTCAATACTTCCCAGACACTGTTCACATCATCAGATTGGTAATTGGATTGTATAATGCTATTGCTGACAAGATCTTGATATTTTCGTTGCGTTTCTTCATTTATCAGACCTTCACAGGAGAATCGCGTTGTATATTCTCCTGTCCTCCCTGACTTGTACGAAAATTTCCATCGTAGCTTTGCAGCAACCATAAAATGGTCACTGCCTACGAATTTGGTTGACGACCGATACGATCTCACATCTTGGACAACCCGAGCCCGCCCTTTTGAAATCAACACATGGTCAATTTGGCTTCGGGATGTTTTACGTGGGTGTGTCCATGTTTCTAAGTGGATGTTTTTATGAGGAAAGAATGTACTTGCTACTTTGAGATCATGAGCGATCGCAAAGTACATCATTCTTTCCCCATTCTCGGTCGCAGTTTCGTGTCGGGAGTACGGACCTATGTTGTTACATAAGTCGGTCTGATTTCTGCCAGCTCTAGCATTAAAGTCACCAATCACCAATTTGACATCGTGCTCCGGTATAGAACCCATCAGATTATCTAGATTATTGTAAAATGAGTCTTTATCCTGGGATTGGCTTACATCAGTGGGCGCATGTATACAGACAATTGACAGGTTGGCTAATCTCATGTGCAAGCGAAGCTTACACATTCGATTATCGACTGCTTGAAAGTCCAAGACAGCCTTTTTTACCTGTGGCCCAATGAGAAATATATATATTTATATATAATATATATATATATATATATATATATATTATTATATATATATATATATATATATATATATATATATATATATATATATATATATATATATATATATATATATATATATATATATATATATATATATATATATATAATTACATATTTATAAATAATAAAGCATCGGCTTCCATTTTAAGACTTACAATTTTTTACTTTTGTCTCCTCTTTATATGGGTTCGTTAGCAAAACTGACAACGAACATAAATTCGATCATAATCGAACAAATAATGCACGAAATCGAACTGCCAAATAACGGAAATTCTCAGTCGTTTGTGTTTATACGCGATTGCTTTGGTGTTCGTTTTCATTTTGTACGTTATCGAATAAAAAAATACCGATTATTCGATATCGTCGTTCGATTATTCGATATCGAGTTCCCAAATAAGAGCTCTGGACATTTTAACAGGACCCGGTGCTGAGTAATAAAGCGCGCCTCAATCAAGAATGGCTGAGAAATAACGTTTCTAAGTTCATTTCCACTGCCCATTGACCACCAAATTCACCGAATGCAAATCCACTAGATTTCTCGGTTTAGGATATTTTGAAGAGCAGGATTGGGACAAAAACATATAAAAGTGTCGATTATCTCAAGCAAGCACTTCACCGAGAATAGGCCAAAATACCGCAGAGCCATTTTCGTGTTGCATGGAAGAGCTTTATCAGCCGTTTGAAAGCCATAGTCGCGGCTAATGGTGGCTAAATCGAAAACTACAATGCAATTCGAAAGTTTAAATATTTGTGAACATTTTTTACTTTGATTCAATAAAGTTTATCAACACTTCGTTCATCGTTCAACACAACAAACTTTTTGTAACACTTCGTGTCAGTCACTGCAATGTACCATTTGAATAGATATACAAATAGTGGCTTAATTGCCATATCGGAAAATGTTATGTTAACCATTGAAAACGTTAGAGGTTATAATCTTACACAGTTAATTGTTTACATTTTCTTTAGGTAATTACCAATAAGAGTTTTGTGAGCTTTCTTTAAAACTTTACGCTTCGCTTTTTTTGAATTCCGCGTCGAACCCTGAAAATATGATTAAAGTTTATGTCATGGAGGTTTCAATATTTAAAACTTTATTCTTTGAAATTATGTATGCACATTTGATTCACTTTACGGATGATTCTTGTGACTTTTCAAATGAATAGAAATTAATCACTGTCATAAAAATGACATATGAGAATTTTTTAATAAACAACAGTTTATTAATATAGTTGTTTTGTAAAATTTATACGAATGTGTTAATTTGTGGACGATCTAAATGAATTTGGGATGATATAGTATGTTATCGAAATTTCGAAGTCATGCAGTTTTATCTGCACTGTTGGTACATCATTAATGACAAACAAAAATTTTGGTTTTATATAACATTTATAAGAAGAAACTGTATTAATATCCAAATAAATAAGTTAATTTAGAGTCCGATTGTCTCGTTTATCTTTCGGTACTGTGTGGAAATATATATTCAGATGACTTAATAAATTTAATACGAAATGTGATCTGATTAGTATCACTAATTCGATTTTTGTGAATATACATTTCTTCGACTAAACTCGAATATTCTTCCATCGGTTGGCAATAATGTCCTTAAAACACCAACCGATTCGATTTCTAATTGTCATTGGTACGCCACAGGCCAAGCAAACTTTTTCATTCACTTTTCAATATTTTCTTTTATATGCTACGACATGTTTGAACATTTTTCCGATCGTTGTGTGGATGGTTATTATAAACCAGAACATGGTATGATGATCTTGTTAAAATTTAAAAAAATAATTTTGAATTTTTGGTTGAATAAAATTCCATATATACCTGACAAGAAAGTCATGGCAAGATTTTATAAGCATGGAAGTTGCGGACTGGATATTGAGAATTGTTATTGTCTTGTGCTAACAGTAGTTAAGTAAAAATTTGCCAAGTATCTGTAACCGGGTTCCTTATTTACCTTTTGTTTTATGTATCGGCGGTAGGAATTGGCCCGGCCTTACAATCATCTATGGCCCTTACCGAGTCTCAACTGAGACCTTACAAACCATTGAGAATTGATGAACATTGTGGTCACTCGAACCACAAGTACTGGAATACCTTAAGGCTTTGACCAATATTCGATTTATATACTTCTAATTACCAGAATTACGGAAATGATACACCAATCCTCGTCAAGCTTCAAAACCCCAAATCAGAATCAAATAGTCTGCAATAACATTTTCCTGAACAGCTATGAATGGAGATTTGAAGTGAACGACAGTAAATCGACTCACATTACATTATCACTCCGAAATTTATTTGTCCGTAAGTGAGACTGAATAACCGCACTAATTGATCCTGATGTATTTATTTGGACATATGGCATTGATTTCGTTACAAGGAATGATAACTTCAATCTGATATACGTATACATAGCGATCTACACCACAAAATAATAGCAGGTTCAGCATTTTAGCAAAACCAAAAAAAAAAACAGTTAAAATTAGAACCAAAGTGAATTAACCTAAACAGGTCCAGATACTCTCATCAAAAAGAGAGATTAACAATAATTAGATTACTATTATTAGTAAAGTTGGTTGGAACTCTTTAATGTTCCACACTCAATGCCACAAAGAGCCCATGGTGCAAACCTAAAATTTCATCAAAACACACAGACGTGCTCTGCAACCTGAGCAAACTGGAGCAGTTTGAAACGAAAGCCGGACAGCTGCTGCATGAAGTGTAAGCTATCATCAACATCCTCAAGACATTCGTTGCATACAGCATCATTGCAAGTCTGACTGTTGAAACGGGCATGGCCGCAGTAAGTATGGAAATTAATTTTTTCATGTTATCCGTTTTCAAGGAAAGAACGTAATTGGTCAGCTTTTACAAAGATGAAGCCCTCTGACAAAGTATTTTGCATTACGACAAGTAGGGGTACCTGACCCATTTAGTGATCAAACCGGAGTCACGAAAAATAACAAGAAGTTCGTCAATGACCAGAAGCCACAACAAGGATGAAAGCACACTTCCCTGCGAACAACTTCTGGAAGCCTTGACCAAAATAAAAGTATTCTCAACCTCGCATTTCACAATACGAGATTACAGCATACATTCAATCCACTGATCATGTTGGGTTTGATACTATATTTAGTAATGCATTCGTAATCGAGACGACTGTAGTATTATGAAAGGCTTCTGCAATATCCAGATAATTGTCCACAAGAAACTCGTTGTTGTGCATAGATCTCTCAATCCTATAGTTACGAGTTCATGTAAGGCAGTCCCACAGAATTTTTCAACTCTGAAAGCATGTTGCCTGTTATTGAGCGTAGCGGTAACTAAATGCTGATCTCTAATAAACCTATCAACAACCCTTTCTAGAGATTTCATATGACATATAGGTCGAAACGATTTTGGGTTGGTATAGTCCGACTTGCAAATTTTTGAAATACAAATAACTTTACTTCGCTCCAAGATTGTGGAACAAAACTATTGTGTAACACAGTAGGAAAAATGCCAAAAGGACCGGCAGATTTGAAGGAACGTAGGATCTCATAATTAAGTAACCTGCAGGCTAGGTCCCAATTGAATTCCAGCCAAATCGTTAGTGCTACACCACTATTGTCGATTGCAATGGTTTTACATCCTGGAAAATGGGTAGTGAGAAGCAGGTCACCAACTTCTTTTTTAAAGGAAGTAAGCTTGCCATTAGGTAAACGAAGGGAATCAAGTCTACATATATTATTCCTGCTCAGCGACTTGTTGAGTTTAACTTTAGACTACAGATTAGACCTTCTGGCCTTATTCTTCAGCTGTTTGGTAGTTTTCCTTATCTATTCTAGAGCAAAGCAGCAAAAAGGTTTATTCCGAACTATTTGTTTAGAGATAAGTGAACATGAAATCTCATTGTGATATCTTTAGACAGTGCAGAAGCCTGCAGGCTCTATGTCCACAGACGAACGAATCTTCTTATGTGATTCGAGTAAGATAAGGGAACAAGCTCGAGAGAGAATGGTTCCCAGTTGGTAAGCTTCCTATAACGGTAAAAGAAATGCTAAAAGGAACTCTCTAGTTTAATATAAATTTAGTGAAGGACAAGGAACACAAACTGTCAATTACCTGAAAAGTAAACAAAAGTTGGCTCACATCCAACATCAACATTGAGGATATCCATCTCAGAAGAACTTAAATAATTAAGTAAAGCAGAACTTCTGTTGTTAACGTTATTACTCCCCATAGAGAATGATGTGCGTTAGCATCAAACCCGCTATCAGAGGAATGTTTTTAACCTTACACCAACTTACTATAGCTATATGTAAAATATGTACTCATAAGTAGGTGGAGTATGAAAATACATTGAGGCAATAACCACTTCAGTTTGAGAACTAAGAGTAATTCTAACAGCTGCAATATCAGTCGAACTATACTCCTCAATGAAAGATGTATTCATATTCTTCGAGATACAAATCCACGCTATGTTTTTCGCGGTAGAACTCTTGTACAGAATTATGCCACCGGAGGTGTTTTGTCCAGAAACCGAACCATCATGAAGAAAAGGTTCCTGAACTGTGTGTGAAATAACAAACAACTTCCTTAATGCTATAGAAGCTGACTTGCTATGTTAATCTGTTTAATGACATGCATAGTTGCCATAATAACACCAGCAAGAAAAAAAATAGAATTCATAAAAAAAATTGGACACTATGGGGCTTAGATGATCTTAATCTAATAAGATCCGCTCAAGTACGTACTGTAAAGAAGAACCAGAACCAGCCTCTCGTTTGATTCATCATGCTGATGTTCGCATCCAGATGTTCGCAAGGATCCAGGGTCACGAACTGGCTGACAACCGCTCCACAGATCTAAAACTTTAGCACTCTCACTGACAAACCAATTGTAAGTTACATCATTGGCACATTTAGATAGAAAGACGCTATATCACAAAGATAGCAGCCCAACATCTGCCCTGAAAATCCGTTAAATTTTAGCGCCTCAACAATGCAACGACCCAACCCTATCCGAAAAATATGTAACTGAGCCTCATCCAGCGTTATTGTCACGCACGCTAAATTTTTTAATCGTCGTGTCAACAATGCCTTAGTTTATATCAGACAAGTCAACCATTAAGAATAAATCTATTCCAAAAAATTCACCAGTTCGCCTATTTCAATCTTAAAAACATATATCAAGTTTGTTCTCTAGAACCAGCATAAGGTACAACAGAATGAATATTTATTTATACACAAGTCGAATACAATTCATAAATCTTTTCATAACATTATCAGTTTTATAAATGTATGTATAAATTTCTTGCGTGACCTACGTATTTTAACTTTATGAAAGACATATAGACTCGTATTATTTATACATCGCTTCTTATAAGATACAAGCGCAGAAGGAAAAAAAAATACTATACGTTACAAGCAACAAACTATACATACCATATAGTTGAAATTGATAACATGTGATGTATGTACAGTTGAGATCGAGAACTTCAGGTAGATTTTATACCTGAAGATGTTAATATAAAATTACTTAACGTTTAATGTATTATACTTGTTGGTGATTCCATGAAAAATTATGTCTTAGATTTATGCGATGGCTATACAATTCTAACATTCGCGGTATACTAATAAATTAATTTCCTAAAATCAAAGTTCAAGAAATAGATTGCAATTTAGTACGGTTGCTTTAAAGTATTTATCTTATGTGTATCATGTTGGTGGTCCTCAAAGATATTCGTATCTTAACCATACTGTTGCGTATATATGATTTATATGTAGCGTCTGGATTATATATTTATGTAGCAAAACAAAAGCATAGCTAACATAAAAATCTAATTAGGAGGGTTTGTATATATAACCTAATTTGTTAGCTGTCTCAAAACTATAAGGATTAGAAGTATTATCAATAAATAAAATCTTTTTTATATATATATAGATGATAAATGTATGCATGCGAGCTTTTTGCTGGTATGCACACATAATAATTATAAATAACTTATTTAAAATGTCACAAGTGAATAACACTATTTTGAAGAGATTATAATACTAAGTGCCACTACCCAGTATATAAGGATGAGTTTTGTTTTAATCGAAAATAGAATCTTCACAATCGATCACTAGATGACGCATAGATAAATAATTTTATAAAATGCTATTTCAATATAATTAATGATGAGCTCGCACACGGCGAACAAAACCCCGGACATATTCTATATAGTAATTATATGTCTTTTGTTTAACACTTGACATTCACAATATTCTGGAGGTGAGCTCGAAGAGTTTAGTTGAGAAAACGAAAGTTATATAGAAATTAATTTAAGAATTTCTGGCTATTAGGTCACTCGGGTATTAATATCATTTTTATTGTTGCATTTAAGGCGGGTTGAAGTACAATATAATGATGAAATATATATGCGGGCTTAAATTTATTGGTTGTATTCCTGTTTCATGGAAATATTAAAAGTGAAATTTTGGATAAAATAGGTCTTATAAAAAGTCTCCGCGGTTTTTTGGAACATTTTGAACAAAAAGTTTCTTTATTGAAAATAAATGTTAACCAAATACATATCGACCATTGTATTTATTTATGATCTTTACGCCATTTGTCGGATAGCTTCATAATTCCATCGGTGTAGAATTTCTGTGGTTTAGGGTCGAGAAACTTAGCCAAGTGGTTTTCAGCTTCGGTCTTCCAAACTTAACCATCAAGAATGTCATGTTTGCGGAAAGTCATGCTTCATTAAAACAGTCGAGTTGTGCACAGTGCATACTCGTATTGGTGGTTTCGCCATGTTGTTGTAGCTCATAATAGACAACATCCTTTCAATCCCTCCAAACACTCCATATAACGTGCCTTGCCGTCAATCTAGGCTTTGAAGTCGTTTGTGGAGCGTCACCAGTCTTTGATTTTTGCTTACGATACCGCAACAAATGGTAGTATACAATTTTAAAGCTATAACGATGGGTGCATCATATAACTTCCAAACCCAGTTCCGTCAATTTGTTCCGAATCTTCAAAGAGGTGTGTAGCTGCTGGAATACAACTCCCTTTATATTGTCCAATTCAGGTCGCTCGTTCTGAATTGCTTCATTCAAATGGTCGAGTATGCACTGTATATGCCCGCCTGGACAATGCATTTCCAATAACACTAAATAAACTCAATATAACCTTATTTTTTATCAATCCAGGCTTTAACATCGTTTGTAGATGGTCAACCTGAGTGCTTACTTTTGGTATTCTCACCAAACTTACGTTTGGTTATTTCACCCATTTTTTATCGTCTGTTTCAATGCGTTTCAGCAGCATTTCACTGATGTAAATACGGTTCATCAAATTTAGTTTCGTTAATACATGTGGCTTCCAAAAAGTGAGCTTTTTTGTAGTCTGCTCTTTTCAAATGATTCCAAGCTGTCGTGTGATTGATGTTTAATGTCTCTGCTATTTCCCGACAGCTTGCGTGCCTATCTTGCTGCGTAAATTAAAAATTTATTAATTTTTCGGGATGCTTTTGCAGCGTTTTTACTGTCATGTTCATATGACATTTGTGCTCAGTATTTCTTGACAATTTACCATGAACAGACATTTTCGAACCACTTTTAGATATACATCACTCGACTAGAGTGCATACAAGATGTGAATATGCAATCAATGAAGGCCGCAATCAATCAATTCACTGCCTTTTTGAAGCACTGAATCAAATACAGATTGTTTAAGAATTGAAGCCGGTTGACCTTCCTTTCCGTCATCGATATGTTTCCGTCATCGCTTGAAACAGCTCCAAATCGATCTGTTTTTTTTATCGAAAAATTGCATTCAGCGATGAAGCTCATTTTTGGCATCAGACCTCCTTAATTATTATTTCCTCCGTATTTCCTTAACAATTTCGGTAGATCTTATTGGGTCACTTTTTAAAATGCATCACACCGTATTTCTTCAGATATTTCACTCATTTTCTAATCAATATAACATTTTACACGAGCATGGAATTATAAAATATTCTTCTCAAACAGCGGAAAAAGACGAGTTCGCAAGACTTGGCTAGATAACTAGAGCCCCTGAAGATAAAAGTGCTTATAAAATAGATTAAGAAAGAGTCAGTAGCTATAGCTTTCTAAGTAACCTGATACGGACTTTTTGTTGTGGAAGATCACTGAAGGTCTGAAAAGACCTAAACTGCAAAAAAATGGTTATACCCATAAAAATGGTTGATGGAACCTGGGCTCGCAGCGATAAACAAAAAGCTGATCTGTTTGCGAAAACCCTGAAATTACCTTTGAACCACCAATTGGGCAGGCGTAGAATACTTGTAAATAATGTACTTGTTCTACCAGTCACTGTGAAAGAAATCAAACAAGAAGGAAAAAATCTTAAAGATAAAAAAGCTCCTGGATACGACCTGATAACAGTGAAAATAATCAAAGCACTATCATTTATCATTTTGGTTTTGAGAAGGCCACTCAACAATAGAACAGGTACATGGGATCACTGATACGATTGAAGAGGCGCTGGAGGAGAAGAAGGTATGTTCAGCAGTATTCCTAGACGCGTAGTCCATAAACTTGATAACGATTGGCACCATGGTCAGGATTTAAGCTTCAACGAGATATACCAGGACAATATTTTGAATTGCTAAAGTCTTACATAAATGACCGTTACTTGTGGGAGAGACAGGAAGAGGAGTACTTAAAACTGAAGAAATATTGGCAGGAGTCCCACAAGGTAGTGAGCTTGGCCCTCTGTTATACCTTCTGTATACAAATGATTTACCAAATATTGTAGAAGCCAGAATAGGGACATTTGCTGATGACCACCGATACAAGTAATGTCGACTCAACACGGAAGCTTCAAAATGCTATTAATACAGTGAACACTTGGACAAAAACTTGGAGAATAATGCTAAACGAATTAAAATCAACACACATCAACTTCACATACAAGAAATTAGAATACATTCCGATTAGGCTGAATTCCTAAAAAATCCCGTACTCTGACAATGCGAAATACCTATAGGCATGTCACTAGACAAAATGCTCAGGCAGAAAACATGTTAAAAAGAAAAGGCAAGAACTGAATTTGAATTTCAGAAAAATGCCGTGGGTTATTGGAACTAAGTCTGAGCCGACAACACAAAACAAACTACTGTGATATAAAAAAATCATTAAACCTAACTGGGACATACGGCATTCTACTTTGGGGTTGTGCAAAGAAAACTACAGTTAAGACCATACAAACATTTCAAAACAAGGTACAAGGTGGGGCAAAGGTCCCGTTACCATTTTAAATGCTCGCCATCTTGGTTATGGGACGTTTAGCTAAGTTTCGCTTTAACCATTGGATTGTGTAGACGCCCCGAATAATAAGGCGAATTTTGAAAACTGATTTGAAAATGTTCCCGTACAAAATTCAATTAGACCAAAAATTGCTACCAAGTGATCCTGATCAACCAGTTGAGTACAGTAATGCAATTCTAAGGCAGGTGAAATTGAAGATTTTTCGTCTGAATTGATAATACGAGATGAAGTTCATTTTCATCTCAGTGGCCACGTCAATAAACAGAACTCTCGGTTTTGGGCAACACAGAATCCTCAATTCATTCAACAATTGTATTTTGTGGTATACATGCTAGAAACATCATTTGTCCCTTTATTTTGTGCCTGAAATGGAAGAGCAAGGACTAGATGAAACGTGGTTTCGTTAAGATGGGGCCACAGCACACACAGCTCGTTCAACAATTGAATGAAGTTTTTCCACGAAGACTAATTTCTCGAAATGCGATGGAGCATGGCCAGCTAGATCTTTTTATGAAAACCAAGCCTACTTATCTCTTCTTTGAACAAAGTTAAAGGAATCAAAATGGTGGTGGGACTTTCGCCCCACCCTGTACTTCGTAGCATTGTGAATGCTCCATTGTATACTAGAAATGACAACCTCCATTGAGACCTTAACATGGAATATGTCAGCGAAGAAATGCTTAAATTTGCAAGGAGTCATGTACTGCAACTGCTGCAGCAAGACATCGAGGAGCTGCAGAACCTCCTGAATCACAGCAAAGCGCCTAAAAAGTTCAAAGCTTGTAGAATTAATGGTTCCTTGCTCGATATAGGTAGGCATCGGTGAGTGTTGCTCGATATAGGTTGGCATCAACACCATCTATTGGCAAAAATGGCGGATACTTTTTATATGGCCAATATAATGATCGGAGGTAAATTTATTATATAGCTGGTTGTATTCCGGTTTGATGACAATATTAAAAGTGAAATTTAAGGATGCATCATACTTATATATCGCAACACATTTTATAGTTTTCAACAAAATTTTATCAGCCCAGGTAATTAATTAACTTCGTCTTCACTTTCAACTATACACCTTGTTCGCGGAATTTGCCAAATCATTTTATATATACACACATAGTTAAGTATATATTTTATATTCCATTCCGAAAACCAGAATAAAACATCTAATACATATTATCAAATTTATCAATTCTTAAGTTTGTGATAGCAAAAAACATCTTATTATTTAAATTAGATACATTCACATCAAACTAGTTTCGATTTCCAGTTTTAGAATTCATATCGTCTAATCTCAATATTTGTTTATAGTTATTCGACCTAAGAAGGCACGAGGATACTCTAGCGAATTATATGCTTAATTGGTATTTAATGAAATTTATTGCGGTGTGGTGTTTTGGCGTGTGGCTATGTATAGATTCGAAACTGGTACCTTCCGCTGTCTTGGTGTTGTTTTAACCAATTGGTCGGTATCTAATATAATTTTTTGTGTACACATATCAAATCCATGTTTAAATTTTACGCCATATTTTTTTCGCATATACCTCACAATACTGTCAATATTTGTTTTTTGATTTCAAACACAATTTATAACAAGATATACATAGACGCAACCCTTTTTAATGTAATCAGTAAATTAACGAAAAATTCACTATAGAAATATTTACCAAATCCGAAAACATATTTGCATAGTTGAATTATTAATATTTTTTTTTAGTTTGAACTCAACCACATAATGACATAATATAGTGTTCTCTAACTAATATCTTAAATCTTTATGTGATATGTGAGCGTCTCTAATACAAGATCATTGACTTTATACCCGATCATATATATTCCATTATAAAAGTTAAACTGGAATGCTGACAAAATCTAACACTTTACACGATTTCAAGATGACCGTGAATCCTATTATATGATAAATTTTTATGTCTCAACATTTCAAGTCCAAGGTTGTTATCGTAAAATGAACAGTTCAAAATATTATTTATATACCTATAAGATTAAAAACTATATATAAGATGAAAATAATGATGTTTTTCAAACTAAACACTATTTATTACGAATATAATCAGATTCTGGTTTTCATGTTAAATAATTGTGTCTATATATCAAATGGCATATTAAGATGCAGTTAGATAAAACCCACTGTTCTTGCAATTTATTATTCAGTCTCGGTCTGCTTATGCAACAAAAGGAAATGTATGATTTATTAAATCAACTATAAATGTACCATAAATTTAGATTTAGAAGAAACCAATATATATATATATATATATATATATATATATATATATTTACATATATATATATATATATATATATATATATATATATATATATATATATATATATATATATATATATATATATATATATATATATATATATATATATATATATATATATATATATATATATATATAGTAGAACCCCTTAATGCGTTCCTAAAGTTTCGTCGTATATCAAAATGGTCGTATGCACCGAAGCAACCATTGCCATATAAAATGAATTAATCCGCTCCCTTAATTAATTAATTTTACCTATCTTACTATACTTGTGGGTTCATAAATAATTTAAAAACTAAATAATAATAATAGTGATAAAAATAATTAATAATACATTTTTTTTAAATATTTTATATTTTAATTCGTATTATTAGAACAAAACAAAATTCTTTAAAACAAAAATAAATGTTACATATCGCATCTTATGCCATTCTTAAAGTGATTTTTGTATTTTTTCGGCTGATTTGGGTTTGTGGAATCTTTTCAATGATGTCGGTAATATAAGACATTATCTGGTAAGACATTATCTTCCCAAACAATGATATTGTGACTAGATTGAAACTTATTGGGGTGATATTTTTCTTATCGTAGGATTTTTTACCATTATGCAAGAATTTGTTTACTAACGTTTAGCAGCGCCTTCACTGAGTCTGAAGAAAGTGTATCATCTGTGCATTAATGTTGATCCTTTTCGAGTTTTTGTAATACGTCAGGAGTCAATTCTTCGTTATTTTTCTCTACGATATTTTTGATCATCATCACATACAGCAAGATCTGGCCAAAACACAATATTTTACTAGAGAGGGACATAAATGCAACCTTTCAATCAAATAAAAATTTGAAATTTTAATTCAAAATATTCCTTATAGTGGAATTTTATTCTTTTATACATCATAAATATTATTATTATTTTCTTTCTTTATTTCATTTTATAATTATAGTTTACAATAGTACTAACAAGAATTACATATAAATTAAATAATAATTACAAAAATAACATGTTTAATAAATAAATTAACAAATAAATTAAATGAAATAAAGTTAAGCTCCGAGAAGATAATATATATCTGTGGTGGAGCATTATAAATTAAAATTACAAACAATTTTATACTAAGTTAAATGTAAAAATACTTATTTTTTCTAAAAGTAACTCTCGATATTGTCAATTTTAAGTAGCCAAGTTCGCATTTCTTTCTCAAAATAATGTTTGCGCTCAATTGTAAGGGATTTTAAGTGTATTGGCAGCTTATGAAACCAAAATGGTACCATACAGATATAGAACCGTTTCCATCTTTCGGTGTTGCATCGAAAACGGGTAAAATTATTTGGATTTCTCATGTAATAATTGTGCGTTATCCGACTATGAAAACTACTGCTTCTAACGAAAAATAATTTTAATACTTTATAAATGTAAAGGTATCTTAGAGGTAGCAGGTTAAATTCGCGAAACAAAGGAATTGTCGGGGTGGTATTAGGTCGACGAGTAATTAATTTAACGATTCGCTTTTGGGCAATGTAGGATCTTTTAAGTGAGATAGGTAAATTCCTCCCCAACTGGTAATACCGTACATCAGGTTAGATTCTAGTAGTGCATGATATAGCCGTCTTAAAATGTTTAATGCGCAAAATTTCCTGAGATTATAAAATTTATACACGGCGATAGTAACAATTCTTTTTAATTTACCCAAGTGACAATTACAATTAAGTTGGGAATCGATAGTTAATCCCAAATTTTTGAACTCGTTTACAGTCTCCAACTGAAAACACATCGTTGAACATAGGATACCATTACACGGATAAGCATGATACATAGGACGATTTCGTGTTAAAGTATCATTAGTCGGTCCAAAACTCAATAGCCTTGATTTGTCACTGATCACAAGCTTATGGTAATAAAACCATTTACTTAGGTTATCTAAGTCTTTTTGTATTAGCAAACCCAGTAGTACGTCGGTAAAACTATTATTTGGCGAATAGCTAAGGGCCAAATCATCCGCGAATGCTGTGAGGTGACCAATAAGACCAGCCGCAAAGACGGAGTTAAAATATATTAAAAATAATAGCGGTCCAAGCACTGACCCTTGAGGTACACCCCATTTTATATAACCTTCAAAGCTTAAAACTTCGCCGATCTTGACAACCTGTCGCCGATTAGCAAGGTAGCTTCTAAACCAGTTAAGGACATTACCTCGTATACCGATGTCAGAGATTTTTGTAACAAGAATATGATGGTCAACGGTGTCAAACGCTTTAGTAATATCTATGAACAGAGCTGAGGGAAACATCGAGTCATTTAAAGTAGAATGGATCGGACTCAAGAAATGTAACAGTGCTTCTTAGGCCCTTTTCGAAACTTATTTTTTGAGACATACTTATTAGCCGCCATTTTGAATAAGTATGTGAAACCCATTCGAAACGAATTAGCTTACGTATTTTAACAGCAATATCAAAACAATGTCAAAATTAAGCGACATTTCGCTGCTGTTGAGAATTTCAAAATAAAACGGCAATGTTTAAAATCAACTACCTAAGCAATTTATTTGTATAAAAATATATGTAATTATAAATTAGAACCTTTATTAGGCAAATACTCTTCTGATCCACAACTTCTAACTTTTGTTTATTGTGATTAGCAACTGCAGTGTTAGTCTATAAAGATAATATCAGTAAATTTAGAAGTGTGATTAGAAGAATCTTCGTCGGTGAGCTCGAAAGTTCTGTCATAATCCTGTTGTCAAAGATGAATTTTCATATACTTCTTGTTTTTTTTAATTGTTCCTTACTAACATTTAACTGTTTATCAAAACCATTGAAATATATTATAATGAATGCAATTTACTTAAGCATGTGAAGTTATCTCAGTATTTCATCCCAGACAAAATAAAAAGTTGCATCAGGAAACCCTTTTCTATTTCATCCCAGTTTATTTCGTTCTATTCTAAATTCGCAACAAAAATAAAAATAAACAAGAAACTTTATCATCTCATCCCGCAGTTATTTTTTCAGTTTTATATATATAATTTTGCACCAATTCCTAATAAAACTATAGAAATTTTAGATATTGGACCGAAAAGGATTCTCGTATAGTTTTGAGCTGTGTTCATAAAGTTTCATATAAAATTCTATAATTTGATATATTTCGGTACCTAGCTCCTGCTATTGGACCGGAAATGATTTATGTGATTTTGAGTTGGTCATGATACGGACAAACTTTGGTAAATAAAACAGGACCATCTGGTGGATAGAATTGGCAGAATCGAACTGCGTTCAGAATTCAGATCACAAGAATCATTTCCGGTCCAATATGTTCTCAGGAATCAGGTACCGAAATGTCTCAAATTATAGAATTTTATATGAAGCTATTTGAACACAGCTCGATTATGCCAAATTTATCATTTTCGGTCTAATAGGTTAGCAGGAGCCACGTACCGAAATTTCTAAAAATTCTATAGTTTTATTAGGAATTTGTGCAAAATTATAGTAGTAAATATTAATCGGCTAGTTTATGTGTTTCGTTTTCCTAAAAATTTAAATTTCTGTATTCATAAAGTATTTTTTTATGTTGTTGTTCTATATCAACATATCTATAACAACATCGACAACTGACATTTTTTTTTATAATTAGATTTTTTCGTAAGAAAGAGACAGAAAATAAGTCACCTCGCCAGCTTACTTATTTGACAAAACAGTCTAAGTCACACATACAAGAAATTCTAAATATGATTTTCAACAATAGATGCAACGTCTTTTTCAGTTACTGCTTCTGCTACATATCTTTCCACGCTAAGTTTATTGTTCTCGGGAAAGTTCATTCTAAGCTTCATCAATAAACGATATGCAATGCACGATGTTAAAATGTTTGTTCCAGAACTCTCTCAATTGTAATTCTGTCTGTGAGGGTATTTTGAAACATCTTTAAAATTATGCTATAGTTTCTTGAAATTACTTATCACTTCCTGATCCATAGGCTGAATCAGAGGAGTCATATTAGGCGAAAGGGACAAAACACAAGTGAAAAACAGTTTCACCTCATGCAAGCATTAATTTCTTATGATAAAAACTAAACAACCGAATTTTGCGTCATAAGAAAATATGGTCGTGAAACAAATTTTGCGTCGTTCACCAAGAAAAGTTCTTCAGCCAAAAAAGTCGTATACCGAGGTTCCACTATATATATATATATATATATATATATATATATATATATATATATATATATATATATATATATATATATATATATATATATATCTTGAGATGGCATTTTAAACAAGTTTTGAGATTTGCCATCTCTCCTCTGTTGCTGTTTCGAAGTCCTCAATCGATTTAAAATTATTTTTATTATATGTAACATTGTTTAAAGTTGTATAAATCAAATTTTCACAATAGGTTCCGTATTTAGTTGGTTGAAAATAACATTCTTTTGATAAATGTTTTAACATTTAATGATATCACGAAATGTATATTAAACAGTAGCACAATTCTATATGAAGAATATTAAAACTTCTATTGATATTCCGACCATTTCGTCGCCTAATAGCGTCATAAGGTGTATTGAGTGAAATATAATACATTTCTCGTGCTATGCATATATATATATATATATATATATATATATATATATATATATATATATATATATATATATATATATATATATATATATATATATATATATATATATATAAAAATCAGAATCAGCACAAGTTTTAAGATTGTGTTATGTCTTCTTTAAGAAAAATATAACATTTCTTTTAATATGAATGATATTACCAAGAATATGGATATAGAATTAATTTATTAGTGCCAAAATGCTGTATAAATATTTCGAAATTATTACAATGGACTTAAGAGCAAAAAATAGTTTTGAAAAAAAAAAACTAAAAAATGTCAAGGTCGTTTAGGTGTTGTTTATTATACTTCTGCGGAAGCATTTGATTAACTTTATAAAGTTCGATTGAAATTTTGTCACAACACTAATTAATTACGAGCTTTGTCTTTAAATGCATCCGATATTTTGTAAACATATGAAATAATTAGCTTGTATTTGATTTCATCAGAAATCATTAATTTCGGTTTGATCGTTTTATATGACAAATCTTATATACTTGGTAATTTGTTCAAGTTTATTTGTGGTTCAATTTAAAAATAGAAAGTTATATCCCTCCATCTACAATGTTCTATGCAAATTTAAATATTTACAATAAATAATTATTTTATTTATTATTGCTAATGATTAATTTTTTTATAAATTATTATTCGGATTAGATACTGTTGGACTTTGGTAATGACAACTTATTTTGTTTGATTGTAAACTTGATTATGAGGACGATATAAATACGATTCCGAAATTTTACCAATATCAGTACATTTTAATAATAGTTTTCATATTTAGCATCTAACTAAGTACAAACAGGCAAAAATTGTTATACTCTTATTATTCAGAACAACATTCAGTAGATAAAGAACAAAGATCGTAATTTCAAAAACAGACAACATTATGTGATCAAGTTCCAGGACTGATTTATGAAGGAGGCTCTTAAATCGTTGATATATTGCAAAGGTGTGAGATGCAAGAGGTGTTTGATGTTAGTCCTAATGTTGCTTTTATTAGCATGCTTGAAGCTACTGACTGTGACTTCACACCCGTAGGTGTTAGTCTTTTACTTTGAAAACCTTTCCGTTAATACAAGTACAACGTCTAAATCATACTTCCTTAATCAAATTCATTGATAGAGGTGACCTTGGAGGTAATTTAATGATATGCTTTTTTGCTAATTTTGATTGTTCGTCTAATCGTTCGTAAATGGTCACCATTGTTTTTCAACGTGATTTTAGCTATAATCTTAAACCAGGTATCTCGCAGTGAACCAATTCATTTCTAGTAGGATAATAACATCATATAGATGGAAGATGAAAATTCATATCAATAAAGTTAACGGATAGTTTTGGACGATGTGAAACTACACAATAGATGGTACTAGTGAGGGTCAATTTATATACATCACCAGTTTTAATTCAACGAATACATGCTGTAGTGTAATGGTTTGGAGGGAGGGCCAAATCGTTTACTATGAGACAAATGGCTAGTTTTTTCCAACCGTGAGATAACTGTTGTTTTCGTCCAAAATTATATTTTGAAATGGCATTTCCTACAGTTAAGGAGCTTTATCTTCCTCCTTGTTATTTTTCAGCAGTAGGACAGTATCCAATTCATACAGCAAGATGTAAAAAAGTAAACAAGTGTTTTTATTAAAATTAAATAACTATAGTGATTTTATGTTTGATAATAAACCATATTTAGCCGATGAGTCCTATAAAAAACGCAGTATATCTTCATTACCATCTACCTTAAATTATAGTAAAATCTAGTTTTCATTTTCTGTAAGTCTATTCAGGGTTGATCTGGTGGTTGCAGTGAAATAGGTCGTTGACCAGCACGCTTCCGAACCATAAACATGACGATCATTCAAAAGAAAAACCTCCAAAATATGAGGTGTATCATAGTGTAATGATAAACCTGCCGGAGTTCCTCATTAGGCAGTTACTTGTTTCCCCTCATTATTGCTATCTCTGCTTCTAATGAGGTGGTATCTAGAGGTAGGTGGTCATCCAGAGTTTAGAATTTATTTCGATTGAGGCTCTGCTTTTTATTTCCTAACTAAAATTTCGTAGATTGCTACCCGTTGGTAGATGGTCTAATTTGAACAACTCTTTTTGGATATCATAGGAGTATATCGAGAAACTACAACGCACATCAAGTCATATCATTGAGAACCACGTATATACCCATCGGTTAGGAGCATGAAGTTTTATCCATCGGTTTTGTTTAATTTATTGTCATAATAGTGCACCTTACCAAGTTTCAATTTTCAGGGCAATACCGCTACATCGCATCTTCCATTGATTTTCAATGCGCTAAAAATGGGTGATATTTTGCATAAAAATAGGGTAGGTTGGAATTTGTGACAACAATTTACCTCTTCAATTGACAGGAATACGAATTGTTCTCCATTACCATCCAATGCGATGTAATCTGTTAACTTGACTGCAAAAGATTTTCTGATGCCTTACATTACATTGGAACTGCGAGTACGGATAATAGCGTGTATTCCGTAGAGAAGGCTAACAGTATGACGATTTCAATAATAATGTTTTGATACGTCACTATGTTTCATAAGCCGTGCCTTGATATACATGAATGAGATCATAAATGTGGTTTCCTGGAATATCAATTGACTTTGGGATTTTTCGCCGAATTAGGTACAGTTGCTCTTCTAGTTGTGAAGTCGTGAGTATTGTTGACTGTAATGTCTGACATTGTACATCAGAAACCATGTCTAGTAGGCTTTTCTACATTTATCTAAATTTTTTAAAATTAAGGACAGTTTGACCACGTTCAATAATACTAAACGGATCCTCCTCTCTCGGATCTTTATTCAGTATTTATTCAACAGAACATTTCATGCTTCAATCGTGGTTGATAATTTCTCAAGTCATTCATAGTTGTCATCCGGTGATTTCTGCATTAATACCATAAGATGATTTTCATTCTCCTTAATAAACATTAAATTCAAAATAAACTTCGGTTAAGTCAGCATCACGCGTGTTAGAATTCCGAACATAGCTTCTAATATCATTCCAGTTCTGTCTCCTAAATTTCTTAAATCACCGTTCTTTAGTAGGCTAAATAATATTGTTTTAAGAGTACTACAACTTACATTTATAGCAATTTGTGTGGTTTATTTTTAAGGAGTACCATACCTTAAAACCTCGGTCAACTACCATTCGGGAGCTGAATGGAAACTTATAGATAATGTTCCACCATGTGTCACAAACTATAATTTTATATTGCCAATGGGCTCACATACGGACGTTAGAGATGTTTATTGGAGATCCAATCTTTGAAAAGTTCACCAAAGCTATGTAAAGATTAAAGAAAAATTGTTCATTTCTTGTTCTTAATAGTCAAAGAGATAACTTTATCGAACTGTCCGTTTGAGCTTATTCGATTGACATAGGGTAAAATGACGTTATATCAGAAGATTGCATAGTGCAGGACACTTTATGTCAAAATAAGTAATCACTTAAAATACGAGTACTATCACAATATAACTTTTGCACAACATACAAGTAATTGTCTTACAATATTTTTTAAAGAATAACAAGGACGTTATATTCGTTGACTACTAATTTTCGAAGAATATTCCTATATGCCATCTGTGTAGAACAGTATTCAGCTTCAGGGGTCTAAAATTGAACGGTTCTAAAACCAAATATCTAATCTTTGGTAAAGTCTAATACGTATAATGGCCAATAAGTAGTGGTAAACAATCTCTTTAGTGAATCATAAAATTCACTAATCTTGGATCTTCTATTACTCAATATAATAGTGTGATCAGATGACAGTTCTAAAATTGTGCAAAGTGATGATCAGATCAACATCATATATGGATATAACAGTTAAACCTTGAGAGAAGATTTCTAGCTATGTATAGAGATGGAATTTAATGCAAATTCTAATGAATTTATCAAAGTTCTCGTACGGCACCATCACACTGTTTAAACTGGTTGTCAGTGGATTAACCAATGATTTATTCGTAAAGTTGACATGGGCAGATTTTAATTCGTTAAGTTTGATTTTCCATCGCTTGGTCCACTGGCGAATTTCATCACTTGCACATTTAAGTTTATTCTCCGTCTCTTCCACAGTTTGCTCTGTTGCTATAGTATCGCGATGTCGTCAGCAAACGTTTCTATGATTACGTGCTCGGACTGTGGTATATCACTTGTATATAGTAGGTATATATGACTGGGCCCTGAACGCAGCCTCGTGGGACTCCTGCCCTTACTTGTCTCAGGCCAGAATACTCATCTTCTTGTCCTACTCTTAAAAGCCTTTCAGATAAATATGATCTCAAAAGATCAATATATGATCTCGGAAGCATAAAATTTAGTTTATGTATTAAACCCTCGTGTCATATCTTATCAAAAGCTGCTGTCACATCCAGATATGAGGTCGAACAAATTTGTTTATCTTCTAACGCATTTTCTATAATATCTGTAATTCTGTGAACCTGATCAATTGTAGAATGTTTGCATCTAAATCCAATTTGGTGATCTGGTATTAGGTCTCTACTTTAAAAGTTTTGGCTTTATTCTCCTCAAGAGTAGTCTCTCCATTAGCTTTGAAATGATAGGGAGCAGTGATATCGGACAATACGATTTAGCTACATTGGGAGGTTTACCTGATTTCGTTAACATAATGACTACCATAACTTTCCAGGCAGACGAAACATGCCCTAATCTAATAGCCGCATTTCATGACTGATTCAGATCAGATCACATTTTGTATGTAAACCAAAGACAAATAATAATCAAAATTTCAGTTTGGCTCAAAATGTGTCATTGGTTTCCATGAAATATGTGATCTCATCTGAATCAGCTGGAGTGATGAAATGCGACTAATAATAACAGCATTAAACAATTGTTGGTGTGACTATAATAACAAGTGACTATAATATCCGATTCGGTCTCGTTCGATTTGAAAATATCAGCCAGATGATAGCAAATTCTTTAGCTTTTGATTTGTTATCCTATAGCCACGAACCATCACTTCGTTTAATAGGAGGGATCTGCGTAATTGGGGTTTTTATACTTTTTGTTGCTTTTCATAATAAAAAAAACCTACTTTTCATTTAACTTCTGAATTTCTCGCTAAAGCGGTTGTGATTTGTTATTTAGAATCGTCTTGCCAGATAAACTTCTCGTTTGTTGCCAGTTTCTCCTAGCTTTCGCCTTTTTTTCTAAGACGAGATTTCGAATTTCTCTTGGATAACTTTTACCAATGGGTTTGGATATTGTTCCACTTGTATTATTCCATATTAGGTTAACCTTGCTTTCTAATTCAGATCTGAAGGTTTCCCAATCAGTTGTTTTATTGGCAAGAGTTGGTCTCGTTTCCTTTTGAATTATCTTGCCACTTAAGGAATTTCTTCAACCTAAAGTACTTTGGTTCAGATCCTAAATACGATCTTCTTCTTGTTGGTTTGTTTCTTATCTTTCCAATCCGTTTTGGAGCTCAAGGCACCCAAAAGCACTTTGAGCCTATCTAACATGGAAGATGAGTCAGCCCACAGATTGTGCACTTTAATAGAGGGACATTTATATATTCACTCACACCACATATCCTTATAGTCAGATGGTACCTCCTGCTCCAAATTTTACCGATTAAGCTCTATATAGAAGTATCCCGTCTGTTTATGAGTTAAAGCATTTTTAAGTGTTAGTTCAGGATTCGAATATGGTAACACTATGCCAATTTTGAGAATATTTACTATAGGTATAAATATATCTCGACATATATACTGTCTATTTGTGGCTTTCATACGCGTAACGAATTTAAATTTCGCCCAGGCACGTAATTCGATATAAGATGCATCATCTATATATGACTCAACACTCAAGTAACGCATTTATACACATCCTCGAGCAACAAATACATTTGATTAATTATTATTTTGTATACTACTCAGTAAAGGTACTCGGTATCATCGAGTCAAATTTGATGATTTTATTTATCTTATCTACCTAAACATCTTATAAATTTTAGTTTTAAAAATACTATTTCGACCTTACATTCCAAACTATATACAAGATTAAATCGACGTAATTCATATACTCCCAACTATTTTTAATATTGCTCTAATTGCTGATACCACGCATATAACTACCAAAAAACCACATATTAAATTATCATAAATTTGCTTGTAATCGTATTTAAGATTTGATCATCATCTTTTAAAAGATACAATCGAATAGTTTTATAGCGATCAATAATATTATAAAAATATTCTATGAGTGCGTTATAGTTTGAAATCAAGTTATCACCAACTATTTTCTGGTATGTCCATACTAATCAGCGATCGGTCGTTAATGATAGCGATCGATCGATCGTCTTACGTTTTGCTTTTTTGTTTACTTACACTTTTATCGAATTCTGTATATATATCATCCGAAAAGTAGTTTTTGTTTGTAGAGAAGAATAAAATAAAAAAAAAGTGGAGAGTTTTTATTTTGCTATTCGCGGTTTAGCTTTTTGTTTTTGTGTAGAATGAGAGACTATATAAAGTCGATATCAGTAGTTTTTTTCGTTCAAATTAACTTTTAAAATAGATGTTGGTAGTTCAAGTTTGCTATATAGTGAATAAAAATAACTTAATTTGACCAATATTTCTGTGTGCTGTATCGAAGGATTAAATAAATTAAAATGAAATTATTTTTAGTGATTTTAATGGTAATGTGAAATTAATTAATTAAATTAGTGTACTGTGATTAATTAAATATGGGCATATTATAACTATATTTTTGAGGTGTCTGTGATGAATTCAACAATATTATATACTCAGTGTTACATTTTGAGATAATTCTTATGAGGGTGCTAATTTTAGCCCGATTTATATTCAATGACCTAAGCTCGGTTTTCACGGACAAATAATAATTTGTTGCTCGGTTTGTCGGAGATCATATTATAGCAGAGTCGACCGGAAAATAATCATAAAGTGTTTATTGATTGCGGTCAAGGTACAAATCATTACGTTTGTTTTGCTGAGCTCCAACTATAATCTCTAGTTGGTCCCAAGTTCTATAGTTTATATCGATTTGATAAATTGAAAACAATCCGATTAACCGATAAACCACATTCCATTCTTTAATTCTCATAAAATGTCAAAGAACCAATCGAAATCAATTACACACATCAATTTCTTTAGAAATTAATCAAAACAGTTGATTTTGGAACGACGCCAACAATAAAATGTTTCCATGTCACCAATAACCTGGAAATATCAGTTGGGTTACTGACAGAACAATATTGGTAATTCTTCATTTTCGCATCCCCCTGCCTAAATCAATCAATCATAATTATTTTGTACAAACAAACTCGTGATTAACGATCTTCTCATTAATTAAAATTCAGCATGCAATACGAATAGGATGTCTGTTGTCATATATGTATGTATATAAATTTGATCAATAGACAGATGGGAGTTTTGTCATTACCATATATACCATACAGTGTTTCATAAATATGAAATTATGCAGACATCGAGTTAATGTTTAATTCATAAAATTGCTGATTGCGTTGGTGAGGTCCTTTTATATTGACATTTTAAATTACAATAAGTGGAATCCAATTGACTTAAATTATTGTGCAGTGAATGTTGCAATAATTAAGAAAACGAGTTGTAACTCATTTTAGACATTTATTTTATAATTTTTTATTATTTATTTACAATAATTTTATAAATTGTGATAAGTAAACAAAAAAGATGAGTCTTATACTTGTATAATATATAGTGTTGTATTAGATCAGAAATTGCGTCATGCCAAACATGATTAGGGAGGTTGAATATTTCATTAGATCTTAATTTTAGATAACATTCAATCTCGATTGAAGATTGATGGCTGGCAACAGACAGTGTTGTATTGCAACGATTCGCAGCTGGGTGATGAGTACATATATGACCTATACCATACAAGACGTGTTGTCTTCATATTATGCAACCGATGAATCGATTATTTTGATTAATTGTAATGATCGGATAATTTTTATTGTCTCTCTTCCATTATAAATCGGCGTGGTTCTTGCGTCTCTCATATATACATACTTGTTGTAACATAAATATAAATATAAGAAGATGTCGTTTCTTTATGTTCACTTATAAATAACAGACACGGTATATAAAAACATTTTTTTTCGTATTTCACATTGACCAAGACCTCTTTAAGTAAATTATTGTCAGTTATGTTATAATATATGTTAAGATATAAAATTTGTATATTTGTTCAAATAAAAGTACAAATTTCCGGAGCAATGTGATTGACAACTTTTACGATCGAAAATGATCGTGATTAGATAGTTAATCACGTTTATAACTGTTCTAGATTACTAATTCGAAATTATAATTTTTTATAGGTACTACCATGTATCTTATCAGAGTATGTTCATTTGAATGAAATTACACCCGAAGAAGCTCAAAAATTCTTCACCGAACAAAATTTGGATTTGGCTTACGCAAGAAAATTAAATGAGGTGCCATTGCCGCTACTTCGTAGTGAAACTGGACGGGACTTCTACGTTAATGGTAGATTGATCGAAAATCCAGAAGATTATATTGAAGAAACATATGAAGCACAACAATTCCACGGACAAGATGGATTAGGACGTGCTATGTTTGGTTATACCGATGTTAATCAAGCACGACTTGAAGCACGCAATGCTAATGGCGATGTTCGGGGATCATATCAATATGTCGATCCAACTGGTGAAAATATAATTGTAAGTTCGAATATATTAACAGTCGATTTTATTATAATATATTTGTTATTTGATATAATGTTTAGGTTCAATATTGGTCAGATTCATTGGGCTTCCACCAAACTGACAATCGGCCCAAAATAGTCTTGGAAACTGTAACTGATACACCTGAAGTACAAGCCGCTCGTTTAGAACACGAACGTGCATGGAAAGAAGCCGCCCGCATGGCTAAAGTGAACCCTGATCCAAATAGGTAAATATAGTTGTAATTTATTAGCCAACATTTAGGATTATAAATTTTTTTTTTATATTAAGCGATTTCTACAATCGTCGCGCTATTGAATACGACACCCAAGTGGAAGCTGAAGCGTCCGAAGCAGCCGCAATTAGTGTATCAAATGAAGCACAAAGTTTAAACAGATATCCACAAGGCAAATCGGTCGAAGCTGTTGCCGCATCGGAAATCGAGCCAAAAACCGTTGCCCGTCCAAAATCCGAAAACGAAGAGGAAGATGTTGAAATTCCAAGTGTTCCACGTGGTTTCTTCTATAAATTCGATTATCCCGTTCAAGTAATTGCCGAAACACCAGCCAAACGTGCTTTGAATTTGAAACAAGCCGAACATGAAGGTGCACCAAAAGTAAGACGTCACGATGAAACCGCATCACCCGTAGTTGTAGAAGTAGTAGAAGAAATTTCCGAACCAGACGCAAAAGCTATTGTTATCGAGGGTAAACCAGAAACAAATGAAGCCATTGCCTTGCCGGCCAAAAAATTACCAAAACCAGCTGAGCCAGTCGAATCAGAAGTGAAACCAGAATTTGCGCGTGTCTCACTCAAAGCATCAAACGAGGGTGGTATTCCAGTTGATGCTGTACATGATGCACAAGTACATCCAAAACAAAAATCTGATTTAGTAAATAGCCAAGTTCTTCCCGTTGTGGTTCATGACGATTAAAATACAGGTTCTTTATTTTTTTTAAAGAATCCCATTTTTAGTTTAAGAGAATCGTGTAAGATTTTTTGTCGAAATTTAACTACCGATCATTTAAAAAAAAAAAAATTAATTTTTATTTGAAGACTTTTGTTTACTTTTCAATTAAAAATTAAGATTAACGATTTTTTTTATAATTTCTATAATATTTAAATGTAAATGGCTGTATTATATTGATTTCATTGAGATTATTAAGTAAAATAAAATGATAATTTTTAATGATGTATAGATAATTGAGTTTTAACGATTTTATTCTTGTTAGTTGGACAGCACAATAACCTTTATGTAATTACTAAGAAACGCATATGTCACTTATACCTCGCGACATCAAACACTTATAACTGGTAATTTAATTTGAATTTCAAGTTTTTACGTGTGATTGCCCAGTAAGACTATTCTTTTGTTTAATGCTAGAAACTAATAAAATTTGTACTTTAAACTGGATTTGTGCGTTTTAATGTTTTCTTAATGTGTTTTGATTATCTTAGAACACGTGTAACAAAACGTTTTGTAATTTTCTCAACGATGCATTTGATATAATACAAGTATACTTCAAATGTTCTATAGTTATAAATAACCGAATGTTCTATTGGATTATTGATCTTGTTTACCATTTTGGCCACCAAATTCCAATCATTGAAACATTTATGTTTGAGTTATGTTTTCCATCAACACTGTAGTTGGAGCCTCACTTTCGGAAACTTATTTTGTGTAACTCGCATCTCATTTCTCTAGAGTTACAATAGTGACCTTCAGATTTCCTATATTTTACGTCTAGCCATAGCCATGAAAATGAAAAGTGGTTCATCAGCTTAACATGAGCCAATCGAGACTAGTGCCTTAAATCGCAGCTCACATACCAGTCCGATATCGGTGTTCTAACTTTACTGCGAAATGTCCTTCTCGCTAGCATCGATATGCAACAGGAACTACAAGTTCAAAAGACAGTAAGTAGACGCTTGAAAGAAGGCAACATCACTCCAAAACAGCCCGCTAATAGCCCAAAAATAACTACACGCCATCACAAAAAGCAACTAAAATTTGTTCGTGAATCCCTCAATTGGAGCATGTATAAAAACATGTCCGTTGTAGTATCTAACCATGCTAATCATCTCTTCATGGAGAGGCCGGGTCTACCGGCGTACAACAGAGTGATTATTGTAGTGCTGTTTCGTGTATGATGTATGCTGCCCGTAGACGATGTCTGACCGCTAAACGATATATTGACATTCTCTTGCATCATGTATTATGACATTTAATGATATCACACAAGTCAGAACCAATTGGCAGTCCATGGTTGAGGTTGGATTCGATTCTGTGAAGTGACTGACCCTCAGTCTGGCTCAATTGAATCAATTCAAATTCAACACCCCCAAAAATTTCGTTGGATGCGGAGTGGGGTGCGATCTCTCGCATTTCGTTGTTTAATCCCTTATAAGGTCAATAAGAAACCACGTGCAAACCGTTATAGACCCAAGAGCCTTAATACTAAGAGTATACCACTAAAGTTATTTTGTTGTAATTTAAATTTAAATCTTCGCATAATTTTTTCCTTATTTATTTATTTATTTAATTCTTATATTTGTATTAAGAAAGAAAAGCACCGTTTAAAGCAATATGTAAAAATTATTACTTTCACTGGGCAAAAAACCCTTTTAAAAATGGTTTACCGGACAAATCGACACCATGCACACACATCACCAAAGTTTCATCAAAAAAGCACCAATCATCAACAAACTGAAAAAAATCTTACCTTTCACAAACACGAAACTCACCTGTATAATAGAAAGAACCGAACAAATGTTCGCGATTTTCAGTAGACGTATTCATATTTATTTTATTTCATATGACATATGCTGTAAGAGATCACAAGAGATGTCGATAGCAGCGAGAGGAATTGAAGGTCTCGATTCAGGCGTCAACCTTCAGCTAGTGACGGCTAGATGGCGGGGGTGATTTGCGAAACAAAACTACTTTCGAGAGTTTTGAAATGTAGCGAAATCTCGAGCTGCTGAGTTGGCAAGTTCTCGGTTCGCCAGCCAGGAGCAATAAGTACGAAGAAAACGAGTAGGAGGAACGTTTTGGACCATCAAAAGTGATGGAGTTATAAAAAAACTGGATGACGGTGGGAAATATTTGTGACTGAATCTTAAAAGAAGAACCAAATTTAACAGTGAATCAAAACATAAAAGCAACGTGGTGTGGTGTCAAAATTTATTGGTAATTACCAATGGCACAGGCACGATTACTTGGCTCCATCGGACACTGTGGCAGCGGTACAGGTGAGTTTTCATTGTGTATCCCACTTTCCGCTTTTCTCTTTTCTTGTCCCTATTATCCGACTACACTTTCCCTTCATTCCAAGGCATTGGATTGATTTACTTCGAGTTGCGTGGTCGTTTTTTTTGTGGTATCCGTAGGTACTTCGCCCGAGTCCACTCGGTCAAACCAAGGGCAAAGCCGGACACACGTGCTGGTAGACTGGCGCCCAACGAAAATTATCATTTTTTTGTGTTGTCTATACCCAAACCACAACCGCGACATAGAGAGCACTTTACAGTGTTTGACAACACTCTAAATAAGGCGTTCACAATCTACTGACTGCGAAACTTATAATGTCACCGCCCAGGGTGGCGCAGTGGTTAAAGCTGTGGCAGTTCGTGCGAGAGGTACCGGGTTCGAATCCCTATAGGGACAGGATGCAAAAGGGATTTTTCACCATACGATTACGATCGGTGGTGTAAATGAACACATCTATGACCCCATGTTATAGTGCAGAATTCATGGGACAATCTTCCATTTCGGTACTATAGGTTGGCATGGAGCTATGCAATGTGCAGATGGTTCTATACGTAAATCGGACCTCTAGCCATCCGTCCTCGATTTGGCTGTAATGGCGTAAGGTAAGGACGTAAATAAGCGAACCGCGAAAGAGTTGGAAGTGTCTCGAGCTCCGTAACAAATTGTAGAGATAAAAACAAACAAACTTATAATGTTTGTACAATTTACCTCTTCATATGCGCTTCATCGAGCAGAGTGACATCATCACTTACATATCTTCAGTGGGGTCAGTTTTCTCTCATAATTATAATATTAATCTTAGCACTTCGATTAAAAAAAACAGACTAAGCCTTTTTTGTTTTTTGTCCTGCATAAAAAAACAAATGGAATTTATAATCGAATCATCGGATGCAAATAATTGCTGGTGAATATAGTTGAAATAGTTGCTGACTACTTAGTTTTGGTAACAAAAGAAAATTTTTTAAAAATGTGAAGCGTGTGAAAGCTGCTTGTAAATTTGAATGTACGTTGTTCTTCCGTGTTGTTGCTTGTTCTTGTAATCCACTAGGCCGGTTTCGATCTGATGATGACGTCATTGAATGACATTGTGGTCGAAAAGATCAAATCCATCTCATCAGGCATATGCTACTGGACTTGATGTTCTTACTGTTCGATTCGTATATATACTTTCGGTCGTGACGTGACAGTACTAGTGGATTACAAGAACTTAACTCGAAATATCGATTTTTATTTGATTGCGCGTGGCGTTAGCTAATTTGCGATATATTTTAGTTACTCTGGTCGCCACAAATGTATAACTCCTTGATTTCGGAGCCAATTACTAGGTTAGGTTAGGTTGGTGTGGCTGCTATCGCACACTTAGATCGTCGATCGGTCCGTTGTGATACCACTTTGTACGGCTATAGGTCCGAGTTTTTTCGTAGCCTATAGTACTGACATGGAAGATGGATCGGCCCAAAGATTCTAAACACGTCAGGGGATCCAGATATATGTTCATTTTTCACACCGATTGCACCACCCAAACGATCGAAGGTGAAAACCCCATTTGAATCTTGCCTCGAATCGGGAGTCGAACCTGGTACCTCCCGCTCCAACTGCCGCAGCTTTAACCACTGCCCCACCTGGGCAGCCAATTACTAATACATACAAGTTTTTACCAATTTTATTTGTCAACCAGATTTGTGGTACTGTCAACCACACCTTCATTATCGAGAAATGCACGGAATTTTCTTATTGTCCATGCGATTAATGAATTCTTTCGAAAACTTTATGAAGAGTGATTTCAATTACAGATTCACCTTTTTGGTATGCTTATATGCTAAAGATTTTTTGGAGTTCTCGTGCTTATGGGAAATTATGGCCAAAACTTACCAAGCAGACTTTGCTGCAAAGTAACATAGGAATAATTTTATTTGTCAAACCGACAAAGATACTCAGGAATCAATGCTTGGAACACGCCATGGAAGAAAATGTATCATTAGGCGAACACATGATTCTGTTCAGAGAAAAATTTTATGCCAAAAATTATTTTGGTAGCATTCAGTTTCCATATGGTACCTTATGGCTTTTTTGTAAAGTTGGAATAGATATGAATCAAATAAATGGCAGACCAACAAACCAGTTAGAGCATGTATCGTCAACTCTTATCGATATTAACACAGAAGGGACTGTGAAACACTGGGATAATATGGTATACTGGGAAAGATTAAATGGGGAATTTCGGAGAAGTGGAGATTTCGACCAGTTGATAAGTTATTATCGTGTGTTTATTAAATCAAAGAAATGATTACACGTAATATATAAATTTGAGAATTAAATAATTTACAAAAAATATTCAACTTGCAATCAGTTTGATAATTACAAGTATGAATGCTAATTGAAACCGAGGGTGTTCAGTATTATCGATTCTCAAGTACTAAAAACAATTCAAAGTTCTAATACTAGAGGTATTATAGCACTACAGTCGACATGAATTGGGTTGATTACAACACATTTCGCTAGGCTTCATGATATTTTATAGTTTAAAGTAAGGCTATAATACCATTAAGAGGATCTGTAATGATCGCCATCGTTATATACATCGTATAGAAACCGTATACATTATAAATATATAATTTAATTTATTTATAACAAATGTCAGATAAAAAAATATAAATTGTGTCTTCAACTACAAGACTCTTTCGTTCTAAAATCAAAGCACATAGTCCTTATATATCAAACAAACCATACAATGCAATCATAATTTTAAACGAAAATTGGTTTAGAAATTTTCTTAGGCTAGCAAATTGGTTTAAAATTGTATATGGTTTAACCATGGCGTTACTACTGGCTGAGTGCCTAACTTCCTGGATGCAGAGGATGACCTAAAAAAAGTTACATATTTAATATATTTAATTGATAAATTTGAATGAAAATATACTACCTTCATATAAAAACGACGAATCTAATCTAGTAGTTTGAATCTCTAGTTATTTATGAATCTGATGATGATGAAACCTCGTTCTGACTGCATAATTTTATATAGGTAAAATTCTTCAATTCATGTTTGATTCATCACAATCCAAAAATGATAATACTGCAGCATGATTTGAGATACAAAAAGCACGTAAATAAATCAGAAATGATGACAGAAAACTGATTGAAGATCTTGGAGTCAAAGTGTGGCACCATTCGTCAATATCAGTTTGAAACACTTTGAAGTTGTGAAACAGTGCTGATTCCAAAATTAAAGAGTAATTTGTCAATCCGAAATTTACGTGTGGGTGATCGTCGTCATGAAAGTGATGTATAAGTTGAGTTCTATACTTGATTTGTGGTTTCTTGACTTTAAGACGGATGAAGAGACACTACGACATTGAGCTTTTTCCACCCACACACCAATATAATTGATTAAGTGGTAAATTTCTCTTTTATACTCTCTCTTCCATGATGCCACATTAATCATTTGATTACAATAAATCATTAAAATTGCGAACATAATAAATTACAAATTATAAAGTGAAAATAACCGTGCTAAACGCAATAGTTTGTGAATAGAAATTAAATATGATCTACAAAATATAGTTCTAGTTTATGGAATTTTAATCAAAATTTTAAGATTTCGCAATAAAAAATAATGAGATAGAATGCGTTATCGACGGTCGACACATAATAAAAGGATACTTTCATATTTATATCCACTTGACTTGGATAAATAATCACAAATTGCCAACATTAATTAGGACTTTATATTTTTGGATAGATACACATCATGTGTGGTGTGGTGTGTAAAGAATGATTTTGTCTGCCACATTGTTCAAACGAATCCTCCTCTTATAATTAGTGAAATAATTTAAACAGATGGACATGAATATATTAGTACCAAGTACAGATGAGACGTAGAATCTTTTACAATTTGAGTGCATCGCAAAGTAAAATCTGTATGTTCTGTAATGTTGTACTAGGCCGGTTTCGATTTGATGATTCCGTCATAAAATCACTGCTTGATCGAAATAAAGATTAAATCCATCTCATCAGGCATATGCTACGGGATGTGATATTTGTTACAGGTTATGAGCCGCAATGCAACAGTTCTAGCAAATTACAATTTTTGTTAATTTTATACTATGGCGTGACTGTTCGTATAGTATTTGTGAATGATTAATTTGTACGTTGTGTTTGAGGTTAGAACCATTATAGAGGTATGTATGTATAAATATTATAACTTTAAATTTCATTAGACACTACTACGCTACATTATCGCACAATTAAAATTTTCACCGATCATGTCGAACAAAATAAAAAGTTCAACATCAATCGTGACACGAAGTTTCAACTTGACTGGTCCAAGATATTGCTCACTCTAAGGAACAATATTTGAAACTTTATAGAGAAAAGTGATTTAAATACTAACAATACATATTGACATCAATATTCAATCTAAATTCACGATTCGGTTTTTGGTGAGCCTTACCCTGACAAATATCTGATCAATTGTAACCACCCGATAGTTCTAAAATTCCTTTAACTTCTATATTCCTTAGTGGACTGCTTTACAATATTTTAAATTTGATCTTGGCTAAAAAAATAAACTTAAGAGCTTCCGAAATTGGTTGAGATAAAATTAACCTATGAATGAACAAGCGAGGGGAATTTAAAAATTCAAAATTTGTTCATCAACAACTTGGTAGAATATCGAAATATTAGATGTCCAAGTTATAGATCAAATCTTAACTAATACACTGAAACTGGTTATTAAAGTTATTAAGAACAAATCACTTAACAAATATCCGACGGAACTTATGGACGAAAAAGCTATATATAATAAACTCACATCTGAAAAGATCTAAAATTGAAAGCTCTAAGTGCCAATTATCATTAATTATTCGATCCTATTTCAAGGTAAATTACAGAGTAAAGTACAATTTCAATAACTGGTATTAGTTACCATTTTAGTAATTTACCTCTGCTATTCTAAGAGTTAAAAGCACAAATCTAAAATATAATCGCTAAACAACACATGTTTCGTAATAACCATTTTATCACTCAAAAATATTCAAGAAATTACTGCCTAAGTGACCTTGACCTAAGCAGTATTTTATAGAAAAATATCTTCTTTGGTGTAGGTGAAGTCTTCAATATAAAGTTTGGTATCAAGGCCCTCATATATACAAATTACATTGAGATTTAGGCCAAAGTAATATTATTGTGTTCCTAAAACGCTACAAATATAGCTCCATTTATAGATGTAACTAATGCTAGTTAACTATTTAAGCAATAAATGACAATACAAAAGAAAATTATAAGCCACTAATAAGGTCAGAATATAGGTGAGTGATATTGAAGTGTAGAAAGCTCAATGAAATGAAATCTGTTTATGTTAAGTTCACTAAGAAAATCCAGGTAATCGGATATTCAGTAAAACCGGTCACAATAAGTTCTTTAAACAGGCACGGATAAATATTTAGGCATGACGCTTTATGCTAAATCTCAGTTGTATATATTCAACTTCTGAATGTGTCCACATAAGATTCCAATTATGAACACTGTTTCAGAACATCAGACAATATATATATATATATATATATATATATATATATATATATATATATATATATATATATATATATATATATATATATATATATATATATATATATATATAAGGTTATTCGGAAAGTCATTTAGTTTTTTTTCAACGGAGAATCTAATTGTATTTTTTCACAGCCAACTTCACACCTAAGCCGCATAATCATAATATATTTTGATAGCTGGCATACTACAATAAAGACGTGTTTGTCAAAAATATTGGTTGATTCTTCCCAATTAACAACTATGATTTACGTCTCAAACGTAAGGAAAATGACTCGTTTTCGAAGCGCGCCATTACTAACAGAGATGAACCAGCTCAAACCACTGGAAAGGCCAATATTCACCAAAAAAAGGTTATGTTAACCTTTATAGTTAAGCCGCATAATCACAATATATTTAGACAATTGACATAGTAAGGTGTGCTCGTTACAAATTGTCTTTGATTCTTTCCAATAGTTTTTGTTTGGTGGCCTATATAAGATAGAAAATCGAACACAGCATTTTTGGCATATTTTACTCTTTTACTATCTAAAAGGCACAAGTGCAGTTAAAAAATTGAGGTATATGTATGGTGAAGATGCATTACCCAAACGACATTGTCAAAATTGGTTTGCAAAATTTCGTTCCGGCAATTTTGATGTTCAAGAAGCACTCCGTTCTGGAAGGCCCGTTGCAGCCGATGAAGGCAAAATAAAGGAATGATAGATGTAAACCACTGAACAAAAACTCCTGAGATTGCTAAGGGGTTAAATTTGTCAAATTCAACCGGTCATGATCACACAAAACGTCTTGGTTTAATTTCAAAATTTGACTTATGAGTTCCACATGATCTTATACAAAAGGAAATTTGCTTCGTTGCATTAATAACTGTAATCATATAAGAAAATGAAAATGACTCAGTTTTGATCGTTAAGCGCAAAAGATCATGGATTAAAAGAGATGAACCGTTTTGGAGTAAAAAAGAGGGATCGGTTTTTTTGAGGTTCAACCGGAATAGCACGATTAATTCTGAAGTGTACTGTAATCAAGTAGACAAATTAAATCAATTAAATAATTCACTCGAACAAAAAAGTCCAGAATTAATCAATAGAAAAAGTTGTAGAGTTTTAACAGGATAATGCGAGACCTCATACAATGTCTTACCACACCCACCATTTTTACCAGATTTGGCATCTTCAGATTATTACTTGCACCAGTATCTACAAATTTTTTGAACCGGAAGACGTCAAAACGTCGAAAACTTAGACCAGGGGTTTTCCAGCAATGATCAGAAGATTTATGATATTGGAGTCAATCTCATACCCGATATATATATATATATATATATATATATATATATATATATATATATATATATATATATATATATATATATATATATATATATATATATATATATATATAATATATATATATATATATATTTGGTGTATGCATTTAAAACATAAATATATGTCTTTTGAAAGCCCTATTCATACCTGTCAAAATCAACTAAAACTTTAGGCTTGCACATCCAACCAATTCCAACGATGGAAAATTTATCAAATTTGCGAAAAAACAGCATTTCCGAGAAGCTTTTTTGGGTAACTTTTTCGCAAACAAAACTGTAGTTGAATGACATCGTTTGCTCGTGGATTTGTATGAAGAGCATGGGATTGCAAAAACACAGTGCTTCGAGTGGTTTAGTCGCTTTAAAAATGGTGATTTTGACATCAAGGACAAAGAGCGTCCGGGTCAGCCGAAAAAGTTTGAAGATGAAAAATTGAAGGCATTATGCGATCAAGATTCATATCAAATGCAAGAAGAACTTGCAGAATCATTGGAAATTGATCAAGCAACAATTTCCAGGTTTTTGAAAGCCTTGAGATTGGGTGAGGTACGAGTTGAAGCCAAGAGACGTGGAAAGACGATTTTGCATGTCTAAAATGCTGCTCGAGCGCTACAAAAAGAAGTCGTTTTTGCGTATGTTAAGAAGGGTGTATGTTAAGAAGGGCGAGGCCAGCCCATCGACACGACAGTCGAATATTTACAGGGCCAAAGTTTTGTGGGGCCAATGTCATGCTGTGGGACCAGCTAAGTGTGATCCACTATGAGCTATTGCCAAGTGGCCAAACCATCGATACCCTACTCTATCGTCAACAATTGATCCGATTGAAGTGGAAAATCCAGGCAGAGTGGCCAACGTATGCGACCAGACATAAGCCAATCATTTTCCTCCACGATAACGTTCGGCCACATATTGCGGCACCGGTCAGAAATTACCTGGTGAATAACGCATGGGAAATTCTGCATCACCTGCTTTATAGCACAGACCTTGTTCCTTCCGACAACCACGTATTTCGATCCATGCAGAATGCCCTATCAGGAATATGCTTCACTTCAGTTCAATTCTCTTTTGAATAAAAAATCTTGACAATACTTTACATAAAAAAACTTGACAATACTTTGAATAAAAAATCTTGACATTTTTTCCAGAATAAAGGCTCAAGTTTTATAAAATATATATATATATATATATATATATATATATATATATATATATATATATATATATATATATATATATATATATATATATATATATATATATATATATATATATATATATATATATATATATATATATATATATATATATATATATATATATATATATATATATATATATATATATATATATATATATATATATATATATATATATAGTTTCTTTTAAACTGAGACGATCAAATATCTCGAAAAATAGCCATTCTACGGAAAAAATGTCCATAATCAAAATTCAATGATACCGCGGGGGAAATAAATTAGTGCAAAAATAATAGTCCCAACACCCTCGCTTTGTAGGAGAGGTGGGGGTAACTTTTAAACAAAGATAGGAAGCCATATTTTTTATTGCAGATACGGATCCTTCGACTAAAAGTACGTATGATTTGAATGATATATTTTGTTCGGTTCATGATAGATTTGTTGTAATCGACGAAATTAAATTTTTTCAATTTCTTCTTCTTAAACGCGTTTGTTTGTAAAAACATTCGTTGGGCTAACCTACAATGTGCACCATTCGTTAAAACTGGTTCGAAAGGTCTCAGTTGAGACGCGGTTACGGCCTCTAAGCCACAGATTTTTTATTTTAAGCTAAAATTATTTTATTCACCTGCCATTTACATTAATAAATTGTTTTGATGAGGAATTTCGAGTATTTCAAACCTCCCAGGTGGCGCAGTGGTTAAACCTGCGGCACGTAGAGCGGGAGGTACCGGATTCGAATCCCGATAGGGCAAGGATGGTAAAGGGATATTCACCATAGGATGGTTGTGCAGATGGTTCTACGTAAATCGGACTTATAGCCGTACGTCCTCGATTTGGCTGTAATGGCGTAAGGTAAGGACGTAAATAAGCGAACCGCGAAAGATTTGGAAGTACCTCGAGCTCCAAAATAGATTGTAGAGATATAATACAAACAAACAAAGATATTTCCAATGAAAACGTGATGTTTTTTATTTCAAACGTATTGCAGAATCGAATGCGTGTGTTCTAAGAAGAAATTGAAAAAATTGAATTTCGTCGATTACAACGCCATCTATCATGAACCGAACTAAATATTTCATTCAAATCATACGTAATTTTAGTCGGAGAATCCGTACCGGCAATAAAAAATATGGCTTCCTATCTTAGTTTAAAAGTTACCCCCACCCCTCCTACAAAGCGAGGGTGGGGGAACTATTTTTTGGCACTAATTTATTTCCCCCGTGGTATGATTAAATTTTGATTATGGGCATTATTTCCGTAGAATAACTATTTTTCGAGATATTTGATCGTCTCAGTTTAAAAGAAACACCTGGTATATGTATATATATATATATATATATATATATATATATATATATATATATATATATATATATATATATATATATATATATTTATATATTATAGATATATATATATATATATATATATATATATATATATATATATATATATATATATATATATATATATATATATATATATATATATATATATATATAATATATATATATATATATATATATATATATATATATATATATATATATATATATATATACATACAATTTTATGTATATATAATGACTTCAGACAGCGTTTATAAACGGTATATTAGAAATCAGCTGTCGAGTAGCCCTCAAACCGAAAACTTAAAGATTGGCCTAGAATAAAACAGAAGAGTAGGTAATTATTTAATATACAATTTTTTTCATAATGTATATTGGCAGAGCCATCTTTATTAATTTAGATGGCTCTGATATTGGTTAGTCATTTGAGCTTTAAGAATGTGAGCTTTTAATAACTTCAACGAAATAACTGAGGTTACAAGACTGATTACTTAAATTAGTTTATACTTAATTTACTGTGTTGTTAAAATTTGTTGGAACTGACAAATTTCTTATAACTATTGTACTTTTCTCATACATAGAATTGATAATCTTTGGAAAAGGTTATTGAAAGAAAAGTTAAAATTATAAAGAATACAAATCTCATTGTAATTTCGTTTGGTTTAAATAAAGAAAACTGGAAAAACTACGATACAACATACTTAAGACAATAGGAGTACACGGCTATAAAACCAAACAACTATGAAAATAAAAAGATTTACAACTTAATTGAAGTATCACTGCAAAGTGTGGAACTGGCACGAATAGAAGAAATTATTCAACTTATACACACACTTAATTATTAACAATTTTATTGGTTTTGCTAACAGTTACAATTCTTAATTTGATATCACAGTTCACATACATAACTTGGTAAAATATATAAAAAAAATATTGGCCACTTCGTGTACTGTATGTATAAATAATAAGAAACCATGTAATAAATTAATAAGCGATTCACGACACACCGCACCACAACAAATTTTATTCAATAAAAATATTTTGTTTTGGTTTTCTTTTTCTTTTTCTTATGTTTTTGTTTATTTTTCACTGTAACACTTCCGTCACGTTGAATTGTTGCAATTTTATTGTTCGTATTATGTAGGACGTTGCTTGTCCCACCCAATACAGTATCGTTACTTATCGGTGTATTCTTATGACCGATAATCGTCTTAATTGGTGGTTTATTGCTCGCTTGTGCTGCGTCACTATTTAGCACATAGTGATGTGAACCGTGTTGTACAATAATATCGGTTTCGTCATAATCTTCAATATCGTCGACATTCGTTTGTTGTAGTACTGGTTGAATTGGTTTGTAGACGGACGATGATGGTTTATTATTGGTGCTGCCACTACCACCACCGGTTATAAAACTCCATATTCCGCTAATTGTCGACCCAATTCCGCCTAGTAAATCCGGGACGTTAATTTCGATCGGAAACCACTCAGAATTATTTATAAAGTCGCCGATTATGCCAAAAAATATGCGACCTTCGCTCGTGTCGGGTTTCAACGATAATTGATCGATTCGACTGTTTAATTTATAACCATTGGCATAGCTAATTAATAATAATACTTGTATCAATATTATTAGTTTAGCCATCTCGTCGACTTAATCTTTTTTGTCTTGTCTTAACTGTTGTACAAACTTTTCGTTACTGATGGCCTCAAAGAAATTGAAAAAGTTTACCAAAATAAAAACAAAAATTAAATTCCGCTTTGCTGTGAAAATGAGAAGAAACGTTTAACAATATTAACGCTTTTTGCCATAGTTCTTCCACTTTCTAATAATTTTATTTTATTTTATATTTTAATAGAGAACAACATAATCATAATGACGACATAATTAGTAGTTTAGTCGCAAACACTCCAATCAATTGAATACAAATAATCGATTTGATTGACTGTATATGATGAACGCGCGCGCTTTGGGCAAATTCATAACTTACATTTGGTGGCCCAAAAAAAAAAAATTTGTATTTTTGCATCATTAGAATGGAATCTCGAAAATTAAGTGCTTCGAGCGAATACTTGATGCTAATTACATATTAATAATTTTCATAACAATAAATCTAATATTTTAATCACGTATAAATTCAATTAAAACAAAACAAGAACGTTAGAAATATTTTGTGTTCCAAATTTCGGGGTTAATCACAGTGTACTTTCTATAAATGATAATTTTTTTTTGTAAATCTAATTAATGAAGAACCTTGGATAATAATCGTGTAATTTGATCGATGCGCAGTGACTTAATTAGTAAGAAAATATTACGCGACTGGCTGATACTTGTCTGAGTCGAATATCAATTATTTCCTACACACAATGAATGAATTATTAGGGTCACCGTGTAATACACCTTGTTGTGACAGTATATAGTAATTGTTGTGTAGGAGTAACCATACCGACCAAATGGCGCAGTGGTTAAGGCTGTGGCAGTTGTAGCAAAAGGTACTGGTTACGAATTCCGATACGGTTAGGATGAAAAAATGAGTTTTTTTACCATCTGATTAAGATCGATAGTGTGAATGAATACTTCAATGATCTCATGTTGGAGCTGGTGCGCAGAATTCATGGACCGACCATCTTTTATATAAGTATACTATATGCTGGCATGGAGCTATACAATGTGCAGATGGTTCTACGTAAGGTAGGACGTAAATAAGTGAATCGCGAAAGAGTTGGGAGTGCCTTGAGGCCCAAAACAGATATAAACAACTAAACAAGGATTAACCATATTATATATTCGCGAAATAGCTTTTTAAAAAATTGAAACCTAAGGATTGAAAATTGAGTAAGATTTGGTGGGTCCAGATTTGTAATTAATTTTGACATAAATTAAGAAATAAATAATTTTTGATAAGTTCCAATTTAAATAGCAGGTTTTAATGGAAGTTGCAACGAAATAGAGATTTCCAATTAAATGTTAAATTTTTATCTAGTTTATCTGGATACACCAATAAATTTACTTACTACCATAGAAAAAACCATCATGTTATAGGGTCGAAAGCCAATTTACAGTTTATTCCACATAATGTTTCAGCGCTGGTCTATTTGCTTCAAAATTAAGGGTTTGATGATAACATAACAAAACTATAGATAACAAAGCTTAATCTTCTATCGGAGATACAACAACGCATTGTAGAGGGTGATATTGTAGAGGGAGGGAGCTGTAATATTTTGTTCGATACGAACGAAACGAATAAGCACGATATTTTTGATCACGGAGTGAACTTCTCCAATAATCGTAGTAAACAAGAGAACGGACGATTATTACAGCGATCTGTAATTTTTGCGAACCAAAATTTGTGTTATAAATTTGTATGAAATGCAATAGGTCTCTGCCGTAAGCTTTTCAATATGTTAAATAGAAAAATTAAAATCCCGACCATTGGTGCTGTGGTTAAAGATGCAACGAGTTTTGATAGAGGCAGGATGCAAAAGAGATTTTCACGATTTGATCATGACGATCGTGTAAATGAATGTATGTTATTTATGACGCCCTTTTGGAGTAGAGAATTCCGTGCATCTCGACTGAAAAATTTATTAACTTCAAAATTAAATTAAAATATTATTAAATCATTTTTAATCTCTGGCTGCACAATTCGAAGCTCCATGCCAGGTTAAAGTAGTGATTAAACCCTTTTTATACCGTTTGGGTAGACTTTTAGAGTAAAGTTCTATGAGTATTTATATTCGTCATATGTAAATCATTAGAATCATATCTCAACCTTTAAGAATATTGCTTTAAAAAAACATTTTATAAGCAACAGTTATTCATAACCAATTTGTGTTTACTCTCACGGTTTTAAGGTTTGGTTATGATGAAAGAATTGTTAATTCTTAATATTTTGCATTAATGATTGATTTCACACCTAATATAAGGCCACAGTGACCAGTTATCATTTCTAATAAGGTATTTAGATCAAAAGTTTTAAAAGTTATAATTTCACGCCAGTATTGTATAGACTGGGATTTTGTAAAACTAAATTAACCTCCTTTTTTTGAAATTTCACAACGCCAACCGCATGATACAGATTAGTAAATCCCATGACAAAGTATAAATATATCACAAAGTGTATCTTGAATTAGCCATCTGCTCGAAACTGACCGAATTCTGAATGGAGCAAATACTATAATATATACTAAGATTCAATTTTACTTTTTAACCATTGCCGTACCCAGCAGAGCTAGAGCTGGCTAGGATTCATTGGGCCAACCATTCATTAACCCGAAATCACACCAAATACATAAACGAATACTAAGAGAAATAACAACACAAACCTGCAAAATAAATATCAACCCTTGGCTATCATTTACACGGTCTCGAATCGAGAACTGGAACTTCAGAACTCTAACGTAAACCTCGAGGCTAGCACAAGTAGAGGAAGAAATTAAACGATATCACATTAGATTCTTATATGGCTCAGTGAAGTCAGATGGAAGTACAGCGGCGAAATAAATACAAACAATGGGAATAATATGATATTATCTGGTAGATTCAACACACATGAACAAGGCGTGTGCCTAATAACAACAAATAAAGCGAAGAAAGCATTAATGACATAGCAGCAGAAAAATATGGTAGAAAAATATGTTGACATAGCAGTCAACAGCAGAAAAATATGGTCTTGATTTAATTAAAAAATAAAAAACAGAACTATCATTCAGTGCTATGGCCCAACTGGCCATACAGAAGAATAAAAAAATAATGAATTCTATACAAACATTACAAGCCGCAATGGCAGGAAAGAAGTCAAAATCATGATTTCAATGCGCAAATTTTAACAAAAAACACCTACCTGACAAGTTGTTCATAGGTGGCAATAGGTTCTCACACAAAAATATGCTTAAATACATATGGACATCTGGCGGCAGAACAAAAAATCAGATAGAACACGTAAAGGTCAACAAGAAATTCCTCACATCACTACAAGATGTTAGAACAATGAGAAGGGCAGACGTACACAGCAATCACCAATTGGTAGCCAACCAGAAGATTGGTTAAATCAACCAGAAGTTGTGAAACTCTCAAGGAGAAACACAAACAGATTGAAACATACTGAAACAAGAAACATCTGCAATGAAACGCTCCAAATCAATCTAAATAGAAATGATCAGTATAGAATAGAGGGTATCAATTCCCGACATTTTTTGTTCTCGGGAAACGGGAATTTTAAAATTTATTTCCCGGGAACTGAAAAATTTTATTTCTCAAACAAATATAAAAACATATATGAACTAAGGAGTTTCATCGGACTATGCACATACTATCGACGACTTGTACCAGGATTTGCCAACATCGCAAGGAGTTTACACGAGCTGACACAGAATAATAAGCCGTTCCAATGGAGTGATGAACACGAAGAAGCTACGGACTGAAGCAGCAATTATGTACAGCATCATTGCTTTCGTTTCCGGTTCCGAATAAACGTTTTATTCTGGATACGGATGCAAGTAATTATGGCTTGGGAGAAGTGTTATCACAAAAAATCGATGGACAGGAACGTGTCATCGCATATTATTCCAAGATATTATCAAAGCCAGAACGCAACTACTGTGTAACAAGAAGAGAATTGTTGGCAATAGTGAAATGTGTAGAACATTTCCGAAAATATCTCTATGATCAATAATTTCTGCTAAGAATGGATCATGGCGCCTTGACATGGCCACGAAGAATGTTATCTACAAAAAGCAACGTAAGGATCCAGATTTGGCAGTCATTACAAAATTTATGAAGGAAGATCGTCATCCACATGGAGCGATATTGTGGATAAAGGCCCAACTATCAAGGATTATTGGACCCAATGGGATAGTTCAACCATGGAAGACGAATGCCTAAAGCGAACATGGGAGAGATCCGATGGCATGACAAATCAATCGTTGGTATACTAGTACCGAGGATCAGGATGGCAGAAATATTGGAGGAGTTCCATGGAGGGACAAGCGGAGGCCACCTAGGGTTCAACAAAACGCTAGCCACGGTACGCGAAAGGTTCTACTAAACAGGATGTAGACAAGCAGTGGCTGATTGGTGTCAAAAGTGTGACCAATGTATGGCAGTGAAAGGATCTGCAAAGGAGAGCCGTGGCGTGATGCAACAATATAATGTTGGAGCACCATTCGAGAGGATTGCCATAGATATTGCAGGATCATTTCCAACCAGCGAAAGCGGCAACAAATATGTGTTGGTACTTATGGACTTCTTCAGTAAATTGCCAGAGTTATACCCTATTCCAAATCAAGAAACATCCACAATCGCCAATGCATTGGTTTAAAATTGGATAAACCGATATGGGGTATCCATGGAACTGCAATCCGACCAAGGGCGGAATTTTGAATCGTTTGTCTTCCAGGAGATGTGCCAACTACTGGAAATTAATAAAATGCGGACAATACCTTTCCATCCACAATTTGATGCCATGGTGGAGCGTTTCAATGCCACATTGGAAGAATTCATAGCCAAAACAGTTGATAAAAAAAAACCAGTGGAATTGGGAGCAAGGTATTCCATTGTTCTTAATGGCCTATCGATCTGCGGTGCATAACACAACAGGAGTAACACCAGTGACAATACTTTTCGGCAACAATTTAAGACTGCCAGACGATCTCAAATTTGGAGCGGTTCCATCATCAGCTAAATGTGGACAAGCCGGCTCCATGGGAAATAATTTTAATTTTCCAGGGAAACGGGAAATGTAAAACATCGAAAATTCCCGGGAATTTCCGACCGAGAAATCCCGGGAAGAACAAAAATGAACCAACCTGAAGTTTACAACAAAACTGCCATGGAATTACTCAGCTAGCAAGAATATACTATCGTAAGCTTTGAATTTGTGATAATACATGAAAACTTTTGGGTAACACCGTCAACTTAATCTACGGATGGACCAACCAAGAACGGCAGAGGTAAAACGCAAATAGCACTTCAAGTAAAGAATATGGCAAGGAATGGTTGAAATAATATACAGAGAGCATTCTCACGACCGCTGAAGAGGCAGTAGCCATCCGGAATCCGGATTATATGAGCACTACGTCAATGCTTAAAGAAAATCAACGGAAAAATTACAAACATACCACATATAAGGGATGATACTTGTCAAGTATTTACAACGAATGAAACACAGTTAAAGAAATGTAAATCACATTTCGAAGAAGACGTTATCTACTGCTCTGTAAATATCTGGTCACCAATTGACACCAATGGCACAATACCAAAACTAGCAATACACATACAACGGAGTAGGAGTCTAAAAGTACAATTAAAAAGGTGAAGAACAATAACGCTGCTGGACAAGACAGTATAACTGTCGAAATATTCAAACGAGATTCAGCTGCAAGCACCCTAACACCACTAATTCAAGAAGTGTGGAATTCTGGCAGAATGGAAAAATTTGAGAGGTATCTCTCAGCTCAACACAACATTAAAGATACAAGCAATGATTATACTTAACAAAATCTTACCTACGATCAATGTACAAATTGAAGATATAAATTAATTTGTATATCTTGGCTGCACTAAAGTGCAAAATAAGAACCGAACAAACTTGCTTTAGACCATAGGAGTAGTTGCACTGATCAGATCAACTCAAACTGTATTGCCATTCAACAATCCAATTAATTAAATTTATCGATAAACCTGCTCTTCGTCGGTTTCAAACGCGCATTTGATACCTTACATAAGAACGCAATATGGCAGACACTTTGTGAAATAAAGTGAAAAATATTATAAAACTCTAGGAGTGAGGCAAGGAATCAAGAATGCGAACTGTCACCAATTCTATTCCTGATCGTATTGTTTCTATTGTATACAATGGGGTCTGGACTATTTTGACAATATATGCTTACTCAGATACACACACGCAGAAATGCAGCAGTAAATTCAATAATTATTAGATCTAACTAACGAATTTGTTGCAAGATAAACATTAGAAAAACTAAGACGATGAAACTCTGTACAGATTGTACAGAGATTGACAGACATACGCATTCAATATGTTGCAAAAAGCCTGAAATTCTGCTGTCATGTCACCCAAGACCGAATGTTCAACTCGTGTGTAAAATCAGTATTACTGTTTGGATGTGAGATATGGAAACACGCAGAAAAAAGGAGAAAGGACCTACAGGCGTTCATAAATAAGTGCCTTTTAGCCTTATACTATAGACACATATCTGGTTTTGTAACTACAGTTTCGAGTTAACCATGATTTCGTTGTAATGTGTCACTGCTAACCATGGTTTGGAACTTGGTTTAAACATGGTTTCGGAATGGGTTATTTTTTCTCATCCCATGGAATTTTAGTGACGACACTGCCAAGTTATACAATTAGTGAATAGCGAAATCTATAAATATTGGTTTTTTCATGTACAGTAAGCATTCTTTATAAGCAACCTTTGCACAAGCAACATTCTATTGAAGCAACCTCTGCATTAGCAACTTTTTTGATTGCATGGTTTTATTTTTCATTTTAATTTTCATTCTTCCGTAAAAATGGAGAAAAAAGGCAGAGTATCAATTTCTTTTAAACAAAAATTATCAATTTTAAATTAACTCCAAAATGGGAAGATACCTACATAGAAATACAGAGCTACAACATCCATAAGTCGACTTCAACGAGAAAATAAAAAATAATAAAGAAAACATGGAAGAAAGTATATTAATCAAAAGAAAAGGAAGCGAATGAAGCCATTAAAAACTCCTGATCTTGATGATAAACTATACGCATGGTTTTTGCAACGAATTGGTTTCAAACGAGGTGCTCAAAGTTAAAGCACTAGATTTAAAAAGGTTGATGGCTGGCTTGATAACTTGCAATGCTGAGAGTGCTGTTAAATTTACAAGCGATTGCAAAAAGATTATTGCCGAAAATCGATTTTGACCTGAACAGATCTATAATTGTGACGAAACCAGTCTGGTTTACAAAGGTTTGCACAAGAAAACATACGCTACCGTTTTCGAAAAACTGCTGTAGGACGAAGATTCATTAAGGAGAGGGTCACCATTATGCCTTGTGTTAATGCAACTGTGAAGCATAAACTCGATTTTATGATGATTGGAAAATCCGTGAAGTTTATCGTCACTTGGAAGCTAAAGGCTTACCAGTAAAAGAAATTTTATTGGTCGACAATGCCACCTGTCATGGGACAGCAAACACTTTTTCCCATGATGAAAACTTCAAGGTTTATTTTTCCCACCCAACAACACACCCTTGTTGCACCCACTTGACCAAAATGTCATAGAATCGCTTAAGCAACGGTATCGAAAGCACCTTCTGTCAACACTCGTGGCGTTATGTGTACTCGGCAATAACGACATGCTCTCAGCTCTTAAAAACATTAATTTAAAAGACGTTGAGTTTTTGATAGTTGAAGCCTGGAATCAAGTCCCGCGTTTCTTTGTCAGAATGGGTGACTGGTAGCAACGAGCGGAGCGTACTTTTTGAAAAGGAAGATGAAATAGCCACCGACGAGAGCATCGCGAACAAAGAGAGTCATATGGAAGAACGGAGCAGAATCAGCATCGATAATGTGATAGATTCTTCAACACCGCGGAAGAAGGGGCAGAGGAAAATAACCTTACAAGCAATGAGATCTGGTTTTTGAGACGAATAAGAGAAAAAGCAGTTCTTAAAAGACTTAATTAATACATATTATTTTAACTATTTTAATAGTAAAATATAAAACTGCTTATTTATCTTTAAATCACAAAACGGATTTTTCTTAAAATTTTTACTCATTTTTTTCTATATAAGCAACTTTTTCTACATAAGAAACTTTTTTGAAAAAAATTGGTTCAGATAAGTTGCTTGTATAGAATGTATTTGTTTAATTTTTTTATAAAAATTGAAGTGTTCAAAAAATTAGAAATAGGAAAATTTGGGTGGAGGGCGGAACAAAATATTTTCAAACCACACAGTTAACGTAAGAATTTTAATAAAATGAGAACTGTGGTGTGTCATGTATTCTCATTTCGAAAATCATAGTTAATCATGGTTTCGAAACTAGATATGTGTCTAGTAATCAATCAATCAGACCGAGAGAAAGAAATGAAAGTGCAGATGGAAGTCATTGGACTGGAACCTGAAAGGTACAGGAAAGTAGGAAGCCCAGCTAGCTGAAGTAAAACAAAGAGGTCAATCATGCAAAAGAGATAAAAGAGGTAGCCCAACAGAGCACAATGGTCCAGCATGGTAGACGCCCCACGTTCCTAAAATTAGAGATACAGGTATAAAAAAGCTTCTATTTTCGACTTGTCTTGAGCACTTTAGGATCTATAACATTATATTTTAATCGATCTACATGCACTGTGTTAGTCATTTTGGGCTTATACAAAATCGTTTCAATTCGGGATGGAACAAAAACCGTTTTTTTATGATAAGCATAAATTTACTATACAACTTTCTTATTTAGGAACATTTACAGAACTCGTTGTTTGCTTAAAATAAATTTATGGGACTTGCAATTAGCAATGTCTCTTATAGGTGAAGTTTTAAAAAAAAAATTTCCGCATTCTTGTTCAATTATTTATTCCATGCAATAATCTAATTAATTGTGGCTATTATTGTGCATACATATACATGTTTAAGAATATCACTGTACAGTGATCATTGCTTCTATTTATAAATTTTTTACCAATTAAGGCCAGTTGTCATCAGCATTATGATATCATGTCTAAAGATCTAACAAATGTACTTAAATTGCTACAACTTGAATTCACACCACTTATATAAAATTACAGATTACCATGTCAAAAATATATATAAAACAACTTAAGTTTGAACTCACTTTATAAGTACCATTCTTTAAGATATGGCGCCCTCGTTAACAATCAAACCACCGATTATAATATTTTTTAGTTCACTCGAAATTATGTTGACAGATTATATAAAATCAACCACAAGCACAAAATCAATTATAAATTTCCGCACATGTCGTCATCACATCTATATAATATACATTTCGATGCAATATGAATAAAACATTAAGTTTAATTTCAAATTTTATAAACAAACAATAATTTATTAAAAAATTAATAAAAATAACAAAATATTTTTTTTTATTAAGGTCACAAATACTTTGTTTATTTATTAACTGTTAACCAACCGCCAGAACCTTCATCTTCTTCACTTGCTGATACGATTGGTATTGCTGTTGTATCTTGTGTTGGATTTATTTCAATCGAATCCACTTCGGTTGGTTCAGCACCATCGACATAAATATACGGTGTTGAATGAATATCCGGATCAAGCTCGACTGGTGAATTCAACGATGGACGACTTAAATCTTCATGTATGTAGTTGGAAAATTGTGACTGGATACGTTGCACTATATATTCGAGCAGTGGTCCGAATCGATTTTCGGTACCCTCGCCAAATATTTTTAATGGGTATGGACGTTTGTTTGGTTTTGCCGGTTTTGGGTATCGATTGCCCACAATACCGATTGGACTATAGTAGTTGGTGTAGTGGTAATTAGTGCCATCCACAACGATGTTTCCATTGGCGTCACTTTGCGAGAATCGTACAAATGGATTCACCGCAATCAAGTGATTTAAAATATTTGTTGCTGGAATTATTGCACCTCGCGATGATCGGTGCACACTATTTTTGTTATCAACACTAGTTTCTTGCTGCATTACTGATATCACTGGCGGAACAGCTAAGCACAATATAGTTTGACATATAAGTAATGATGACATTATGTTGTATCAAAAAATTATTTGCGATTTACTTAAAATACTTGTTAATGCAATATCTCAAATACGACTGAGCTTTCGAAGATTTTGTCTTTTAAAATATTTTTTTTTAATTTTTTTATGTAAAATAAATAAAACTGTAAAGTAGTTATAACTGTTATATAGTTGAGATATAAATAAATAAGATGGAGAAAAGAAAGCAAAAACATTATTTATATACGAAAAAAATATCAATAATGCAGATCGATTTATCTAGATACAATTTTATGAGTGAAACGCGGGTAAATACGAAGATCACGATGCAGTGGAATAATTAACTCATTTTAATTCCATTATTTATACTCTTTATAAGCAAAGTGCGGTTATAAGATATTGAATGTGCCCTCCTTTTGGATAAACTATTTTCAATACCCATCGGTGTATTGAAATTCATAAAAGCTGTGCAAGGTCAAGATTAATGTACATACGATAAAAAGATTAACTATAAATTAATTGCAAAAGTCGTAAGGTTAATGTACAACTTCGAAGAGCACTTAAGTGTACAATAAATCACTATATGATCACCACGAATACTAATTTGTGTAAAGATTTCGTAATTTCAATGACCAATTTGGATCGCGTCCAAATTACATAAATGATTTCGATTAGAAATAAGACGATAAGATATTTTGGAACGAAATCAAATCGATTTGAATAAAACATTTTTTTTTATTTCTAGAAATTTATTTAAATGAGCTTTGAGATGATGATCAATGATTTAAACGGTTTGGCTGTGAATTTGACTAAACAAAGAAGAACACGATAAATGAACGATGATGAATGAATGTGAATTGATGAATGAATATGAAATGAGATGAATGTTCCTCCTTGTAAATTCAAAACCGCAGCCAAACACTTAACGAATTATGAATATGAAGATGATTAATTGTAAATAAAAAAAGTTCAGTCCGTATACATAAATCTCCTGAAGAATGTAAAATTATACAAAATATCTAATATTCCCCAAATTTTTGTTTTTTTGTCCCGAATACCCAAATTTGTTAGAATTATAATTACGAACTATGCTTTGCCAAATTCTAAAAAGTCGCCAGCGATTGATGTTGCCGAGGGTGATGAAAATGCTAGACCACCATTTCCCACCAAAGCGGTGCCCAATGGATAGGACGCCGCAAGACCACCTTTACCCGCAAGTGCGATCCCTTCGGGACCAGCACGCGCCACACTCGGATCATCCGACACTTTCAAACTTTGTTCCGAACTAGCGGATTCATTTTCAGCCGATTTTTCAAAATTTTCCGCTTTACCTTCCAGCTCGGCGGCCGAATTTGATTCGGCCTCGTTTAACGCGGCCGGATATTTCGATTGGAATCGCGCTTCGGATTCGGCAAGAATTTTTTCCGGCAATGTTTTAACGGCAACATCTAATGATGGTGCTGCATCGACTTTTTCGTCCGATTCCGATTCGATTTCGGTTTCGACCGAACGGCCTTTGGTCAAAATTGGTTGAAACGCATAGAGTGGATTTGTTGGATCGTTTAATCCGGCAAAGTTACCATAAAACTGCGGTTCACCGCCTAGTATGTAAAATCGATGGCCGTTTAAGTTCGGAATCACGGGGAAATTTGGAATTGGAGCTGGTACTGGCGCTGGTGCACGCGGTACAGGCGATGGTGAGATCGTTTCTGCATCATTTTCGAATTCCAATTTTTCATTTTGTTGTTCATCTTTTTTAGCGTTCGATGGATCGGGCTGCGACTCTTCTGGTTTATCTAGAACATTATATATTAAGTCAAATAGATTAATGAATATATGCGTTTAACTAATGTTTAGTATAAATATACCATCCTCTCCTTGTTGGAAAAAATCTTGAATAGCTTGAACAAAACCGTCCCACGATGGAAAATTCTGTCGAAGCGGCAACACCGTTGGATACTGAACTAATGGTGTGTTTGGATAGTACAACAAAATTTCTTTGTTTTCACCATTCTTTAGATTACCGATCTTTGTCACCTGTGTGATTGGTTGCAAAATTGGTTGTTGCAATTTGAGAGCGGGCGCTAATTGCAGTTGTGCTTCAGGCGTTATCAACAAATATTGTTGGGTCAGTATAGCTGGAGCTGAATTCACAGCCACTATTGTCCCTAATAGTAAAACACAAATTACTGGTTTCATCTTATTTAGAAACCAATAACAACACATTTTTAGTCACAATCACTTTAAAAAAATATATAAATTGCTATATGGTTTACCTCGGCTCTCTATATATGTGATGATTACAATCCAATGGTTTCAACCAAACTAAACAATAATAGCAACCGACTTGCATCCTTTATAAACTATTTTCAAATAGCAAACTAGAAAATTAAAAATATAAATCGCGACCACTTATCTTGAAAATGCAATTACATATATACATATGCATGTACTGTATAGGGGACAGATGGGGATGCTAAGCTGCAAACACATAATATCGATATTCTGAAATTATAGTGGGGATTTATATATTTTTTATATAAAATATTAGTCTTGGTGTTCTTACATGTCGTGTACTTATATATTGAAAATGTACAGTCTTCCTTTAATTGCGGTTGTCTGTGCGCTTTTGTTTCGCTTTAAAGAAAATAACAATAATTGATGCGTATGTATGATGCGATGATTGGCTTGGCAATGGACTATTCATGTATTTTGTAACGTATTAACGAACAGTTCGTGATGGGAATATTATCAGCTAAAGCTTATACTAAGTACAAAAATGAATATTGTGTTGAAAGTGAAGTACACATTGGCTTTGTTTAATGAGAAATTCTAATTTAATCAGAACTGTAGCTTATTTGGTAATCGCTCGCTTGAATCATCGCTTTTTATGATATCGACGTGATAAACAACACTATTTTGGTTGTATTACGATGAATCCATTTATATATAACCGCAAGATTGTTTTATTACATTTTAAAATACCTCGAACACTTCTTTGTCTATATATAAATGCCTCAAGGAGTTCTCAGACAATAATAACATGTTGCTATATTCTTATAATAATTCGTTTATGGATTTATAAACTATTTGTGGTTCACCTTCGAATGATAAGATGATAATTAATGTACCATCTAATCATATAGCAAGTATATTACCATCTTATGTCCGTACACCAACAAAACAGTACAACAAAATGTGAAATACATAAACATTATATTCCAGTTCGTTGTAACAATGATTACAAAGAAGCATTAAAGAAGTAAATGAGACAGTTTTGAAACAAAACATCCTGATTAAGTAAATTCCATTGAGTTCTTTGTGCTCACGTACGTATATGTACACAAACGTCCATTCGAACAAAAATTCTATTTTTGAAAATCAAGCAAAAAAAAAATTATAACTCGAAAAGTTCATAAAGTTATCCAACGTGTAGATCAAGATTATCGAGATAAAAAAAAAAGTTTTCATTGTTTTCTTTAAGTGAAGTCGTTTACTACTCGCACACAATATTCTCTATTCTGGTTCTTATAATACAAACAGGTTCTTAATATTTCCTTTTTTTAAACTTCTTGCAACAGCATAGAATTATTTTATATAAAATAACAAGTTGATCTGTTGCATGTAGTTTTTTGCTATATACTCGTACCAATAAATAAAAACTATTAAGAATTTGCTATAATGATATGAAGAAAATTGGTTCTATACAAAAAGGGGAGAAGAAGGTTGCGTAAGGCTTACAATGTTCAAACGATTAACGAAGGTGGTGTTGATTAGAAAGCCGTAGTTAAACGCTTTGTATATGAATAACCGATTTATACTAATCGCTGTGCTTAAAGTTTCGAAAATTATATTAAAATGACTTGGACCTATCGCTAGTTTTTCACCATTTAAATTTCATGTTGCCTGTTTTTTGGGCAGCTGTCAATATTGAATCTTTTATCTATGGACATTTGACTAGTAAAAACTACGCCATTAGTAAAAAGTACCATTTTAGATAAACGCTTCAACAACGCATTGGAATTGTTCAAATTCTCTACAAAAATGGTGAACATTATTCAGTCACCGTTCGCGATGGCCACAGTTAGCAAAACTAAAGCACTTTTTGGCCTTCGTGAAGTATATCTTCTCGGCAATAGTGAAAAAGATGAAAAAATTTGAGCTGTTAGGACAAGTTAGTGATGTGAAGAATCAAAACCATGTGCGTCATACAAGAACAACTGAGAATATTGCTACTGCAGTCCGTAGTGTTGAAGAAAACTAAACAATTGGTCCATTGTGACATTCCTTCCCAGACGCACACTCTTAGTCCCAGAATCTGTTTGTTCTTTTAATGAAGTCCAGGATATCTGGTATCCTCAAGGTCATCAATTGATCCTCAAATAAGAATTGTGAATCGAAACAGTGTGGTCTGTGGGAAGAGTATGATGAACAGGAGCACAAAAAGTGCTCAACGGTTTATCCTTCTCCGTCCCCACACTGTTCGTAGTATGAGATGTTTCGAATTTTCATTCGAAACATATGATTATTTAGGAAGCAGTGCCCCGTGAGAACGCCAAGCAAGATCCTTAAACTGTGTCTATCAGAATTTAAGTCTGACTGAGGGGACTGGGATCTTTGCTTGTTTACCAATCCAAAGAAGATTTTGGATAGACATCAAGAGACTAATCAATCCCATCTCTTTTGGTGCAATCTCCAAAGTCATAGTCAATTTCTTGTTTAATAGATAGTGAAGTCACTTCTAGAGCCGGCTCAGGTGCCACAAAAGTGAATGCCGCACCCAAACGGGCCAATTTATCGGCCAATATATTACTTTTGATACCCATGTGACTGGGTATCAAGTGAAGGGTATCCATATTATCCGAGGGCTTATTATCGGTTGTGTGCCGACCCACCTCACTCGATATTTGACAGTGTCTAGCGGCCAAATAGATTGTCTTTGTCTTGTAGGCGAGCGGCTCTAAGCTCTGCACATCTTCTGATCCAAAGAGCAAGCAGCAGCAGACTCCAAAGCTGCAGTAGGCAGTACCCAGGCAAACGAGTCTTTGAAGACGGTTTAGAGGTTTTCCTCCAATCCCGCTCATTGTTGTAGGCCACCAAACAAATGCGGTGAACGAGATTATGGGTCTCATCACGGAAACGTATAGCCACTACACGCGTCTGAGTTTCAGGCCCCATTATTTACCAAATGACTGTTTGCATTTGCAGGAAATGTTGCATGCTTTGTTGCATTTATTTTTTATATGTTGTTGCCTAGTAATCTTCCGATCTAGTCAGACCTCCTAAGAGAGTTAATATGGTAAAATAAAGACTATGGTCTTAAGGCTTTTAAAGTTCCGTTAACACAAGAACTTAAGCCGGTCGATTACCATAAACGTCGTATCTTTGCCGATTGAGTCATCGAAAAATCATCTTGAGTGATGAGGCCCATTTTCACCTCGGACTACGTTAATAAGCAAAACTGTCCCATTTGAAGCTCAGAAAATCAATGCGTGATCATTGGCTTTTAACCTTACTTTGTCGGAAATGAGGCTGGTGCAACTGTTACTATGTTACACCATTGGCCTCCGAGATCTTGTGATTTAACACCTCTGGACTTTTTTTTGGAGCCACGTGAAAGATAATGCTTATCGAGGACATACAGCCGCAAATGTGCGATATCGTTTTCAAATGTTAAAGGTATACCTTCCCCTTTACAATGACATAAACATTCATTGTTTATCTTAAAAATACTCTTTTTTTAGTATTAAAATGAAACCTTTTATTGGAAATCCCTGTATAATCGTTTGACCAAGCAAATTTGTCCTATATTTATTATAGATTAACATTACATATTTTCCAACATTACATTTAGATTAGCGTTCAGTTGGAGTGAATTGAGTAGCGTGTATGATTAACTAATTTAAAAAAGTTATATAAAAAGAGGCCGTGTATGATTAACTGAGTAGCGTGTATGATTAACTAATTTAAAAAAGTTATATAAAAAGAGGCCTTATATAAAGGGACCTTATATTACCTAACGCCCTGTGGGTGGGGGCAACCATGTTTCGTAAATATTTCGAACGAAACATGAGATCCATAGAATACCACCACAGTATCCGGAGCTTGTCGTAGGAGGCGACTAAATCTGGTTGGATCGCTGGGCTGACGACCCGCATCCGTAAAAAACAATAACAGTTAAAAATGTCAACAAAAACAAAAAAATCGGATACCGCCTAAATAACAATGACCCCCCGCTTAAGTACCCGGATACGAGATTGAGGATCAGCACGTGGAACGTGCAGTCACTAAGAAAACCTGGCGCGTTGGACGGCCTTATCACATGTATGAAGGAGTATCGGCTGGAACTCGTAGCGCTCCAAGAAACTCGATGGCCTAAAAGTGGAGTCCATGTGTCCCAAGGCTATACGTTGCTACACAGTGGAGATGACCTCGGAAATCTTGGAGTTGGCTTTCTCATTGGGCCGCAGGTAAAAAAGGCTGTGTTGGACTTCCAAGCAGTCGATAATCGAATGTGTAAGCTTCGCTTGCACATGAGATTAGCCAACCTGTCAATTGTATGTGTACATGCGCCCACTGATGTAAGCCAACCCCAAGATAAAGACTCATTTTACAATAATTTGGATAATCTGATGGGCTCTATACCTGAGCACGATATCAGATTGGTGATTGGTGACTTCAATGCTAGAGCTGGCCGAAATCAGACCGACTTATGTAACAATATAGGTCCGTACTCCCGACACGAAACTGCGACCGAAAATGGGGAAAGAATGATGTACTTTGCGATCGCACATGATCTCCAAGTGGCAAGTACATTCTTTCCCCACAAAAACATCCATTTGGAAACCTGGACACATCCACGTAAAACATCCCGAAGCCAAATTGACCATGTGTTGATTTCAAAAGACCGGGCTCGGGTTGTTCAAGACGTGAGATCGTATCGGTCGTCAACAAAATTCGTAGGCAGTGACCATTTTATGGTTGCTGCAAAGCTACGATGGAAATTTTCGTACAAGTCAAGGAGGACAGGAGAATATAAAACGCGATTCTCCTGTGAAGGTCTGATAAATGAAGAAACGCAACGAAAATATCAAGTTCTTGTCAGCAATAGCATTTTAGGATCCAACTACCAATCTGATGATGTGAACAGTGTCTGGGAAGTATTGAAAACCTCGGTTGTCGATGCTGCCCAGCACACTCTCGGTATAGTGAAAACTACGCCCAAAAATGATTGGTTTGATGAGGAGTGTCGTCTTGCTGTTGAGCAACGCAATATAGCCCACAATGAAGCGCAGACTCGGTTTACAATTGCAAGGAAAAACAAGGCAGTTCTTGCTAGGAGGACAGCTAAACGCATTTGTAGACAGAAGAAGCGCGAATGGTGGAAGGCCAAGGTCTTAAGAGTACAACAACTCAGCAATGAGCACAACTCGCGTGGTTTCTTTAAAGGAATCACCGAATTGCACCATACCTTAAGATCTCGGTCAACTGCCATTCGGGACCAGGATGGAAACCTCTGTGTTAACGTCGATGCGGTACTCGATACATGGCGTGAACATTTTTCTGATCTACTTAATGTTCCACATGTATCACAAGCTGTATTTGAATACTCTCAAATACAGACCGCGGAGATGTTCATTGAGGATCCATCCTATGAGGAATTCACAATGGCCATGCAGAGATTAAAGAAAACTCGATCAATCGAGAGAGGCTATGGTATGCGCTTGAATATTTAGGAATACCAAAAAAATATGTACATCTGTGTAAAATGACAGTAACGCAGTCACAATGCTGTGTTAAAGTTGAGAACAGGCTATCGAGAACTTTTGCAATCAATTCCGGTGTTCGACAAGGAGATGCGCTGTCCCCGATACTTTTCAATCTCATGTTGGAATACATCCTTCGTAAAAGTGAAACACCTCAGGACAATATCTTATTCCGACAATCCAATCAACTTCTTGCTTATGCAGATGATATCTGTGTGATTGGATTAAATGGCAACGGAGTGAAAGAGATACTTGATCCACTGGAACAGTGTTCAGCTTCCGTTGGTCTCAAAATCAACGAGTCAAAAACCAAATATCTAATCTCGGGTTTTCGAGACCAAGACGCAATTGATTTCAGTAGTGGAAACCACACGTTTGAAGGAGTGATGAGATTCAAGTATCTTGGATCTCTCATCACTCACGATAATAGTGTGGGCGAGGATATCAAGGTCCGCCTTGCCGCTGGCAATCGGGCTTTGTATCCTCTACGTCCACTGCTGAAATCAAAATATCTTGCAAATACGGATAAGCTGAAACTGTACAGAGTGTTGATCAGACCCGTTGTCATGTATGGATGTGAGAGTTGGACCTTGACGGATGAGTACGAAGGATGGCTTCTTACATTCGAGAGAAGAATCATGCGTGTGATATATGGTCCAAAACGCGACGTCGATGGCACTTACCGAGTTCTTTTCAATCACGAGATCAGGAATTTAATGCAAATTCCTGATATCGTGCATGAAATCAAAGGACAGCGAATACGCTGGCTCGGTCACGTTCTGCGTGCTGATCCGAACCGAATGATACAGCGATCTTTAAAGGGAGAACCGCCTTTCGGTAGGCGAAGAGGTCGCTGTCGGCGACGATGGCTCCACGGCGTAGAGAGCGATCTGGCATCTTCCAACTGCTTGCAACAGTATGAAGATCTGGCTCGTGATCGAAACCGTTGGAGTCAGATTGTTGACACGGTACGGGCCAATAATGGCCTGTAAAAACCGCCAAAAAAAAAAAAAAAAAAAATATTACCTATTGTTAAGATCCTTATATTACTATTAAATAGGACAACTGGGCGTGAAGCCACAGAGCACTGCGACCTATAAAAGATTTTTGTTCTATGTTCCCTAATACCCAATCCATCCAGTCTTTGTTAAGAATTTTTTATGAAACCGACATATCTTGGCCGTATATCTTGAGTTTTTTGTTCTGTCTCCGAAGTTATGCAGTCGTAAGCCTAGGGTAGCGGTACAATGGAAATGTACTCCACAAACTCTGCTTAATAATCACGAAAACAACAACTATCCGATGCTTTCTTTTTTATTATAGTCTCTTAAGGCAATTTGGCTCATGAGAAAGCAAGTGATTATAGCCTCAGTTTTGTTGAATACTTAAAGCTCGTTGGTTCTGTCGACCAAGGAAGATACCAATCTTATAGATTGTTTTAACTCTTTTTTAATCCACCACCACTATGCGACCTTCTTTTGTGATTTTTTTGAATGTTTTTACTTCAATAGATGGTTGAGCCGGCCAGCTGTTAGGACTTGTAATTTAGGACTTGTAATATATAAACGATGTCGTTTATCTCTGGTAACTTAGATATGGACAGATCCGACGTATCTTATCCCAATCGCGCCGTCTTTCTACATTAAAAAATTTGTGGAGTTCTATTTTCTTGACCTACAGTCGAAATGTATTTTTCAGTGGATAAATGGTTTTGAAATTCCACTAGATTTTTTTAAAATTACCAGTTTTCAGATTTCCCTCAGATTACATCTTCGATGCTCAGGTTCTTATATATAATGAAACAGTAATCAATCATTATAATTAATGTGTTTGATTTTTTTGTTCTATGTTTCCCAGTACCCTATGCATTCAGTCTATGTTCAGGCTATAAAGGAAACTGACAATATTTCTCGCCGGTGGTGACATTTATTATGACTTATTGTTCTGTCTCCAAGCAGATGTAGCCGTATGCATAGAATAGTGACGCAACGAATTACGAAAACGACAACTATCAGAGGGCCTTTCTTATCGAGGTCTCTTAGGGTAATTTGGCTCGTGAGAAAGTCAGTGACTAGCCTACTCGGTTTTGATGCGTCCTTCAAGCTCTTTGGTTCTATTATACAAAAGACATCGTGGAGGTGAATTAAAACAAGGATAAAACAATTTTCGAAGATACCAATCTTTTAGTTTGGAACATCGCAAACTGCGAACAGTGTGAGAGGTGAGAAAAAGAAACTGTTGAGCAATTTTGTGCTCCTTTGCACTGCTTTGGACCACAATTCCTATTTGATAAACAACGAACGACCTTGATGATACCAGATATTTTGCATTTCAGTACAAGAATAATCAGATTTCGGGACTGAGGATGTACATCTGGGAAGGGATGTCACAATGGGCCAATCAAGCCTGACTGACTGGGAAGAAAATCTTTTAGATTGTTTTAATCCTGTTTTCACCACCACGATGCCTTTTTGTGATTTTATAGAGTTGTTTTATTCCAATAAATGGTTGAGCCAATGGTCGTTTACCTCTATGGTCTATGACTTAGATATAGACATATCCGAGGTGTATTATCCCGGTTCCACCGTCCATCTTTAATCCGTATATATACCATTACATATTTGTGGAGTTCTATTTTGGTCGGCCTACAGTCGCAAGATATTTTTCAGTGGGTAGTTGGTCTTAAAATTCCACTAGATTTCGTAGATGATCAACAAAATTACCAGTTTTAAGATTTCTCACAGATTTCGTCTTCAATGTTCAGGTCCCTATATAATGAACATTAATCGTTGTATGTTATATTTATTTTACTTTCCTTATTAACTTCTACACATTGAACTACATATTGGGTTTCAGGAATGATTAGTTATGATTTACGATCCAGCAAAACTCTAAGCGTAAATTCGGTATATTATTCATCTTTAGTGAAGAATCTCTTTCTTCATAATGTAATGGCTGAATTATACCTTTAGGCTTGAAATGTTCATTGATTATATGAATCTACTCATTGGCACCTGTTTCAAGCAATTACTTATGTCAAAAAAATTTTTACGGCTTTTAAAGACTATTGTTGGCCCGTATCGTGTCAACAATCTGACTTCATCGGCTTCGATCACCAGCCAGCGCTTCATAATGTTGGAAGCAGTTACAAGATGCCAGATCGCTCTCTACGTCGTGGAGCTATCGTCGCCGACAGTGATTTCTGCACTACCCAACCGAAAGGCGGTTCTCCTTTCATAGATCGCTGTATCGTTATGTTCGGATCAGCACGCGCAAAACGATATCAGGAATTGGCATTTAATTCTTGATCTCGTGGTTGAAGCCAAATATCACACGCGTGATTCTTCTCTCGAATGTTAGAAGCCATCTTTCGTACTCATCCGTCAAGCTCCAACTCTTACATCCATCCATACATGACAACGGATCTGATCAACACTCTTTCAGCTTATTGCAAGATATTTTGATTTCAGAAGTGAACGTCCCAAATAAGGCTCGATTGCCAGCGGCAAGCCGAACCTTGATATCCTCTCCCACACTATTATCGTGAGTAATGAGAGATCCACGACACTTGAATCTGAAATCACTTGCGTCTTGGTCTTTTAAACCAAAAATCATATATTTGGTTTTGGACTCATTGATTTTGAGACCAACGGACGCTGAAAACTGTTTCAGTGGATCAAGTATCCCTTTCACTCCGTTGCCATTATGTCAACCATAGTGCGGAATTAAATATTGTATTAGAGCCTTAAGGGTTTTGCGTCTCTTTGTTAAAAGGAAAAAGATTCACCAGATTGTATATACAGTGTTCTTCCATATCATATTCTCGTGACTTTGCTTTCGTATACGGTCATCGTTAGTCCTATAACATTCTTGTAACCATTTTTTCGACTATAGTTATACAACTATAGAAGTATTACCATCCGAAGGATTTGTTTCTAAACACCTGTGTCATTCTTGTCATTCCAAGTTCTGTATATCTCTGTTCCTCCTGTCCTGTTCATACTGTCAAGTCACGTATAGCAAGTCGAAATGTTCCTTGTTGATGTACATCGGTATGGTTATATCGGATACATCAGTATGGTTATAATTCGAAGTCTTTATATTCCATCTTATATTATCTTCGTAATTCAACCGTTGAGTTAACTTATTAAGCCCGCTTGGAATTGAAAAATTTTATTTAATTTTCACATGACATATTGCCATCGTCTAATATGATTTAGAACAGTGTTGCACGCGACTACTCGTCGAGTGTTCCAATTTGTTTGTCTTTTGTATTAACTTGACTATCAGCACCTTGTATTTTCTATATAAATTCAATGAGACTGACCAAATTGTGCAGTGGCAGGATGCAAAAGAGATCTGCCGTTATTGAAATGTAGAATTCTTGGGCCAACCCATATGCCATGTCAGTACTATAGGCTGACATGGAGCTATGTAATGGGCAGATGGTTCTACGCTAATCGGACCTATAGCCGTACATCGTCGATTTGGCTATGTAATGACGTAAGGTAAGACGTAAATAAGCAAACCGCGAAAGAGAAGTGAGAGCATTGACCCTCAAACAGATTGCAAAGATAGAAACAGGCAGACAGACAGATAATTTCAATAAATTTTTGTGGGATGATCATTTTAAAAAGCACCTGCCATAGTAGGTTCAAATAACAAATAGAAATGCGCATTCAGATCAGAATCGAACTAGTCAGGAATATGAACTGTCTATATGCTCATTAACCGCTTTTTATGACTCCAACTGATCCGGATCAAATCAAATTTTCTATGCAAACCAATCCACACTTTCTTCAAGATTTATGGTTGGATTCGACCACTTAGTATCATGAAATACGACTATACAATAGATTATTTCATATAAATTGTAAAATCGAGTGTGCCTCAGTTCCTAAAAATTTAGGAATTGTTGACAGATCTAAACTTTGTCCTTAAATTTTTAAATGTGGAATGTCTTCGAAAATATTTTCATCACAGAGTGTATTCACCTTATTGATAAGACAGTTTGTTATTTATTATACCAACGATTGTGTTTTAAAATCGATATCACTTCAGAAGGTTTTCAAATTACACTATGGGACAATTTTGTAAGTATTTGTTAAAATTGGATCTTTAGAATCGTTGTTATGAGTACTTAGTGTTGTTATGAGACGGGTATAGCTTGGTCAGCTGCTTTGGTGTGCTTCTTATTATTATTAATGGTTAAAGGAAAATAATCATCTATAATGACGACAGAATACATGTATGTCAATTAGCATATACATGCCGGCTGATGATTTAAGTAATACGTATATTAAGCTTTATTGATGAAAGCTAGATCAAGCTTATAAACACGATTCCATTACGAGCATATACCAACTACTAGATGTTGCAATAACTCTAACACTTTGTTCTAAAACTGGCAATATATTGAAGACAGTGGAGAATATTGATCTTCGAGTTATTAAATTTTGACAGTTTACAATTATATTTTTGACGGTTTTCCACAGGCAATTGGTGGCCCATATCGTGTCAACAATCTGACTCCATCGGTTTCGATCACGAGCCAACTCTTCAAACCGTAGTAGGCAGTTTGAAGATGCTAGATCGTTCTCTACGCCGTGAAGTCATCGTCACCGACAGCGACCTCTTCGCCTGATCAGCACGCAGAACGTGACCGAGCCAGCGTACACGCTGTCCTTTGATTTCATGCACGATATCAGGAATTTGCATACAATTCCTGATCTCGTGATTGAAAAGAACTCGGTAAGTGCCATCGACGTCGCGTTTTGGACCATATATCACACGCATGATTCTTCTCTCGAATGTTAGAAGCCATCTTTCGTACTCATCCGTCAAGGTACAACTCTCACATCCATACATGACAACGGGTCTGATCAACACTCTGTACAGTTTCAGCTTATCCGTATTTGCAAGATATTTTGATTTCAGAAGTGGACATAGAGGATACAAAGCCCGATTGCCAGCGGCAAGATGAACCTTGATATCCTCTCCCACACTATTATCGTGAGTAATGAGAGATCCAAGATACTTAAATCTCATCACTCCTTCAAACGTGTGGTTACCACTACTGAAATTACTTGCGTCTTGGTCTCGAAAACCAGAGATCATATATTTGGTTTTTGACTCGTTGATTTTGAGACCAACGGAAGCTGAACACTGTTCCAGTGGATCAAGTATCTCTTTCACTCCATTGCCATTTAATCCAATCACACAGATATCATCTGCATAAGCAAGAAGTTGACTGGATTGTCGGAATAAGATGTTGTCCTGAGGTGTTTCACTTTTACGAAGGATGTATTCCAACATGAGATTAAAAAGTATCGGGGACAGCGCATCTTCTTGTCGAACACCGGAATTGATTGCAGAAGTTCTCGATAGCCTGTTCTCAACTTTAACACAGCATTGTGACTGCGTTACTGTCATTTTACACAGATGTACATATTTTTTCGGTATTCCCAAATATTCAAGCGCATACCATAATCTCTCTCGGTTGATCGAGTCATAGGCTTGCTTGAAATCTAGGAATACCTAGTGTACATCGCGAGATGTTTCGTAGTACTTGGAAAGAATCATCCGCAGCGAAAAAACTTGATCAGTGACTGACCGATTTGGACGAAATCCTCCGTGGAAGTCACCGACAATTTCCTCCGCTAAAGGAGTAATTTATATATTTATATGCGATCATCTAGCAAAGTTGTATAAAAATAATATCGGTACTCTACCATTTTCTGCAACTTCTCTATCATCAATAAGAGTTTATGTCTATGATAACCATAACCAAAGTTACATAGAGGAACCGGTAGCTGAGCACCAATGGGGTTTTGATGGTAAAATATTAGTGCAACTCAACTCAGATAATAAACGGTTCAATACATCAAATCGGTACATTTTCTGCTCTAACGCCACGGAAATCATGCTGGACCAAAAAATTTTTGAGCGAATATGTAAATTGGCTTTGCCGTCGGAAATAATAAAACCGGAGATAATATCGATCCAAGGAGTTCCAGGCTGTGGCAAATCTACTTGGATATTAAATGCTCATTTACTAGGAAGGGATCTCGTTCTTAGTTCAACAAAACATGGTATTAGTGACATAAAAGAGAAAATTGAATCACGATGCATGGATGCTGGTGTAAATTATGAAGATATTAAAACAAACTATCGTACCATTGCCTCTTATCTCCTAAATGGTACTAAAAAATATAACACAGTGTATATTGACGAGTACATGATGGTTCATGCGGGCTTATTAGGTTTGGTAGCTCGGTTGAGCGAATGTCGGAAAATGTTTATCCTGGGAGATCAAAATCAAATACCTTATATAGACAGATTGAATTACGTCAATATGCGATTTTTTGATGCTAATATGTACTCAACTAACTCGAAATATCTAAGAACAACTTATAGATGTCCAGCTGATGTGACATACGCATTAAAAGAAATATATCCGGGCATCTGTACCACTAACATCGCTTCTAACACCATTCGTTTTACCATTATTAAATCAATTACTGACATTCCAATATCGCCGAATACATTATATTTGACGTTCACGAAGTCTGATAAATGGGAATTAACTAGCAAATGTAAACTGCCGGAGTCAAGCAAAATTCTAACTATCCATGAAGCTCAAGGTTTAACATCTTCAAATGTAATTTGTGTTCGACTGTCGGGTAAAAAAATTAAACTGTTTGACAGCTTACCACATGCAATAGTAGCATTAAGCAGACACACACTCACATTTCAATACTTTTCTCAAGCAGAAGGTGACCAACTTCATAAGTTGCTAAATAAAGCTATCCATGCAAATGAACAAAATCTACACGAAATCACGAATAAACCTGAATACAAATCACTAAGTCCAAGTAACAGAGCCTTGAAAGCCAACGCACTGAGGAAAACAAAACTTACATTTTATTTTCAAAATGTAAATAAAATGTCGTCGAAAGCTGCCATGTTTCATAATTTCGTTTTAAAAACATTATTTCCCGTATATATAATTTGTGAGACGTCATTTAACAAAGAGATCCTGAGTTCTGAATTTTTTCCCAGCCAGTATGTTGTTTACAGATGTGATCGTTCACCAGAAACCAGTACTAAAAAATCTGGTGGTGGAGTATTAATAGCTATTGACACTTCTGTACCCTGTGAGCTCGTTGAATTAAAAAGCGTGTCTATTGAACAATTATGCGTAAAAATATCGATCAACAAAACAACATTATATATCTACGTTGTATATATTCCACCTGACGCATCGATATTATCATATACTACATGCTGCGACTCAATTATAGAAATCAACAATATGGCTAATCAATCTGACATTATTTTAATCACGGGTGACTTCAATTTTCCTTCTATTAATTGGACCTTAGACGAGGAATTGGATGAAATTTTACCAATGAATATTACGTCGGATGAGGAACATTTGTTCACTGATACTATTTACGACTCAAACCTGAGCCAAATTTGCCAAATACAAAATGGCTTAGATAGAACTCTTGACTTGATATTTACAAATGAACGAAGTGCATTTAAGGTAAATCAATCAGAAACGCCTTTTGTTGTTAATGATGTTCACCATAAATCAATTGAAATCATATTGGAAATCGAGAACATCAACAAAAAATTCAGTCACAAAAGCTCGAGGCCTTTCTACAACTTCAGGAAAGCAGACACTATTAATCTCCATCATTACATTGAACGTGTCGACTGGATGAAAGAACTAAACAGCAGCAATATAGAAGAAAATGTAGACAAATTTTATAACATCATATATCAAGGTATAGAAGTATATGTGCCTTTAACTGCGGTAAAACTTGATAAATATCCACCATGGTATGACGATAAACTCATCAATTTGAAGAACAAGAAGGATAAAGCCTATAAAAAAACATTAAAACAATATTCCGAGGCTAGTAAGCTTAAATATGCAGAATGTAACCAACATTTCGAAAACTATTTTGAGACTAAATACAAGACTTACATAACTTGTATTAAAGACAAAATTAAAAATGATCCAAAGCACTTTTGGAGCTTTTTTAAGACAAAACGTGAAATCAACGGTTTTCCTGCATATATGACATTCAAAGAAGGGAAATCATCGGACGCGCAAGTCATATCCAACATGTTCGCTGAGTTTTTTCAATCTGTATTTAGACCAGAAGACGTTAATAAATACGAAAATCCCCACCATGCTAGTGTAGGGAACCTGTCCATTGAAATACCACATATTACAATAGAAGATATAAACAAGGCTCTAAAAACATTCGGCGATGGTTGCGGTCCTGACCAAATACCAGCTTCTTTTTTGAAAGAATACACCAGTTTGGAACTACCTCTTTGCATGCTGTTCAATCAGTCGCTGAGATTGGGACAGTTTCCTAAAAAATGGAAAATAACCAGAATAACCCCGTTATTTAAAACTGGGGATAGAAGTGATGTATCATGTTATAGAGGTATAACGTCGATTTCATCTATACCCAAATTATTTGAACTAGTAATATGTAATTCCTTCAAAGAAGTGGTGCCTCGACATGTTTCACCGTACCAACATGGGTTCATGCCTAAGAGATCAACATCTACAAACCTTATTGAATTTACCAGCAGCACAATCAAAGTTATTGAAAGCCACAAGCAAGTTGACGTGGTGTACACAGACTTTGCCAAGGCGTTTGACTCCATTAGCCATTGTAAAGCACTAGAACGTTTATACTCATTTGGATTCTCAAACAACTATGTGGCTTGGTTTAAATCTTACTTAAGCAACCGCATCCAATACATCGACATTGGTAATAGCAGGTCCAAGCCAATTCAAGCTACATCGGGTTTTCCACAAGGTTCTCATCTTGGTCCTTGGATTTTTACCATTTTCATCGACGCAATAACTGAAGTCATTCTACACTCTAAAATTTTAATGTTTGCTGATGACCTCAAAATATATAGAACTGTCGAGAACTTAAGCGATGCCGAGAAACTTCAAGAGGACATTGACAATTTAGCGATATGGTGTGAGTCAAATCTTCTTAGTCTGAACATCAATAAGTGTAAGACTTTATCATTCCACCGGAAATTAAATCCAGTTTTAAAACATTACGAAGTAAACAATATGCCACTAAAGCGAGTATCAGAGATCAAAGACCTCGGTGTTATTTTCGTGGAAAATATGAGCAGTAACAAACATATAGAACAAAGTGTTGCTAAATCTAATTCTATGTGGGGTTTTATTAAACGATGGACGGGAGACATTTATGACCTGGAGACAATTAAGATTCTGTATTTCGCATACGTACGTTCGCAACTGGAATATGCTGTTACTGTTTGGTGTCCATTTTATGATACAAACATCAGTAAACTTGAGGGTATTCAGAAAAAGTTTATCCGTCACTTAACTTGGAAAAGCGGTTGGGAGTATGATTACGAATTACCATACCATGAAAACCTGCAACGTTTACCACCATATCTGGATGGCTGCAAAACAAACAACATAGCAACTCTGGAAAATAGACGTGAGCTTTTAAAGTGTTCGTTTGTTGGTAATATTTTATTAGGCCACATTGACGCACAATCAATACTGGAAAATTTACAAATTAAAGTACCCAGTAGACATCTAAGAAGAAATGAGTTCTTGCAAGTTGATGTCCATAGAACCAACTATGGTTCTAATGAACCGATTAACATGATGTGCAAAAGCTTTAATCACATAAATCACCTGTTCGATTTTACTTCTAGCAAGGAAACCTTAAAACGAAGATTGAAGCAACACTTTGCTTCTTCCTGATTTTTATTATTATTTTATATGTCTGACTATAACGTCATTTTTAATGTCAAGTCGTATTTGTAGACTTATTTATAAATAAATAAATAAATAAATAAATTCTTCCCAAGATAATGTATGACAGTAACTTATATGCTGTGCAAAGGAGAGCTATACCGCGATAATTCTCGCATTTCAAGCGATCACTCTTCTTGAAAATTGGGCATAACGCGGCCACTTTCCATTCTTTGGGCATAACTTCATTTTGCCATACCAATCGAACAAGGTCGAAAAGACAGTTCCACAAAGTAATCCCTCCGAATATCAAGAGCTCTGAACTAATGCAATCAACCGCTGGTGAACGATTTTTCTTTAATTTCTGCATGGCCATTGTGAGTTCCTCATAGGATGGATCCTCAATGAACATCTCTGCGGTCCGTATTTAAGGGGAATTCAAACACAGCTTGTGATACATGTGCAACATTAAGTAAATCAGAAAAATGTTCACGCCATGTATCGAGTACCGCATCGACGTTAACACAGAGGTTTCCATCCTGGTCCCGAATGGCAGTTGACCGAGATCTTAAGGTATGGTGCAATTCGGTGATTCCTTTAAAGAAACCACGCGAGTTGTGCTCATTGCTGAGTTGTTGTACTCTTAAGACCTTGGCCTTCCACCATTCGCGCTTCTTCAGTCTACAAATGCGTTTAGCTGTCCTCCTAGCAATAACTGCTTTGTTTTTCCTTGCGATTGTAAACCGAATCTGTGCTTCATTATAGGCTATATTTCGTTGCTCAACAGCAAGACGACACTCCTCATCAAACCAATCATTTTTGGGCTTAGTTTTCACTATACCGAGAGTGTGCTGGGCAGCATCGACAACCGAAGTTTTCAATACTTCTCAGACACTGTTCACATCATCAGATTGGTAATTGGACTGCATATTGCTATTGCTGACAAGATCTTGATATTTTCGTTGCGTTTCTTTATTTATCAGACCTTCACAGGAGAATCGCGTTTTATATTGCCCTGTCCTCCCTGACTTGTACGAACATTTCCGTCGTAGCTTTGCAGCAACCATAAAATGGTCACTGCCTACGAATTTTGTTGACGACCGATACGATCTCACGTCTTGAACAACCCGAGCCCGGTTTTTTGAAATCAACACATGGTCAATTTGGCTTCGGGATGTTTTACGTGGATGTGTCCATGTTTCTAAGTCATCATAGTTATGATCGAGTCATAGATCTGCTTGAAATGTACGAATACCTGGTGTACATCGCGAGATGTTTCGAAATACTTGGAAAGAATCATCCCTAGCGAAAAATTGTTTTGACAGTTACCAACTAAAAAATTCACTCTACATTTATTCTCATAGTTTACGTTGAGACAGAATCAACATTACGTTGAGACAGAATCAACTCGTATACATTCCCAAAAATATAAATCAAATGACAAAATTAATCTCAGATTCATTTATTTATTATAAAAATTTACCATCCCCATCAAAGCTACAAAATATTTAATCAATTTTAATAAATCGTAATTAAATTTCAACATATAATCCATTTATAGTCCCACCTTGCGACACTTTGTTTATTGCCGCAAAGAAATTTATCACAAGACATTAAAATCGGGGCATTAATGATCTGAAAGCTTTTGCGCTTAATAAAATACTATTGGATATCCTGGGTATTGTGGTTGAGGATGATAGAATGGATATGGTGGACCTGAACCTGGTTCAAACGACTCATCATAGTCGAGATTGGGTAGATGGGGTAATCCACGCTCCTGTATTAATGATTGATCGATTGGGACGACACCATCGTATAGTGGCCCCGAATATTGTTGATACTGTTCGGGATTAACATGTGTTCGAACAAAGTTCAAATATGAGTTATAATTTGGTGGAACTAATGGATATTGGTTGGGAATGATTTGTTCGGGAGCGATTGCCAATGGAAAACTTGGTTCATTGTAGTCTGGTTTTTGAGTTTTTAAACGATTAGTATTATCCTTCTCGATAAAACCGGTTTCTTTGTCGTTCCCATTTTGATTTGTAACTTTTAAAAGCTTCTCCTCCAATTCCGATTGAATATCTGAATCGGAAACACGAGCATCCGATTTATATTGTGGCCCAACTAAAACACCAACATTTTGTTCGATCGAGCTCTCGGCCAAACCGTATTTCCCTTTGAGTGGAAGATTTAATCGTTCCGTTACCGATGTCCTGAGTTTTGGTAGCACAGTGGGGTCGGATTTTTGAATTGGTATTCCTAATTCATCAACTTCTTGGAGAGATAGACCAGCGATTGCAGTTGCTACAGGATTTGCAACGGCTAGACCACCATTGCCTACGATTGCTGTAGCTTGTGGACGCGATGATGCAACTCCACCTTTTCCGGCAATAGCCAATCCTAAAAGGAGTTATATATTATATTAAATCTATATACAAACAAAATTATTTAAAATAGTTTACCAACTGGTTTTGCCTCTGCAATTGATGCGTCCTCATCGGGTGCGTTCACGATATGTGCATCTCGGACCGTTGTAGTACTACTTCTCTGGGTTGTGTACTGTAGTTTGAATTGTTCTTCAATTTTTGAATCATCGAACACTTTGTCAAAATCAGTGCTAGGCGGTCGTTTATTTGCAGACAGTGCATCTAGTCGGTCCAGAGTGTCTTGAATTTTTCCATCAACATTGATTAGGCTTTGGGTTTCTGAATCAAAACGATTTGGTATTAGTGAATATAAAATGTACGAATACTAACTGAATAGTTACCGTCAAATAATAGTTTGAATTCATCTTTTAGTCCACTTTCACGTTGAATGTGGGCCAATTTTTGTGCTGAAACACCCAATTTCTCCAGGTTTTCAGTATACTCCCGTTGACTGTCATCGGTTAGGACGCCTGTTTTTTTAACCTTTTCCTGTAATTTAACCAATTCCGAAGCTGCTTTTTGTATTTCATACAAATTATAGTAGAACGATTCTTTTGGTTTCGGAGGCGTCATGCCACTTATTTTCGCGTCGTCATCTTTAACGATCTCCGTTTCGATGCTGCCATCTGGTTTCTTGCGTATTTGTAATGTTTGGCCTTTGGCACCTCCGTAAAATGGTAGAGTTATAATATCTTCGTTGTCTGACGGTACCACTTGCCATTCATTTGCATCATCAATGCTACTGTCGTCTTTCGCCGATGGTCTACTTTTGTGTATCATTATATTAAATTTACGTGCCAAAGTTATTAAAATATATTTTTAAGTCTACTGCAAACTAACTAATTATTAAATAGAGAGACTTAAGTCTAATAAGATAAGCAACAACATGTATTGGATGCAAAGTTTTGTACATATAAGAAGTGACAAGCTTTCGGAAGCACTATAATAAAAAGACATATGTAGGTAGTAATGATGATGTATGAAATTATTCAGGACTGTACAAGAGACATGCTTATATAATCTATTTGTTCTATCCGTGCAATCGGTATTGATAAGCTGGCAAAATAATAATACGTGACATTGTTTTATATATTTTGATTATTTATTAATTTAAAATTAAAAATTCATATTTACAAAAGTTTATTTTATCCTTCTTATTATTTGGTAAATGAGTAAATTTGAAGAAGGTAGCAAGAATGAAAATATACTGGTAGAAATGTAACTCGTTCAGATCTATTCTAATATAATGACACTAAATTAGCCTCAGAAGTGGTTAAGCTTACACTTTAATTTTACAATATTGATTACGACGTCTAACCAGAAAGTACTTATCGGGATGCTACCTCTCTATAAAATCTTATGACTGTACCAGTATCTTCACTCCTGCTAACTCAGACTATTTAAATTATTCTATTAGCATCTAAACTTATTTCGATTTCAAATAGTTCAAAATCAAATCAGCTGATGCATGGGCTCGCCCACCTGGACCAGCAATGGCAACCGAATCCGGTCGAAATAATACCCGCGTAACTGTCCCGGGTCGAATATATGCCCGTGATAGGGGCGACGAAATAGCTGTACCATCATTACCCACAATCGCTCGAGCTGATGGCTCCAAAATCAATGATGCATCGCCGTTATTAGTTCGTGGACCGTTTCCAAATAAATCGGGTACTCGGGGAACGGGTCGATCGGCTGCTGTTGATCCCGTCGCCATCGCGACTGGTACTAAAACTCGAGCAAACTTTTGTCGATTCTTGAGTGAAGCACTTTTTTGTTGTTGCCTGTATTTGATTGGTAATTTCACTAATCTCGATGGTCGTATTTGTTGATTAACTGGTATTTTAATCAGTCTCGATGGGCGATTTTCCTCGTTCAACGGTAATCGAATTAATCGGGCACCTGGTGCCAATTTAATCGATTCAATTATAAACCGATTCGAATTTTCGGTTTGAATCGCCCGAATTATTTGCACATCTTGGACTAGTTTGGCTTTCTTCTGCGGCGGTGGCGTAAGTGAAATAATTTTTTCCGGTACTGGTGCTACAACATTTGATGGTGTTGTCGATTCAGTCGGTTTTGGTGTTGTTGTAGTTGTTGTTGTGGTTGTCGGTTCAATTTCATTAGCGGCAACTAGTGAATAAATTGGAACAGCAACTGGTATTACTGGTTGGGGATGGACTGCGTGTAATACCAATGATTGATGCGGTTGGAAGAATGGTAGATGGGTACCACCCCAGCTTGTAATACTGTCGGTCTGCCATCTAAATTCATAGTTTGTTTTAAATTTATACATTTTACAATAGCAAAAATTAAGAATAGAAGAATTGTGAGGTTTAGTCACTTACAAAAATAACAACACGAATTTCATGCAACATGCAAATAAAAACACTGGGTTAAGATTTATCATTTTTGTTTTTGCAAAATACTCTGTATTGAACGGATACATTCAATTATAATTTACATTTTATAGTCTAATAGTAATCACAATAATCATTCACCAAAGACACTCGACATTTTTAATTTAACCCCATATCTGGCAAGTCATATATACATACACACAAAAATACTTAATATGTAAATAATTTTTAAGATTATGGGTTGTAATATACAATTGGTCCGGTAGCGACGAGCATGCCCTCCTCTGGTATCGATCGTGCGGATGCTTTGAGTGCAATTTTTTGTAAATCAATATGTTCGGGTATCGAGACAACTCGTGCACCTGGTCCGGCTATAGATAGGCCACGAGGATGTGTCAGTGCTAGACCACCAGGACCGACAATTGCAGTTCCACCACTGCCGGCGGTTGCGACACCACCAGGACCTGCGATCGCGATACCACCTTTTCGAACTTTTAATCGTTGGATCACAATTCCGCCATCCTTCATGACATCCTTTATGGCTAAACTTGCGGGTGTCTGAAATAGTTGTCCAAAACTTGGTGCTTTAAGTGTTTCCTTTTCAGGTTCAGTCGATGTTACCTTAGTAGCTGCTGAAATGGTCGGTTTTTTAGTTCCCAATTTGCTTGGCGAGCCGCTTATGCCGAACGTCTTCAAATTAGATGGACGCTCATTCGATTGTACTAAAGTAGTTGATTCTTGTTTCTCTCTTTCGCTTGATAATCGAGCTTTTTTCGAAAGCTTTTCGGCTGGAATATCTTCCATCATATATTTATCGTTGTGCACTCGTGGCACTTTAGTGGTTGTTTCTTCATCACTTTCATCTTCCATTACGGCTTCTATGTCGGCCATATCATCAGACGCAATTGCAGTAAGTAAATCTTCAACCTCACTATTTTGCTCTTTTACTTTTTTGGTCTTTTTAAATTTTGTCATTTTATCTTCACGATAGTTTGGATCGGTTAAGCTTTTCGGAAGTGTACTATAAACATATATACTGCCATCATCCAAATCGTCGTCATCTTCAATTTCTTCAGATCTAAATAATCTGGGTTGATCGCGTAACGGTAAATGCAAATATGGAGCCGGATAGTAATATGTCTGTTGATTGAACGGGCTTGGTACAAATCCAAATACTTGTTTAGCTAGATAGCGTGGACTCGATTCTTGATTGCTTGGAGTTCGTAGAAACACTGGTAAATGAAGCTGTTCAGTAGCACGAGGATAAAAATAACCTTCATGCCCACTATTCATTGTCGTTACTTTTGACGAGAATGCCCTTTTGGTATATCCAAGAGCTTCGTTAATTTTGGCAATTTCATCGTATATCCGTTTAGTTTCCTCGGACTGGTAGGGCAATCGAACTTTTGTACTATCTTCGGATGGGATTTCAATTAATCGTTGTTTCACAATCCTAAAATATATAAGACGGTGTTAAAATGGTTGGATTGAGTACAGGGCTAAAAAAATATGATTTTGGTATTTACAGTAAGTAGATTGTTTGGTGTTAGTGTATATTTGGCATATAAGTAAGTTTTACTTACCATAACTATTTATATATAGTAAAAATCATTAATACAAATTTATAATATACAGGGTTCGTCATAACATTGGAGTTTAACTGGTCGATTTGATAATGTTCGTCTTTATGTCCGTATCATCATCTAAAATTCAGTTGAGTGTCAAGTAGGGTCGGTCTCATCTCTATATTACAATACTCTTCACACCATAATTATTAAGAACAAAAAACAAACTTCAAGAATAACAAACTATATTTGCATATAATTAATTTTAAGAACTGGATATTTAATCTTCACATACCTTTAATTATTTATTATTCTATAAAATATAACAGTTTATACAATTTTTCACATAAGTATTCCACTTTACATATAATATATTATACAGCACCGTCACGTATTAATTGTACAACTATCGACATAACTACAATATACAATCTGTTAATTAATTGTGATAACGATTGTGTACGATACAAACAGGTATCGGATAGTGTGGCTTCGAAAAGCATCTATCGCGGTTCATATGATGAAAATGGTTGAAGAGCATAAAATTAGGGCATGCATAAATGAAAATGAAAGCGGGTTACAATAAAGTTAAATTTAGATATTAGTAAAAGCTTATTAATATAGGTACTATTTACATATAATTACAAAGCTTTACAGTATACACATATACAGGTAAATTACTTACTCGACGTGAGGTTTTGATTCTAACCCAACGATGCTGATTATAAGTACAAGTCCCTGAAATGAAACGTTTTAAAAATATATTAACCAACTGATTTTATATAATTATAAATCTAATCTGTGAACGAACTCCTTAACAAATAACCAAACTGTCGGTTACAAAACATTCAGTAAAGACAACATTTGCATCATAGAGAAGTAGAAAAATTCTGACCAGCAATTCATAGTCTAGTGAAAAAATTTGAGTACAAATTTTCGCTGCTGGATATTCCCATGCCAGGTTGGACGAAGAGTTCTGATAATAGTACTTCTGCTTAAGCGTCCGTAGCAAACGAACCAATACAATCTTGGCTTACACCCTTATAAGATTCAGTTAACACAAAAACTTTAACCACTTGATCTAATGCAGTGACGTACGGTCTCTGATTGAGCTCTTGAAATTTATAGGAAGAAGATAACCAAATTCATCGCAAAATCATTCAAATTCAGTGATGAAGCGCATTTTTGACTTAAGGGGTTGAACATACAGAATATACATGATTGATCAAGTGTAAACTCTAATGTACTTCAAAAAAACACAACTTCATGTACCAAAAAAACTATATGGTGTGGTTTTCATGCTGGTGGTGTCATTGGATCGTTTTTTCGTTGATAAAAATGACCGTCACGTATCGAGAAACCGTCCTATCGAGTGCCCGCCTAGATTGTATGATCGTTAGAAAAGTTCAGAGGCAATATTGAATGAGAGTAAGAAACCATTACCATCGAAATGTTTGGTAGAATGTTCAAAAATTTGGTTCAACGAGTCAACACCATACATATAAAATGTTTTGATTGTACTTCAGTTTTGGTACCAATGAGGGATATGTACAATTTGTACAATCTAAAACATATGAAAGACAGTTTTAACATTTAAGATATCTCGACAACTTTTAGCAAATAGACATATGCACAGTCATGACGCGACAGTACTAGCGAATCACAAAGAATTAAACTCGATATATCAATTTTATTAGTTGATTAATTGTGAGGGATGAGATAATTGTGTTTGCAAATTATTTGAGTTACTTTACACGCCAAAATTTCATGAAAGATTCGTTGTAGTTTCAGTATAGCGATTTTTTAAAGTCGATAACATCACTGATCATAGTACTTATATGTCATGAGGCTGATTATTGAAGTATTCAAAGTGCTCTTCCAAAGTAATATTTTAACTTATAGTACTGACATAAAAGATCAATCGACTCGCGTAATCTGCATTCCAACGGGAGATCATAAATGTGTTGATCAGTGATTCTACAATCAATCAGTGTCGTAATCATGATTAGACCCATTTGGTTGAAATTATTTAGTGACAATGTTTCTTAGGTAGACTGTACCCTTAGAACTAGTTAAACCATCTAACATAGTGTTTATAACGTTCCAGGTATCAATCTGTATATTTCAGGAAACCTTATTTGGGTTTGATTATTGGGAGTATCAGTCGATTCAAATAGAACACAGCTTTAATTCACTTTACTGTTTTGATAGAATTTAATATTCGAGGACTTTTGATCTCTGGAAAAGGCAAATTAATTAATGTAATTTCGCAAAGTCGTTTTAAAGCTACAAAATTGCACTTGGGAAGTGAAAGAAATATTTAAGCCGCTTGTCAAAACTGAAAAACTAATATAATGTGCAGAACACCAACTAAATACTGTACATTCTGATGTTCTTAAAGACAAATTAAAAAAAACTAATCGCATACTTGAAACAAAAAAGCTCTTTTCAATAGTCTGAAGTTTCCAAGTTATATCTCATCATCAGAGGTTTAAGAGACCAAAAATTAGAGGGAACATATTTTAATTCCTTACTGTAACTGCCAAAACTACGACTGCTGTAAATTTTTGTCAAAACGAAAAACATTTTGAATGTTATTGAAATTATAGTTTTATTGGATAGATAATTTTATGCTATTAATGCTTGAATCTGAATTCACCGACTGGTGTGAAGACGGTGCAATCTGGATGTCTAATTTTCACACACTTTTCGCATCAATTGACATTAAATCTCGCTAATAACTCGCAGAACGATCACCACGTTTGCCAGGTGTTTCATTGTTAAATAAAATTTTGTTTGGAAAACCATCATCTATATCAAAATGTATTTCAGCCCATTGGCCGAATCAGCAGTGAATGCGATGACTTTAATCGCGATATATTTACGTTGAATTTTGTAAGCACGTAAACCTTAGATAAAAATCAACCATAAACTGAGTGGACTCATATCCAGTGTTGAGAACGACGTCGAATTGCTTGATTTTGGTCTTCGTTCAAAACACTCAGATGGACGATTATGACGAAAATGGACGTTATACGTTATGCATGATGGGTTTAGCTAACAAAATCATTATTTTGATAGCTCTAAAATCAAACTATTGACAAAGCAAATGCCAAGCTGTCAAATCAGTAGTAAAACAAAACAGTATTGCCAACTTAAAGATGGAAATCTTTGAAATCTATCATTGTTGAAGCTTCTGTGACTATTCTTGGTTTATATTTTATATGTTATTATCACCAATTAGTCTTGACTGTGTAGTCAGTACATCGCAAACTGTTTTGTCATTCTGTAACACTCATACTGGAATGAATGAATCTTTTGAATTTATTTCTTAGTTCAACCACTGTTATAATTCTGTTTATTTCTGTGTGGAAACTACGAATCTATATTGATGATTTCTTTAAGCTGTTGTTTATATAGACCCACGGTTAGATTGTACGTTATTCACGACAAGAGCACATTCAATTGGCCTGGTTTGTTGTTAGATGCACGCTATCTTTGATTTTACATTTTTCAACGGAGCGTTATAGGTATTTAACGCTATCGTAACATGAGATAATTTTGTGTGACTTCTGAAATATTGACAATTCATTTTTTCAAAATCTAGATAATATCGAATAACTTATACAAAAACATGAAACTTTTTTTTTTAGGTTGTATTGAGCTCTGAATAGTGAAATGCACCGAGATAATGATGTAACGTGTTGTAATATCACGTGTTGTAATATCATAAAGCTTTAATTATTGTGCTATATTTGCTCTGAGAATTTGAAATTTATATATGTATATTATTATAAACTATGCCAATTTTGGTCTATCGTATTTATAACAATTCATGGAGTTTCGAACTAAATTGTAAAATTTCTATGAATTGTAAAAGTTTTAGGCGGTTTTTCTTAATAAATATGATGCTTTTAAAAATATGGTATTTGCATCATTAACTGCAGTTTATTAAAAAATGATATTGATGTATATCTATAACAATGAAACCATTTTTTAAATTCTACAATATGTAATAGGGCCAAAGCACTTTGATCCTTTTGAGCCGTTTCTATGCGGTGGAAGGATACAACACTATAATACGTCCAATTTACGTAGACCATCTGTACATCACATATATCAGCTTATATAATAATGATAACAAAGATAGATTAGACAATGCGTTCTGCAGTCCATTGATCTCATTGTGACAGTTAAATGACATAAGCTGTCAGCTTAATGCTAATAATATTCTCATAGCCTCCAATAATTAAAATAGTATTATATAAATTTTTTGAATTCTGAAAATTATATTGTTAAGTTGACATGGACGACCGTTGATGTATATAGATGCAACTAGAGTGAATTAAGCAATCAACCAATGGATGCAATTCGTATATTTAAACATAACCCGTCTATTACTCCGAAACAGTGAATTTTAATTGACATTTAGTTGACTACAGTGATTACAGTGAATTTTAGTTGACATCTGCTTTCTACCCACAAACTAGAAATAAAAGTACTACCCAACTTATGAGAGCCTAAACCGTAACTGAAACAAATTTGTTACCTGTATTAAAAAAAACATATGTTCCACAAATCGTTTTCTTATAATAGATCAGTTCTCAGACTTACTGCTACAAAAATATAGATGTATAGGTTCCACGAACACCAGATCTGAACATAGGTTCCACGAACATCAGAACTGAGCATAGGTTCCACAAATTAAGTCAACTCTTTCATTTAGTATTTTTTCAACCAAACAATTTTATTTAATAACAGATATCTAGTATTTTTAACGAGTACACATATTTCTTTACACAAAACAACAGTTGTGAAAATAGAAAAAATATTTTAAAGACATAATTTCAATCCGTTGTCAGAGGCTTGAGAGAGAGAGAGAGAGAAAAAGAGAGAGAGATGGAAAACAATCTCTAAATACTTATCTCTTCTCTAAATAATCACAAACTATGTTTTTTTTATTATATCACAGAATTATTAGAATAATTCAACTCAAATTCATATGCATCTCGTTTAGCATCTTCGAGGCAACGGAAAATGGTTTAGCCAACAACTAAATTTATATGCGTGTTAGTTCTAAAATTTATTTTCTGTGAACTATACATTAAAAAATGCAACTTGCATAATCCTCGAATTAAATATACCTCGATTCCGATATTATATTAGGTTCGTTGCACATATCAGTCAGCTTTGTGAACGGTGTATAAAAGTTTCAGTAGTTAATAAAAAAGTTAAAAATATTGTTGTAAGCGTGGAAGCTGATTTAAGCGAGCTATGTTTTTATTGTTCAGCGACTCAAGTTAACTTAATTAGAGTTGCCTTTTAATTAGAATTGATGTTAGTTTTAGTTAAGATGAAGACCCATTAGAGTGGGTCTTCATCTCAACTAAAACTAACATCAGAAATATGATTCTCTTGAACATTAATTATATCATGTATACCATATGTAAGGTATGTATGCTGTTAGCAAAGTGAGCTTAAATAAGGTATGAAGTCTGATTTCCATTATGAAATAAATTTTGTCAGTATTTTTTACTGAATGAAAAAACCAAAGCGAGAAAAAAAATCAAAAAAAATACCATTAGAGTGACATAGATCGTTTTTTACTTTTTTCTTTTTTTATAGTGGATATATTTTGACAGATGCGTGAAACATAACCAATAAATTTCAAAATTTTTTTTTGTTTAAAAAAAAACAAACAACACTTTGAATCTACAACAATAAATTTAAAACAATTAAATTAATCCGTATACATTCCCTATAAAATATTTCTCCAGTACTGAATAAAAGTACTTCTCTTGATATATTTTGTCAGTACTGCTATAATTATTTTCGCAGTAACCATAAAAATTTATTCAGAACTGAATAAATTGTGTATACTAGAAATGTTTTTTATTTCTGTCGATATACACTAGAGCCTCTTGAATTTAGTTTTAGTAAAAATTGTGTTTTTTCAGAGCCATCTCGAAGACGGATGTGGTTTTGTACAAACCTAACAAAACGGAACACATATAGAAAAATTTGCAGTTAAATTGAAAAGCAAATAGGGACCTCCCTTAAATGGTTTAACTATCATATGATGAAAATTTATCATTAATTTTCTTACTTTGACGCGCATCGTGTCATATTTGAGCTCGAACTTGGTTCTTTTAACAAATGGTTTTGGTATGTACACACATCGTTTCAAAATCTATTTGTATATTTCAATATATGCAGTTAAACGTGTATTTTTTTAAAATCTAGTAAAGAAACATTTTATTTAGCGACGCAACTCGAGCCTCTAGTGTAAAATCCTTATATGCTCATACTTTAATAAATGTTCCCGCTGAATCGTTCGGTTTGGGTCTTGTGCACATAACGGACAGCTGTTTCTCAGAAAAACTGAACTGGTTAAACAACGTTTAATTGAATATGATCTTAATCTATATACAATGATATCATGGCATCGATTTATGATGGTAAAATATGGCAGGCTAATAAATATTGAAAGTAACTTGTGTTAAACCCACGCAATTCATAAATTATTAAAACTAATACTTGACTGCAGAGCTCTGTGGAATACACTAGCTACATCTATCAAGACTTTCCTGAAATTAAACACATATGTTAACTCTGCTTTAGATAAATTCGGTGTTGAAGAAGTTCCCGAAGGCAATATTAAAACTCTAATGTCAATTGCTGACGTTCTTGAACCGCTTAAGGCAGTTGAAGAACTAAGTAAACAGGAATCAAACCTATTACTGCGGAGATACACTATTCTATATTTTTCAACAACTAAAAAATTGAATTGTTTCATGCAATAACTATAGAAATTAATCAACGCCGAAACGTAGAAATTGTATCACTCTTATATTTTTTTCATCGTGGACGCTACCCCAGATCCAATGAATTTTTTAAATATTCCTCAAAATCATTAATAAAACAAAATAATCTAAAGTGCTATACAGTCGCATATTTCAGTGACTCAGCTGGATGCAGCTGTTATAAGCTCTTCTGATGAAGACGTTTCATCACCTACATCAAACATCGAGTTTTGGTAATGCCTCAATTCGTTTACTGTGCGAAAGCCAGAAGTTTCATTTGGTTCATCTAATAAAAGTAATATTGAAAATGAGTTAGTATAGAGGAGAATGGGAAACAAATAGAAGGAATGGCAATGGGAACACGCTTCCATAAAGCTTTACTTACAATACGTCCAACATCAACAGCATGGGAGCATTTATTTTCAGTATCAGGCATCATGACGTAATTACGAAGTCGCCTTAACACTATACACTCTCAATGCCTTGATATTTTTAAAATATTATTTCACACACAATACTAAATGATAAGTGATTAACTGAACCCATAAATGATTTTTTTTGGGTTCAATTTTTATTATTTGTATGCTGAATACTGAGTACTGAATGAATTGATCTTAAAGTTTTTGTAAACTAAAAATTTATTTAAAAAATTAAATGATAGTCAATTTTTCATATCGTCAGTTAGGTTAGTTTTTGTCGAGTATTTCCGAGTACTCGGATATCAATGAAATAAGTACTCGATTACTCGGGTACTGGTTCAATAGAGTATTTTGGAAACTCTACGCAAATACCAATCATGAGATAAGCGACATCACCCTAGTTGAGCAAGAAACGTAGTTTAATCGAGTACGACAACTCGAGATAAATTAGTTTAAATCTCGCGAAATAGAAAGCTTAGTTTAGTTAAGCTGAAACAATCGTTGAGTAAACTCAACGATTGTTTAAACTTAAAAATAAAGCTCAAAAATTTGTCTTTTGATATTTTTGATAATTCATGGACGAGTTTGCTTGTAACGAATCTCTTTACTACCGCCCGCGTTTTATTCATATCATAAACAGAAATGCTTCAATAACTTAACAAAGTTGCTGTTAACATAATTTTGAAACACTGTTTAAACAATCAACTTACACATTATTGATACTGATGAAGGGAATTAAGCAAGAACTTGGCTAAAATTTAATACAAGAATAGGTGAAGTATAAGTAAAGAGTTTACAACAATTTGTCGCCACCAACTAGAGCAAGAATGAAAATTCACCGAAGTAAAAATCGAGAAAATGAATAGCGCGATGAAATGGACTCACCTTCGACGGAACTATATCATACCAGACATTTAAAAACCAGACATTCATCATACCAGACATTTAGGAACCAGTTCGCAATCACATTGCCAGTAGCAAGCGGCTAGTCTTAAAGAAGAAGTCTGATTTTAGTGTTTCAAAGTAAAGTGAAGATTTTCGAGATTGCCCATCCCCTCCCTAGTGGCAAGCAATTCGTTTTGAATAAAACGTGAGTGTACTTTAGACCACACGACTGAAGTACAACTTCTTTAGCTCCATCTATATATATATATATATATATATATATATATATATATATATATCACACAAAAATAAGGCGGTTTAAATGTGTTTCAATCCAGAAAAAGTTCCCTATTGTTATCCCTTAGGATAAAATTAACACCACAGGTTTGTGTTCAAAATTCAAATTATCCGAAATGATAAACTAATATTTTGTTCGCACAATTCGGTGTTACCGGACAAATCCCACAGCAAATTTTGATTCAGGGGAACTCCACTGCGGCGAATGTCCGAATTTACCGGTAAATGTCCGAATTTATCAAAATGTGAACCGAAGTGTATCGAAATCTATTAATAGACTCTATATAATCCGTTCCTACGTGCGGCACGCAGTGCGACATGTTTGCTTATCCCGGCTCCTACGTCCCTCGAAGTCAAAATCTAAAGCCCCTCGGAGGGCTAAGCGGGGGGGGGGGGCACAGCGACCTCCCGCGTGTCCGTGAGAGTTACCGAAGCTGTTAGCCTTTACAATTCTAGAAAATCATACTAGGGTCTTCTACGAAATCATTCTAGGGTCTATTACGAAATCATTTATTAATGCAAAAAATGAAAGAGTAAATGTGAATATAGTCTAAATTTGCAGGTAAACGTAGATTGAACAATTATTTACCAAAGGGATAGGTAAATTCGGACATTTACCGGTAAATTCGGACATTCGCCGCATTTCGGTCTTTAACCGTAACATATATATATATATATATATATATATATATATATATATATATATATATATATTTATATTTATTATTATACAATAGAGTTTTTATTTATTTATTTTAATTCATTATTTTCATTATCAGATACATCAGTAATTTCTGTCGTTGATTGTAGGATCGAGACAAAAGACTTATGGTATGAGAAATAAGATACAAATATCTTCGATTGAAAATAAAAAAGATATCTAGAGATAATTGCATCGATTTTTGTTCCATGTCTTGTGGTATAGGCTCATTTCGATTATTATTCAATTGTAGTTCTAAATTATCTTGTAGAAAGTTTACCAAGAGTTGTTCATCTTCCGACTTGAAATTAACATTGAAATCTCCTGCTTAAATTAGTGGCTTATAATATTATTAACTATATGTTATTGGGCAAAATGAAAGCAACTACCATTTTATGAGGTTGGTTTCATCGTCCAATATATCACCAATTGATGACTGACCAATAAATAAATAAAAAATTTCGCGAATATGTCGTTAGTAATAAAATGTCCATTTTCGAAGTTACTATATATTCGAGACATAATTTGAATTCTAATAAATTGCAACTCCTGCTGATCTAACATTTGTACGCTTAAATTTCGCAATACTTTTAAAATTCGTGATGTATAGATTACATCGTCATCCTACCAGGTTTCATATAGAAACAAAATATTGCTTGCATCAATTACGGGATCGCTCAAGTCCTACACGTGTTTTCTGAGACTTTGGCAATTGAAAGTAACCATGGAAAACATTTACTCATTTTTTCAATAAGCGTTCTATCTATCAATATTCAACGATAATCGGCGAAATTCATCTTGTATGATTGATGTATCATTTTTTCGACCATGATAAAATATATGTATTATCATACTCTTGTGGCACTATGAACATACCTTCAATACTGGTAACTCGTGGTAGAGCAACGTATAGTAATGATAGAGAATGAGTCCTTTGATATTCATAAACAACTTCATTGAATATTCCACGTTGGGATTAATGAATTGTCATGGCACGTCCTGATGCTAAAGGAAAATATTTCGTTTTACGTTCATTGTTTTGTTATATTATTCATGGCAATGATGGATCGTTGGTCTCGCCAGATTACACTTCTCATAACGCATTTTCCAGATTACTCCCCAACTTGTAAAGAAGTTTTACTTAAAAACATGAAATAGTAAATTTGGCGTGAATAATCCGGATACGAACCGTATAGAGAGTCGTCACGATTGTTGGCAATTTTTAAACTATTTGCATCAACATAATTTACAATATACCATTATATGATTCCGAATTTAAGGCGGAACAAGTCAAACAGTAATAACGTAAGTTGAATTCTGTTTGAACGATATATGATGGACAAACTGACCTAACAAAACATCAGAATCGTTCAATTTAGTTTCGAATCTTAATAGAGTACAACCAAGGCTGTAACGGGTTAGCGAATTTTGAAACCCTCTGTTAACACAATAAACTAACCTAGCATTGATATTTATAGCCCCACAACCATAATACTTTCTGTGTTTCAAGCACTAAGATGTGGATATTCTCAATTATCTTAGTCAACCATCAACAATCACCATTAGTCATTCCTAATTTTTTCTTGAGGCGCTATGAAACAAATTGATAACGATTCGAATCAAATCAATTATAAATTCGAAATGAATGTTATTTGTTAATAAATGTCAAAATATATTAATTCAATTATTTCAAAGAAACAGAAATCATTCGTTTTCTTATTCATTTCGTTTTCTATATAAACAACTAGCCCATAAATGTCATTAAGATGCAATTGTAAAAAATCAAGTTCAATGCTTACATGTATATATGTACAATCGCGTTATAAATAACCACCTTCAAAACAGCTTAAGCAAGTTATTTAATATCCATTTTAATCTTATGTTACAGCACACCTACATATTGATATTGTTATTCGCGCATAGTGAAACCGTAAAATAAAACTTAAATCGTGCCTTTAAGAAATTCCAATTAGAAAATAAAAGTCATCAAATTAAAAAGATTTCTGGCGGCTTATGGAGATATTTAAAAACACACCGCATGCAGGCATGATGTTTCATCTAATATACGAGTTTATGTGTTTACATTCAATTCGTTTGTATATATATATTGTGTACTGTCTATTCTAAATCTAAGTTCGATGATCTTTGAATATATCTTTGTTATGTCAAATTATATAGTTTCTTTGATCATACCATTGCGTATACACACATAGGTATTCAGCGTCTAATATCGTTTTGGTAGTTCATGTTTGTGTAACATACGATTTTTTTTGGCAATTACTAATAATTGCTTTTACTATGAAACGTGTGCTTAGAATTAATTTCCAGGTGATTCAATTTGTTACCAAACCGAATACAGACTATACGCGACTGTTTCGGAATTAATTTTATTAAACTTAAATAAATAAGTATATATTGTGCATAAACGAATAAAGAAAGGTATAACTAATGGTTTATTTAAGATTGATCGAAGAAATGTCAAGGTCTCGGTATAAAAACTATATACTGTCACTAACGAAAATAAATATGTTAATAACATCACGTCTAATCCATATCGAACACCTTAATCGATATGATTTTTCAATTCTAATTTGTATCCTCCCAAAAAAAACCGAATAAAATTTGCATTCGAACCGTAAATCTAATAATAATTTGTTACTCGTATATACGGTTCAATGAACTGGTATAAGAAAAAGCTCATGTAGCCGCAAATCAATAAAAAATAATTACATGTTATAATTATATTGTAAAATATTACAAAGGGCAGTAAAAGCGTTAAATCCAGTAACTTGACTGTCAAGATCAAGTGTACAAGACCTTGATTTGTAACACGAAGATTTAATCAATAAACTTGAATAATGACTTTGAATAAAACGAGAAACCCGAAAAATTTATGTCATTTCACTTTACTCAGCCCCAATAAGTTTTGTTTTGACCGAATTCCTATACAGTACTATATACACAATTACACAGCACACATGACTCAAAGTATAATATTTATATATGTAATCTTACCACAAGTATTTTCATTTCGATTGATATAAGATAACACACACTTTTCTTCAACACTCTTCACCACAGTTTACTATATATAGACGAGTTGATTTTTAACAAAAAAAAAAAATCAAATCACTGAGTGATTGCAATAAGCCACCAGAAAATAAGTCACTTGGATAAAATATTATTTTGAGTGTCTGTTGTTTGTTGAACAATAAATAAATATCAACTGTACATTTTTCTTTAACACAATCTGAATTTAAAAACTTTTTTTTTAATAAAAAAATTTTTTTTTGATTCAAACAACACAAAAAACAATTGTAAAGCTCAACAACATGAAATAAGGTGGGGAGTTTAGTGTGAATGAAGTAAGGTATAAAGTAAGTAAGGTATAAAGTCAAAGAGATTTGTAAGTTACATTTTTTTTTTATATTATATTCCTAACGGTAGTTTGGTTATTCGCTTTTTGCGCTATTTCGTCTTGAGGAGATATATACATACATAAGAAGTAAAATTAATTTTTTTGTTATTAATAATTTATTTTTGGTTGGTTCGATCTAGCGTACAAATCATTGGTCAAAATATTTAAACTGAGGATGGAATTTCGTTTGGGGTTTTTACGTGGCATCACCATAGGTAAAATAATTACAAATACTTGACGAATTATTTTCATATATATAGTCATCAGGTTTAGTTTTTCACCATTCTGAAATATAGAACTTACCACCAGGTTACACGCGGGTACTATATATATATAGTTGTTGTTCAACTTAATTCAGGTTTTGTATAAAACAACAATTACCTGTACACTAAGAAATGATTTTAGATTTGTTTCGTCGATGAACGAGATAAATAAAGTATAATGTATGCAACCTTCATGCCCTTCATAATATAGACATTAAAAATTGAGCGTCGATTCCACAAAATGATAAGAGCACTTTCTTATTTAACCCTTTTCGTTAAAACCGAAATTTATATGGTTAATATGTAAACTACACATTAGGTTGAATTAATAGATTCAATAATTAGGCGCTTGCAGTGGAACAAATTAGTCATAACAATATTTGTATTGTATGTACATAAATATAGAAGGCAAGCGTGTTCACGTAGAGCACCGCGAATCCTCTAGTATAGCTATACCTTTTTCAAAATTAGTTGAAAACGGGATATCGCTCAGACCGGTCACTCCAACTATATCAACATTGGATTAAATTCAAACGATGGTTTCAACAGACATTGCTAATTGGTGAGTATTAGCAAGTCTTGTTTTAAAAAGCGAATTGATTAAAGTACAGACACCAATCTTAATCAAACAAAATATGCTATACATTTCTAACCAGAAAGAATCGAGCACCCGTCTAGAACAACGAACTCCTAAGTTCAATAGAAACCTCGCAGGTTGTGAATATCACACATTACGTAAACTAACCTATTGGCTTACAGATTTGATTGATTTTTATATCTCGAAAGGAGTAGCCTCAAATTAAATTGAATTCGAAGGCATTGACGACTTTTTTTCCGATCACTGGGACCTGAAGCTGTCAAAAAATTATTTTCTTTGGAAAGCAACTAAAAGATACCAGATGCCGATAATCCAAGTGCCACCTATAAGGAACAAAAATGGAGAATGGGTGCGACATAATGAAGAAAAAGCGGAATTGTTTGCACAACATCTGGCATCAGTATTTCAACCACACGACATACATTCGACGATTGATCTTAACCCAGTCTATATAGATCTACATCAAATATCTAGTCACCCCACTAGAAATAGTGCAAGAAATAGATATGAATTTGAATCCCAAAAAGTCACCTGGAGTTGATAACATTTCTCCAAGGTTGTTTAAGGAATTATCAAAGAGAGTAGTCACTATATGTCAACATATATATATATATATATATATATATATATATATATATATATATATATATATATATATATATATAAATATATATATATATATATATATATATATATATATATATATATATAAATATATATATATATATATATATATATATATATATATATATATATATATATATATATATATATATATATATAACCAACTGTTTGAGAATATGTTATCCAGTTTGCAGACTTCCTTTTTAGATTTAGAAATAAATATTTGACAATTGATCAAGTTCATCGCGTGACTGCACAGATTGTACAAATAGAGAAGAAATATTGTCCTGCCGTATTCCTAAATGTACACACGCTTTCGATAGAGTGTGGCATGAGGGTCTTACCTACAAGATAAGTAAAATAATGACATAAGATAACCTATAGGCTCGAGGCGTTCTCTCCAAACGAAAATTTAGAGATGTCATGAAGAAACGTACTCTAACTTTTACCAGGGTGCCCAGGATGGCGTATTAGAGCCAATCCTATATCTTCCTTACACTTCCGATATATCGATCACGGAAACAACCATCATCGGAACTTTTGCTGATGATACAGCAGTATTGACATCAAGTGAATCACTGAATCAAGCAGTTGAATACTTACAACAAGTACTTGTCACATACACGTTGCAGCACAAATATAGCAACCTCCATACATTTTTCAAGGTGTACAAATTCTCAAAGCTGCATCTGCTAAACATCTCGGATTGCATCTTGATTAAAGATTGAACTGGAAATACCACGTTAGACAAAAAGCAGAGCAAAGCGAGATATACTGGCTAATAGGAAGACTTATTTAAGCCTGTAATATAACCGCGTGATCTACGAATCGGTAATTAAACCAATTTGGACGTATGGCATCCAAGTTTTAGGCTGCACTAAACAATCAAATCGTTTAATTATTAAACGCGGCCAAAACAAAGTTCTACGTGCAATAACGAATGTTACCGCTACATAAACAATGAGGAGTTACACAACGAACTTAATGTGTTAAGTGAAGTAAGCTAGGCGAAATCTTGAACAAGTTCAACGCTAAAACAATTTTGGATTTTGGATTAATTTCGAAACACTGTTGACTTTCAATATCGTATACCACAAAACTGTTGTATATCGTACCACAAAACGAGGCTACAGATAAATTTTGTGTGCCAGTCCCGATTAATATATAACTGTATTATGGATGCTTATTAGTGCATCGCATATTTGTTCAAGCTGAATTTTTAGATGCTTTAAGGCAGAGATTCTGCTTTCCCACCTTGTTGGGCAAATTGATTTTACAGTAAACTTTGTCACATTCCGTGTTAGTACGTCCCATGGGCTTGTTGAAGAGGAAAAAATACATAAATTTGTTGTATGATACTAAAAGTATTTGCTACTTCTCCTGAATTAGAAGCTGCACCAATAATACTAAATTAACAGAAAGGCAGCCACATGGTATAAATACAGCACGTGGATTTATTTGTAAGATGCGGTTTTATACTTCTGCATGTTTACCTTTTATATTGGCACCATTATCATAACCTTGTGTCTTTGGTGAGATGACTCGTGTAATTTCAAGTTCCACCACAAATGTGAATAACCACTTGAGCCCCAATTTGTGTATTATCGGTAATTTTTCTTCATTCCGCAGGGCCCTAAAAAGATTGGCGCCTGGCGCATTTATCGTGTTTTAACTGCAGTGAAGTGTTTCCTGAAGTGCCCAAAAATCACGATTGGGTGTTTTTAATCTGTAAGTGTATGTGGGTTGAACTTTGGGTTCTAGTGACATTGAGTTATGAAATAATTTCCATCGTCTTTAATTAAATTAAAATAGTGCAGACTTGTGTTGTAGTCCCCACCAGTGGCAAACATAGCCTTGAAGAAGAAGTACGATTTTATCAAGTAAAGTGTTAAAGTACAAACGCAATATAACCAGGGGGGCTATTCTGAAATAATCCGATATCGGATTTTTTTCGATATCGGATTTTTTCATAAAATCCGATCCGTTGCGAATTTTCCTATTATGAAACTGTTTGGTCGAATTTTTCAAAGGCAAATCAAATTGTTCGCTAGTAGTTGTTCCCCTAATAAATTCAAAATAAATAATTAAATTATAATTATGATTTAAATATAAATATTTTAAATATATTATACTTACATTTTAAATAATGTTAAATTTAATTTTTTCTTTTATATGCCGTAAAAATATTATGTAGATTGAAATAATTGAACACATTCGATAACACAAATGAAATTCGTCTACTGATTAGCAGTCGAATTTTGACATTGGATTTTCGGAAAATCCGATTTCGTTTTGACTTTATAGTTTCATAATAGCGGATTTTTCGATATCGGATTTTCATAATAGCAAAATTCGCTTTCGGATCCGATATCGAATTTTTCAGAATAGCCCCCCAGACGAATCATTAGGGAGGAGAGTTTGGTCAAATTTCGTATTATAACCCCATATAAAACTCATAATATTTTTTACTATTGCCATCTATTTATACAAAACAGAAACACTCATAATAACTTGAATAAACTAAAAATATGTCAAATGTTTCTTCTTATATCCAAAAAAATATTTCAATTATTGATTTATTTTTGTAATTTAATTACTACAATTTTTTTTAGTTTATGTAAATTTTTAATAATGTTTCTGGTTTGTATTAATAGATGGCAATAGTAAAAAATTATCATCTTTATATTGGGTTCTTCGATTGCAATACGAAATTTGACCAAACTTTCCGTCCTAATGGCTCGTCTGGATATATAACGTTTGTGGTTAAAGCATTTGAAAGTGAAGGAAAGATTAGTGACAGATAGAGTAATTAGTTTGACTAAACTTTGGTCGTTTTAATTTTGATCAACGTTTAGGGTGTCAATATCTCGGATATAAAAATGTAATTTTCAAACTATTCTGCGTAAACATCATTTTGCTGATAATACAAATATATGATTCATATTTAAGGCGGAATAAATAGAACCGTAATAGCGTAAGCTGTACTCTGCTTGGTCTATATGCAAAAAAATAACTGGGCAACTAAAACTCAAGATCGTTTAATCTATATTCGCGAATAAGCCATACCCTTTCACTGATGAAAAAATCGGAACCAATGTTCTTATTAGAGTACAACTTAAGCTATTACGGGTTTGGTAGTTTCAGCCTAAAGAAAATTATTCTTAGGTATGGACTTACCGCTCTAGTTTAATCGGTTAAGATACAAGAGATGTTTAATAGAAGAATTAGAACATGCTTTAGTGCTTTTACCATTTTCAAGAAAATATACATTGAATCTATTGAATCATTCAAATTTGACTGTTCATTAAAACTTTTCGTAGCTACAACGAATATACGCGCAAAATCTCCGGTCACTGGGGTATATCTCCTGTAAATGAACATCTTGTGAGGACTGCCATATTTCATTGTTTAATCTTCTGTCGGTCAATTCTTGTGGTTTTTGGTATATTTTCCATGTTACTTTACATAAAACCCAGAATGTCAATTTGATAGCAGTCTCATAACCATATATCTACATTATATGGTCTTGAACATTATGTGTGGAAATGATGATGATCAAGACTCAAGAGGCAGTCACTCTAGCTATGTCACTCTAAATGGCAAATAAGTTTATCAGCTTGGATCAGTTGCGAAATCACCACTTTTAGTAATTAATCACAGGGAAAACTATCTATCCCTGATATGTTCTGTAGGCCAAATTGATCCAATTAAGCCAAAATTAAGTTTTCCAACATGTCTTCATAGAGGTCACCACTGTTACTGTTACACCATTGCCTGTACCACCATCAGAAAAATATGGGCCAATGATGGTGTTGGCACGAATGTCGCATCATACAATTCCTCTACGAGAACGTAGTGGTCTTTGGTGCATCAATTGAGAGTTTTAAGTGTCCCAGTACAAATTTTCTTTATTTTTAAGGTTAGTCAAGTTGAAATGTGGTTCGTCGCTTATAAAAGGTTTTTTGACAAAAGTACGTGTAGAACAAGTGTAAAGCTAACGCTTGGTTTTTTGCCCTGTAGCTTTTTAAATGGTCAACGATTGTAAACTTATTCCACACATCACCGGTTGAGACCAATTTTTTCGATTTAAATTTTACTTTTGGATCCGGATAGAGTTGTTGGATCGCAATACTCTATTGTTTCTATTACCGAGGCAACAGTAAGTTTATCTACTATCACAGTTTGAAAATGTATCATACATAACCTATGATGATACTCTTTTAGATCGACATCTTTCAACAACTGTTTAAATTTTGCTGGCTGGATCTGTATAAGTATAGTGAAAATTGATTTATGAACCATGTCGTTTAAGCTTTAAACTTAAACACACGTCTATATTGATGACACAATTATATTTTTATAATTAGTGAATAAATAATGACAGTTAATAACATTTTATGGCCATTTATACCCCTCCGGTGACGATATGATGATTTTTACTGCGACAGATCAGTATGCTGTGCTATAGTACATCATACTGTGCCGAGAGTAGTGCCGGGTTATAAATACAAAATCCTGATTGCGAATTATCAATCCCCTTGGTAGGTATACGCTACTGTGTTTCATGTGGAAACTGCTGAAATTTTGAGAGTATAAACTGCATCGTTTCTGACAGCCAGGCTGTTTTACAGGCGATTGGCTCCCATACTGTTTCGTCGAAACTTATTTTAGAGACGATAATTGCCTTAAATAAACTAGTTTGAATAAAGTTAGACTTTTTTGGATACCCATTCATAGATATGTCAAAAGAATTATATTGGCTGATAAATTGGCCCGTTTGGGTTGAGCTCGCTTAAGGAGTGATGGGATTATCTCTTGAAAGAGAAATTGACTATCACTTTGGTGATCTGCACCAAAGAAATGGGATAGCCTCATCTCTTGTCGATTATCGAAATTCTTTTGTGGATCAATAAACCAGCAAAAGTTTCTCACGAGGCATTAATCCAGAAATAATCATAAATTTCGAATAAAAATTCGAAACGTCGTAAACTGCTAACAGTGTGGGGGAGGAGAAGAAGCAACAGCTGTTGAGCACTTCTTATGCTCTTGTTCTTCATACTCTTGCTATAGTCTGTACTGCTTTGGATCACAATTCCTATATTTAAGGACTAATTTACGACCTTGACGGTACCGTACATTTTGGACTTCATCAGAACAAACAGATTTCGGGACTGAGAGTACGTCTGGTAAAGGATGTTTAATGAGCAATCGAGCCAAAGTGATTGGGAAAAAATGGCTGTTTATTCAACTGGTATATTCTGTCTTCATCTGAAGGACAGTGGCTAATGATATCGAAAGTATCCAACCTGATAATTTAAAACAAAATTTGTACGAAATGCGGTCGCAGTCCCTATCTTAACCACCACTGAAGAATGTTTACTAAAATGTTAACAATCTTGTGTACATTGTGTATATTCATATTCAATTATATGTAATTGATGCCAATAACTGTCATATTTAGGTATATTTGAAGAATTCGAAAATGACAATGAATCGATAGATAAAAAGAAGAGTCGGATAAATAAAAAGATCAATAAACTTAAATAAGTTTATGTAATACGTTTTTCACGATGCGAGTATGTAGTGTAGTCAGTAGTTCCTATTAATTATACTAAATGAAATTGATGGTGCAATTAAGATAAATCAGAACTCTTAATTTCATTGAATACAAACTTCTCGGATTACAAAGATATCAACATACAAGTTTATTTAATATATTAACATACGTCTACGTATGTGGTATATACATGCATGTGAATTGGATATTATATACGACATAAAAGTAGATATAGTGACGAGTCTAGCATTAATTTAGAATTGCGATGTATATAGAGAGGAATTGAATAATTGTATAAATAAGCACTTGTACCGGTTTCGATGCAAACACGCGGAGGATACTTCACAAGGCACAAATGATGTGAAAGTGGTTTAAATCTTGGAATTTGTCGTTCTATTTGTTAATTATGTCAACCTCCGTATAACTATAAGCCATTAAAACTTTAATTGACTAAAATTATAAATTTCTTTATTCTAATGGGCGCTTTTCTCTCTTAGATTGCCCTATAAGTTCTTAATTAACATTCAATTTAATTATCAATTTATATGGTTATCATATAAACTCGTCTGTTAATCATTCAAATTTTATTGCATAATCTAATTATTAATTTGGGTTACAATCGTTATTTATAATGCATATATTTAAAAAAAAATTGTGAAGATCATGATCAAAACTATAAAAATACTATTATTTAATCAGTTTTATATTTAATCCAAGTGTTTTATTCGTTTTTGTGGGTTGAACGATATATTCTCTTGCATAGCAGAGCTTTAATTTGTGTTTTATATATTCATTTGATTTTGGAAATATTAAAATTCACGTCGCATGCACAGGCCCAATGAAATATTCAAAATTAGAAATTGGTTGTACGTTTTGAATTACGCAAGTAAATTGCCATAAAACTATGGGGTGGCAGCACACTATAATATACTTGTTGACACTGTATATCTACAAAATTTCTATTAAAATCCGATTTGCAAATTTGATATAAATAAAATACTAATAAATCATCAAACTTGACGAAATTTGAAGTTATTGTATGACTTTTAATATATCGAAGCATATACAACAGATAATATTTGACCAATTTACTTGGTTTATATAAAATTATTAATATTATTATTATGTATTTTGGGGATTTTGGGATAGCCTCATCTCTTGTCGATTATCGAAATTCTTTTGTGGATCAATAAACCAGCAAAAGTTTCTCACGAGGCATTAATCCAGAAATAATCATAAATTTCGAATAAAAATTCGAAACGTCGTAAACTGCTAACAGTGTGGGGGAGGAGAAGAAGCAACAGCTGTTGAGCACTTCTTATGCTCTTGTTCTTCATACTCTTGCTATAGTCTGTACTGCTTTGGATCACAATTCCTACACTGAGAGAAAAAATATAGTGCCTACAAAAATGTTTTAAGAGGAACATATTATGGTTGGGTTTTTTATTGCAACAATCATATAAATTGGTTTTGACAAATACGATATTCCGTTCGAGCGAACATTACATTATGATTGTAACCATGTTACCAATAAGCAGCGACTATAATATGTTGGTTGCTACTATTGTTTTCGGGAACACTTGGTTGCAGCAAATATTGCATGTAAGTAGCGATCATGATGACCGTTAACAAGTTTGGTTGCAGTGAATATTATCTGTTGGTTACTACAAAGCTTTGAATTGTGAAATGATTGTAGTAAAATATATAAATAAATATATAAAATTATTAATATTATTATTATGTATTTTGGGGATTTTGGGTTTTTAATATGCGGTGAGTGTCGTTAATCGGTATATCAGAGTGTGAAAGTTATATATTTTCAAAAGTTTTTTTTGGTTTAACAATTTTCTTTGTACCATCGGAATAAACCAAAATTCATTAAAAAAACAAACAAGACAGGCCAGACAGTACTTATGTATAAAGTAATTAATGGGCATATTACAACATATATTTAGACAATGAAAGTATATATAGTTTTGTGTGAGTATTTTAAATTCAGGAACTGAAATTTAAATATAAATTGTGTACACGTGAAATTACATAAAACGTAACGATGAAATTGGTGTTGATATTTCGAGAAGTTCTATTTTGCCCGTAACAGCTCAGCCATAAAGACATAGCACAATATATATGAACTTTAAGGAACAAGACGGTAAGGGATTCTTAAATAACATGTTAAATTTCGTGCCAACTAAGGAATTGTCAAAAACGACTTTACACATTTATTATGGCGTTCCAAGTAGCACCTTCAGTCTTCCAACAACACAAGGAATTTGTCTTTTTATGTACGCTCACATATTCTCACATTAAGATCCGGACATTCTAATAAAGGTTGGTCCAAATATTTTAAAAATTTTAGTATCATTTGGCCTTTATGGATAGAAGCATACTCCTATTGCAGCATAAAATGTTCTCGAATTAATTTGCATACAGCCACTAACGCCACATTATTAAGAAGATCCAAATAACGGCTTTGACCATAACTTTCCCTCTTATGGTCAAAGCCGTTATTTGGAGTCTGACCAACACTGTCGTACGATATGCACTCCCATATCATTAAGTGGCCTACATCAGAATGACACGATGGCGCGACGACTGTACGTTTAAACCTTTCAGAAAGTTTCGAATAAAATTAATGTTTTTATGTCCCAGGTCCTATCAAGAGAGAAAATTGATTCGTTCGTCCATAAAATATTCCTCAAAAACTCAAAAGACTTAATAGTAAGCACCGTTGCAAATTTTAACCTTTTTAATTTATTTACTTTTTAAAATTAATAGTTTTTTAGAGTGGTGTATTATTTAATATTCTCGTCCCTTAATCTCCTTTGTATTGTTGGTTGGATTATGGGTTTATTTCTTGAAAAGTTTATAAACTTTTGTAAACTGTTTTGCATCGTTGTTGGATTAATTTTCACAGATCTTACAATTGCCGCCTTAGAATGGCCAAATCAGAGCCCGGATCTTAATATGATTGAGAAAATGTGGGCGTACATAGAAAGACAAATTCCTTGTGTTCTTGGAAGGACTGAAGAAACCACTTGGAACGCCATAATAAATGTGTGGAGCACCTTGCCAATAGATGTTTTAAAAAATTTAATTGACTCTATGCCTAGATGGCTCACAGAAGATCTGAATTCAAAAGGAGGAAATACATCATATGGATTTGTTGTTTAATGTGTTTTTGTCTATTCTGAATTAAATTATAACTGATTTAATTATTATAAATAATTTTTTTTCAGTATTTTTGATGTGCACAAATAATTATGAATAAAAATTTATATGCACAAATAATTTTGTATAAGATTAAATAACTGTATTTTTCCCTAAACTTAAAATTAAACATTTTTTTTATTGAATTATAAAGCAAAATAATTAAGCTAACTAAATAAAAATTAATAGTTTCAAAAAGATTTTTGTTTTTATCAATTTTAAAGAAGTTTGTGTGACGTTGCAATAAAAATGTATACTGCACAAATATATATGAATAGGATAGTATGGCTAAAGGTCCGAATTATTTATTTAATGTTTATAATTTGGATTAAGAAGGAAAAGCGCATATGGAAGCAGCATGTAAAAAATTATTACTTCCATTAGGAATAAAAACTTCTCAAATTGTTTGTTGAAAAATGTCAACACCATCCCATTTTGAATATACCAGCCCATTTACAAAGGGATGAGCAGAAGGGAGCATTATGAAAAAATCTCTACAAATAACTTAAAACTCCCTATATTGTCATTCTACCTAATAATAAATAACTCCCTATAATAAACGGAACATAGTTTCATAGAAAAATGCCTCTAACATAAAAGGACAAACTTAAAGACCTAGACTTAAAGACTCTCGAAATTCTTCGAGAAGGTAGCAATCGAAGATTGGCTTTGAATTTTCGATTTGGCCTAATAACTTTTTGAATAGATAATTTAGTTCTTTAGTTTTGAGTAGCTTCCCAATAAGAACACAAATCCCAAACTCATAAAAACTAGTTAAACTACATTAAAATGTCTTTTTATCATACTCTGCTGAAACATACCAAATACGACAACAGACAACATCACCATAGGGGAAATTCGGAAAGAGATCGGGCATTAACAGTTAAACTGACTTTTTGTAAGCCCTCCCACTTTATATACAGACAAAAGAAAGTTGTATTCGAGCTTATAAAATAAAAATGTATATTATGAGCTTTAAAATATTACCAATTCTACACCTGCTGAGACCTAGATTCCGAACATTACGTCAAAAAACTTTGAGCGGAAGAGAAGGATATATTTAATCCAGGAAAAAACCCACCTGCCATAATCAATCTTACTTATCCTATTGCGATTTGCAAGAATCATTTGCGCATTGCATAGTTTCATGCCAGCTTATAGAAATGACAGGGAAGATGGGTTGATCATAATCAGATGGTGAAAATTTTTAGCATCCTGAAAACTTACTCATATTTTACTATCTTAGATAAGGAAGGTATACATGTAAATTAATTTGAGGCTTCCGTAAACAGACATCACACATCAAAATCGTATGTTATGATCATAATTCTTAAAATTAAATATATTTTAAGGTCGCGACATGTGTATATGAATATTAAGTATATGGCTACAGACATACCAGCCTATAGTACTGGTATTGAAGTTGGCTTAGCCCATGAATTTTCCACTCCAACAGGAGGTCATAGATATCTTCATTCATCACCATTGATCTGATTACGAAAAAATTTGTTCCCTTGAATCCCTTTTGCATCCTGCTCCTATTGGAATTGGAACCCGATACCATTCACTCTAGCTGCGACAGCTTTAACCGCTGAGCTGTTTGGTCTGTAGCTATGCATATTATTAAACCATAAAGTCGGTACATCCGATTTCACGACTGTATCACTGAACCAAACGTACCACGCAATATGACTAATTTTAGTGACAAAAAAATGGATAAATATTTGTTAGTATTTTTATTGTTTTTTTGAACAAATTATTTCCTTCTAATAATATATTTTCTTTTCGAATTAGAATTTTACAGTTATATCTTCATTTATATTTTTAAACAAAAACTGATAAGTTTTCTTTCACAGTGAACATCAATCTAGATCAATAAGAAAATAGAATTTGCGAAAAAAACCAATATTTCTCGTAGGTTCTTTAAATTCGCTATCACTGTACGTACTCGACTGAAGAGGGAGGTTGTTGAGAGTGATTCAAAATATAAGTGTTTTGTGAGCTCTTTGTGTCCTCCCGAATGGAATGTTCCAAATTAAGAAAGTTTTTTTTATATATTAACTTTAAGCATGTATTTTTATGTAACGGAATTATTAAATAAGAAATCTATTAAAATCAAAATATAAAATATTCCATTCGATAAATTCACTTTACTTATCGATAATATATTTGTTGAACTTTTTAGCTGGTGATAAATTCGTCAATCTCATTGATAGGAATTTTTATCGGTTGTATATTGATAAGGATTTTTTCAATGTAATTGTAATTTTTATCAGTTTGAACCATTATTTATTTCAGTGATACCATTTAACATCGGCTTCATTTTGTGCTCCATATACTAGATCGAATTTTACTGTTCGAGTTACAACTGCAAGAGTGTCTCCATTATATTTATCATTATCCAAGTTTAAAAGTGGTAACTTTACAGTCTTCTCATTCACAAATATGAAACATATTCATGTCCTGTCTGAAATCCACTGTTACTTCAACTACTCGATATATAACTTGGATAAATCATATTGTATTATTATTGTAGTTTCCTGCTAGTTTTTAACATCGCTTCTGTTTTGTTTTAATAGTATTTCTGGTATTCTTCGTTTTATGTTTTAAGCAGGCTAATAAACTGCATAACTTCAATATGAGATAAGTACTCTACTCTATTGTACATGATATTCCCTGGATTGGAGCAATCACATAACTTTGTGCAAGTGCTGTCACTTTGGTTTTTTTGATATTTAGAACACTTAAGTCATATCAAAACGATCGTATTTTTGGAACATTATACGTGTAACGATTTCAATAAAGTACAACAGTGCTTGCATTTTTCGAAATAGTTTGTACAATTTGCGTTCTTTACCTATGTGTTACCTTTAACAAATAATGCTTGTACTTTCCAACCTTTCTTCAAATCGTAAATATTATGGATATTTATGCACATATAACTATAGTTATCAACTCACAGAGAACTCAAAACATCAGAAAAATATATTTTGGGATTCGAACCAAATCTTACAACACCCGATGTGATTCCATAATTTCTTTGCAATAGCACATACAGTGTCGTTTTGTATAAAATCCAAAGACCAGACATATCCATCAGTTTGTTTAATAAGATCAAAAGCAGTAGTTAATATAAATCATAATCAATGATACTTCGAAGTTTATAACTACAAACAACCTATAGTAATACTCTTGTCGCCGGTTGTAGATTAATGGTTCAGAGTGCTTCTCATCACGCAGCGGTCTCGAATTTGATTCTCGCCGTTTAGCATGCACCAGATGACACAAAAAGCGATTGTGTAAAAAAACATTCGTTGGGCTGACCCCTGTTATAAGAAAGTTCAACAGTTATTTAATCAATAATTGAATTTTGGTAATCGTACATGTATGTACTAAAATGTTATGTACATACATATTATTAAACATAAACGTCAATTTTACACGAATTTTCCCTCAACATACCTAAACGTAATGTAATTATTCATATATTTCCAACAACAAATATAATAGTTTTTGAATTATTACCAAATACCATTAAAATTTAATAAAAAATAACATAAAAGTTTAGTAAAACAGCTTTTAAGCTGCTTTATGTATTTGATAAGAGACGATTTCGATTTTCATACCTCAACATATATACATTTCGTTTGGTTTCCAATGATGCGTTTTCTCATATTGAATAAAATATAAAACTCACAAATCATTCAGTATTCTATTGATCATTTTGGATTATGTATATTGTATAAGCGGTCGCACGTTGAGCTACTCGTTAAAAATCGAAACGACGTGAGTGTAATCTTAAACCCTAAAATCTAAATCTACATCACAATTGTCCACTAACCTAATTCACAATAAATTATAGAAATAATATTTATTGTTCGTGCTAATGACCATATTGTCTTCAAATATCAAACGGCAATGTGTCATTTACCAATTTCACTTCTAGATTTTTTGCAATGGTCTTCAAGAACCGAAATTAATATTTCCTATACGGAAAATTTTTAAGTTACATAAATTTATGTATAGACATTATAAAGTTATGCCAAATCTACCTTATAAACCACTTTGATGTTTTGTCAACAATGTTAATATTTTTTGTTCGTAAATTAATTAAAATTATCACGAATTATCGAGTAGAATATACAATTGTATAATAATTTTTACTTATCGTCATGTCGTGTAATAAATTCACGTAACAAAATTTCTTTCACCAAAGCAGTAAATGTTAGAGATGGTAATTTGAGACTATAACCACGTTCTATACAAATATATTGTTATTGACAATTACACATAACCAACCAAACCACATCTAAGCTCACGCATAATATCATCAATGTCGACCAATTTGAGTTGGGATTGATCACTTATACAGTCGGAATATAAACCATTTACTGTAAACCATTTAGAATGTTTCTTAATAAAATATCGATTCCCATTACTGCAGCAACATTCTGGTTTATTTATTGAAATGGAGAAAGTAACGTTGACAGTGAACAGATCCAACTAGTTCAACTGGTTTAAAGTTGCATTCGTGTTATATGTGTCTTATAATTTGTATAGGCGCAGTGTGTTTAACCTGAAGAAATATTCTTGAAGCAAAAGAAGGTCATATATGCTTGAGGAAACAATGCAGAATTTATATATATATATATATATATATATATATATATATATATATATATATATATATATATATATATATATATATATACATATATATAACCTTCTTACCATTATGATCGGAATCACCTTAATTATTATCCTCATTTAAATATATTAACCTCCAAGAATAATAACAAAAAAACAAACGTGACACTCCAATTTCGAGCCAACCATTGATTATCAAATCTAATTCATTTTCATTTGACCCATAAATTGAAGAAGAAGAGCACACACATTGAAAACCAATTGACGTTAGTTTTACAAAATCATATGTTGGTCATTTTTCGTTTTCTGTTTTGAATTTGGAAATGAAAGCAGCATGGCGAAGTGTAATGAATTTAAAATTTGTTGTTTACATACCTATGCAGGTATGTTTATAAATTATATGTTGATGAAATTTATTAAAAACGAAATTTAATATTGTGCATTATATATTATGTTTAGTGATGATGCTACAATTCCATTTGAGATTATTGAGATTTAGCTGCTATCACTCATAATAATATGTCAAGCAGATAGGGTCCCAGTAGGTTACAACTGATGCGACCTTATTCGGGTTCGCTACCAATTTCCACGATTTTCTCACCCACAAGTTAAAACCACTGTTGGGATTTTACATGTAAAAAACAAAGACATCATTCGCAGTGCCATCTGTTTCCAAATGCCAAAAATCGTCGGAAAATTTTTGACATTTCGCTGATTTTTAACGACATTTACCCATTAATAATTTTAATTTAAATGAAATATTTTTGTGACATTCAGTATGTAGAAACAATTGGTACCCAGTTAATTATTTCACATATTCTATTCGTAAAATAGTAAGAAGATTTTTTAACAGATGGTGCTTTAGTTAGCATTAGATTTAATAAGAGATGGCGTGTCAGTTATTTACAGAAAGGCACGTAAATTACAAAATGTAATTTACATGGTTTTTTACATGTAAAATGTAAATGATCATTTTCTACATACAGTAAAGTAAATAAGTTATATACTAAAAAAAATTTCCTCACAATTGTGCCATCTCTTATTAAATATTATAAATTAAAAAAAATTGACTGTGTACTCGACCATAATACAAGAAGGATTATTTTGCTTTATGCTAAATATCGTTTCTATTTTGTGTTCCATGCTGACTCAAGCAGATTTATCTAGTTTAATAGCTTTTTGCCATATTTTGAAGCTTTTTAAAGGTGAACTCAGATGGAACTGTAGTAGTCTAGCTTATTTTGATTTTAAAATTAAGAAAATTTAAAAATGTAAATAATAATGATTAACTAGTTAAAGAAACTATTTTATTGCTAATTATGATGCCTAGTTTAATAATAAATAAATTATCGTATTAAATATTCCGTATTTTTAAATCAATTTTAGCAGTTTTGTCGTTTTTTAAGTATAATTTACAAAAATTTTATTTAATCTACGTTATTTACATGTAAAATGTAAAAAATGTTTTTACATCTAAAATATAGAATGTAAAACATAACCTTATATGTAAATAACACGATTTTTACATGTAAAACAAAGTGTGTATTACATCGTGTAATTTACACACCCAACAGTGGTTAAAACTATATTTAGCCGAGATTTTAAGGAATACTTCAAATGAGATGTATTGCACCCATATATTTTAATCAAATAATATGATGGCTGTTATTCCAATACTTAAAAAACCTATATACCTATGGAGGCATCCATTATTTCACCTTATCGTAGGGTCTCATTTGTTCTTTCCCTTCAAAGTTTAGAATGTTTCTTGCGATAAAAAACTAAGTGTTAATAAAACTCTTTTGACTACTGTAGGTGAAGTTGTAGCAATTGAGAAAGTTTTGAACTAGTCGCAGCATAATTCACAATCGATATCACAATGTGAACAGTACCGTCGCAAGGATGGTGTTGGGTTGTCTCTTAATAAGATATGGGATTGCAGTTCAACATCCATATACTCTAATTTGTCTCTGATCTCTAATTGGCTGATTCCAACGGATTTTATAAGGAAACATTAATCTTCCACCAACTGCCAATCATTTAACTACAAACGCGGTTATAGATTTCTATTAGTGAAAAGCTTCGAGTGAAAAATTATATGCATGGGAAGTTAAACCTTAGCTTAAACTATTAAGATTTTAAATTATTTAAAATACATTTTGCTTAAATTTTTATTATATAATTTTTTTATTCAGATTTTTTGCTCTATATTTAGAGCTATTCACTCAAATGAAATATAACACAATGGCACTCACAAATATTTGTTGATCATAAAGCTTTATGATTTGTAACGAATGACATATCCAGTTTTACCATGTTGACCGGGAGGAAAGAATTTCTCGACTGTCACTTGATCATCAGAGATATAACTAATTGTTTGACTATTCGATTTGGTTTGTGGTGCAAGGTATTGAAGTTCAGGTTGCGGTTTGTTATTTTTGATTTCTATTGTAGATACGGTTGAATCGAACGATGGTGTAGGTAATGAAGATTGTGTTTTGACTAATAATAGTTTTCCTGAAAGTCCATTTGGTTCGGCTAGACTTCCTCCGGTCGGTTGGAATCCTATCCCTGACCCAGCAATATAACTCAAATCATGTGTGCCTGCGTTATTTGTGTACGAGTACTGTCCTTTAATATTACCTTTCTCATCTGATGATTCCACTCTTGATGATTCGGGATTAGAATATTGGAAGCTGTATGCACCATTGTTTTTGCTATCATCACCGTCTCCACTGCCTCCACCTGGAATCAATTGTGGCCAATCTTGCCAGTCTGGTAATGTTGGAAGATCTTGAATTGTAGGCAACCCGGGAATTGGTATTTGTTTTGATGTACTTTTTGCTCCGTTTAATCCATTTGGTTGTGCTAAACTTCCACCAGTCGGTTGGAATCCTATTTCTGGACCAGCAATGTAACTCAAGTCGTGTGTGCCTGCGTTATTTGTGTATGAGTATTGTCCTTTAATGTTGCCTTTCTCATCTGATGATTCCACTCTTGATGATTCTGGGTTGGAATAATGGAAACTGTATGCACCATTGTTTTTGCTACCATCACCGTCTCCACTGCCTCCACCTGGAATCAATTGTGGCCAATCTTGCCAGTCTGGTAATGTTGGAAGATCTTGAATTGTAGGCAACCCGGGAATTGGTATTTGTTTTGATGTACTTTTTGCTCCGTTTAATCCATTTGGTTGTGCTAAACTTCCACCAGTCGGTTGGAATCCTATTTCTGGACCAGCAATGTAACTCAAGTCGTGTGTGCCTGCGTTATTTGTGTATGAGTATTGTCCTTTAATGTTGCCTTTCTCATCTGATGATTCAACTCTTGATGACTCAGGGTTGGAATATTGGAAGCTGTATGCACCATTGTTTTTGCTATCATCACTGTCTCCACTGCCTCCACCTGGAATCAATTGTGGCCAATCTTGCCAGTCTGGTAATGTTGGAAGATCTTGAATTGTAGGCAACCCGGGAATTGGTATTTGTTTTGATGTACTTTTTGCTCCGTTTAATCCATTTGGTTGTGCTAAACTTCCACCAGTCGGTTGGAATCCTATTTCTGGACCAGCAATGTAACTCAAGTCGTGTGTGCCTGCGTTATTTGTGTATGAGTATTGTCCTTTAATGTTGCCTTTCTCATCTGATGATTCAACTCTTGATGACTCAGGGTTGGAATATTGGAAGCTGTATGCACCATTGTTTTTGCTATCATCACTGTCTCCACTGCCTCCACCTGGAATCAATTGTGGCCAATCTTGCCAGTCTGGTAATGTTGGAAGATCTTGAATTGTAGGCAACCCGGGAATTGGTATTTGTTTTGATGTACTTTTTGCTCCGTTTAATCCATTTGGTTGTGCTAAACTTCCACCAGTCGGTTGGAATCCTATTTCTGGACCAGCAATGTAACTCAAGTCGTGTGTGCCTGCGTTATTTGTGTATGAATATTGTCCTTTAATGTTACCTTTCTCATCTGATGATTCAACTCTTGATGATTCTGGGTTGGAATATTGGAAACTGTATGCACCATTGTTTTTGCTATCATCACTGTCTCCACTGCCTCCACCTGGAATCCATTGTGGCCAATCTTGCCAGTCTGGCAATGTTGGAAGGTCTTGTATAGTAGGCAATCCGGGAATTTGTTTTGCAGCACTGTTTCCATTACTTATTTTGAATCCCATTTTGCCATCAGCTGAATACGTTACATCCATTTTATTATCTTTGTCTTGGAATGAATATTTACCCTCCTTTTTACCCAATTCGTCTGAAGTTTCTTGTCTGCTCGAATCACTTGTTGAATAAGAAAATTGATATTTTTTTTCTGGTAATGCTTCACTTTTCCATGTTTCTGTAGTTTCGGTATTTTTAACATTTGGAATAAATTTTTCGTATCCCTCAGGAATAAATCCATCTGGTCCTGATCGATAATTCACCACAACTGTTTGTCCATTTGAATCCGGATAAGCATATTGTCCGAATACACGATTTTCGGCATTTCCTACTTGTTTAGCGTATATTCCACTACCTGTATCGTATCCATACTTGTATCCTAAATTATCATTACGAATGAAAAAATATTCCGTTCTACGATCGGCTGGAATCGCCGGTGAAACTCCCGCCTTGGTTGTTGATGTAACGGCAAACATCACAAGTAACATCTATAGATTATAAAATTAAATAATAAAATATTATCTAATCAACTGACTTTCGATTAGTAACTTACTGTCAAAAATTCTAAATCCATTTTGATTTGTTTAATTAAGTTGAGCTTTTGCAAATTTTGTTTTCAGTTATCTCAAAATACAATTTCAATCACCGCTCTTGTTTCTTAGTTGAAACACAACTGTGATCTGTACATCAACTGGTACAAATGTATAGCTATTTATATCCCTCAGCATCTTCTTGTTTTGTCCAAAACCATCCTTAAACTTGTTTTCCATGCTTATTGGTTTTCTTCAATTTTCGATAAAGAGATCAGATCACATTCAATCATAAAACTATCAATTAAGCTAAATAAATGTATGAAGATGGTGAGAAGAATACAAGAGTCATGAATACAAAAAAATGTTGTGCGAAGGTTAATTATATATAACTGATGGTATAAATTTTATTTTTAACTACTTATCAATAGTAATTATTACAATTGGTATTACGGAAGGATAACATCACTTTCAAAAAATTATTTATTTTACATTTCATCTCATCATCATCATTCTGAACTTGACTTGATTATTAAGTTTATATAAATATAAAGATAACATCATTCCAAATCGTCATGTTATCAAACGTTAAGATATAAGATTTCTAAAACCGGTATAACTGGACCGAATTAATGTCTCAATCGAAGCTTTGATTTCATATAACACTCAAACCAACACATCACATAAATTATAACACTTTGCATCTTGTTATTTTGTCATGTCTCGTTACTTGTTGTCTGTGCATGTAATGTGATATCCTTAATTAAAAATTGTAACAACCGATCGAAATGTGAATTATATGTACTCGTTATATACAGGATGCGAAACAAGGGTAAATATAACGATCCATTTGGAACTAAAGACACATTGACTTATTAAACATCCTGTTCAAGACACTCATAATAGGTAATTTAGAATTTTCAACATTATTATTTTATATGTTTATGAAACATGATATAGGTGAATAAATTATGATAAATGCATATTCATATAAGCAGTTTGTCTTCAAGGTGATCATCTTGAGATGCACGTAATTTTATTAAAAAATGTTTTATTTAATTTTGTTTAACTTGAGAATTTTAAATTTTTTTTTTTTTTTTTTTTTTTTTTTTTTTTTTTTTTTTTTTTTTTTTTTTTTTTGCGGTTTTTACAGGCCATTATTGGCCCGTACCGTGTCAACAATCTGACTCCAACGGTTTCGATCACGAGCCAGATCTTCATACTGTTGCAAGCAGTTGGAAGATGCCAGATCGCTCTCTACGCCGTGGAGCCATCGTCGCCGACAGCGACCTCTTCGCCTACCGAAAGGCGGTTCTCCCTTTAAAGATCGCTGTATCATTCGGTTCGGATCAGCACGCAGAACGTGACCGAGCCAGCGTATTCGCTGTCCTTTGATTTCATGCACGATATCAGGAATTTGCATTAAATTCCTGATCTCGTGATTGAAAAGAACTCGGTAAGTGCCATCGACGTCGCGTTTTGGACCATATATCACACGCATGATTCTTCTCTCGAATGTTAGAAGCCATCTTTCGTACTCATCCGTCAAGGTCCAACTCTCACATCCATACATGACAACGGGTCTGATCAACACTCTGTACAGTTTCAGCTTATCCGCATTTGCAAGATATTTTGATTTCAGCAGTGGACGTAGAGGATACAAAGCCCGATTGCCAGCGGCAAGGCGGACCTTGATATCCTCGCCCACACTATTATCGTGAGTGATGAGAGATCCAAGATACTTGAATCTCATCACTCCTTCAAACGTGTGGTTTCCACTACTGAAATCAATTGCGTCTTGGTCTCGAAAACCCGAGATTAGATATTTGGTTTTTGACTCGTTGATTTTGAGACCAACGGAAGCTGAACACTGTTCCAGTGGATCAAGTATCTCTTTCACTCCGTTGCCATTTAATCCAATCACACAGATATCATCTGCATAAGCAAGAAGTTGATTGGATTGTCGGAATAAGATATTGTCCTGAGGTGTTTCACTTTTACGAAGGATGTATTCCAACATGAGATTAAAAAGTATCGGGGACAGCGCATCTCCTTGTCGAACACCGGAGTTGATTGCAAAAGTTCTCGATAGCCTGTTCTCAACTTTAACACAGCATTGTGACTGCGTTACTGTCATTTTACAGAGATGTACATATTTTTTTGGTATTCCTAAATATTCAAGCGCATACCATAGCCTCTCTCGATTGATCGAGTCATAGGCTTGCTTGAAATCTAGGAATACCTGGTGTACATCGCGAGATGTTTCGTAGTACTTGGAAAGAATCATCCGTAGCGAAAAAACTTGATCAGTGACTGACCGATTTGGACGGAATCCTCCTTGGTAGTCACCGACAATTTCCTCCGCTAGAGGAGTAATTCTTCCCAAGATAATGTATGACAGTAACTTGTATGCTGTGCAAAGGAGAGCTATACCGCGATAGTTCTCGCATTTCATGCGATCACCCTTTTTGAATATTGGGCATAACGCGGCCACTTTCCATTCATCGGGCATAACTTCATTTCGCCATACCAATCGAACAAGGTCGAAAAGACAGTTCCACAAAGTTAGCCCTCCGAATATCAAGAGCTCTGAATTAATGCAATCAACCCCTGGTGAACGATTTTTCTTTAATCTCTGCATGGCCATTGTGAATTCCTCATAGGATGGATCCTCAATGAACATCTCCGCGGTCTGTATTTGAGAGTATTCAAATACAGCTTGTGATACATGTGGAACATTAAGTAGATCAGTAAAATGTTCACGCCATGTATCGAGTACCGCATCGACGTTAACACAGAGGTTTCCATCCTGGTCCCGAATGGCAGTTGACCGAGATCTTAAGGTATGGTGCAATTCGGTGATTCCTTTAAAGAAACCACGCGAGTTGTGCTCATTGCTGAGTTGTTGTACTCTTAAGACCTTGGCCTTCCACCATTCGCGCTTCTTCTGTCTACAAATGCGTTTAGCTGTCCTCCTAGCAAGAACTGCCTTGTTTTTCCTTGCAATTGTAAACCGAGTCTGCGCTTCATTGTGGGCTATATTGCGTTGCTCAACAGCAAGACGACACTCCTCATCAAACCAATCATTTTTGGGCGTAGTTTTCACTATACCGAGAGTGTGCTGGGCAGCATCGACAACCGAGGTTTTCAATACTTCCCAGACACTGTTCACATCATCAGATTGGTAGTTGGATCCTAAAATGCTATTGCTGACAAGATCTTGATATTTTCGTTGCGTTTCTTCATTTATCAGACCTTCACAGGAGAATCGCAGTTTATATTCTCCTGTCCTCCTTGACTTGTACGAAAATTTCCATCGTAGCTTTGCAGCAACCATAAAATGGTCACTGCCTACGAATTTTGTTGACGACCGATACGATCTCACGTCTTGAACAACCCGAGCTCGGTCTTTTGAAATCAACACATGGTCAATTTGGCTTCGGGATGTTTTACGTGGATGTGTCCAGGTTTCCAAATGGATGTTTTTGTGGGGAAAGAATGTACTTGCCACTTGGAGATCATGTGCGATCGCAAAGTACATCATTCTTTCCCCATTTTCGGTCGCAGTTTCGTATCGGGAGTACGGACCTATGTTGTTACATAAGTCGGTCTGATTTCGGCCAGCTCTAGCATTAAAGTCACCAATCACCAATCTGATATCGTGCTCAGGTATAGAGCCCATCAGATTATCCAAATTATTGTAAAATGAGTCTTTATCTTGGGGTTGGCTTACATCAGTGGGCGCATGTACACATACAATTGACAGGTTGGCTAATCTCATGTGCAAGCGAAGCTTACACATTCGATTATCGACTGCTTGGAAGTCCAACACAGCCTTTTTTACCTGCGGCCCAATGAGAAAGCCAACTCCAAGATTTCCGAGGTCATCTCCACTGTGTAGCAACGTATAGCCTTGGGACACATGGACTCCACTTTTAGGCCATCGAGTTTCTTGGAGCGCTACGAGTTCCAGCCGATACTCCTTCATACATGTGATAAGGCCGTCCAACGCGCCAGGTAGAATTTTAAATAATTAACTTTAAATATAAATCTCCAGAAGTATTCGTCTCAATATTATTGGAAATTGGATCTATATATAGTATCGATAGTTACTGTACAATCAATTCAACATCGATTTGATTGAGTTGGATCTTCTCAATATAATTTTTATAAGTTTCAATTTGAAATTTACGATTTAGAAGATTAAATTGATTTTGTGGATTAAACCTTCCCCCGGATATGTTAAAATGTTGATTATATATTTCTTAAATTATCCTTAAATCCTTCTTTCATTTTATTTAATCTTATACTGAAAACAGATGATCAGAATTTCTACAGGATGCATTCGCATTAAGAATTATTTAAAAAATTATATTAACTAATGTATAAAATACTTAAATTAAACACAAATTAGTTATAATTAATTCAGTTTATTTTTTTTCAATTGATACAATTATTCTGTTACTCCATTTTGTTTTGACAGAATACAACAATTTTTTTCTATCAACAAAAATTCAAATGAAAAATACCAACTGAACTTAGTCACGATTTACATATATGTTTTAGTTTTATGTGGTGTCACCCTTGATTCTGTTCAGCGAAATAAGAAATTCACGATTGCAAAACCTAAAATGCGATACCTATCGGAGCAAAAAATAACTGTCACACCCAGATAAAAATATCTAGTAAACAAACGTCAAATTCCATAGGTTAATGCATTAAAAAGTTGTATAAAAATTTTCAATATTGTTTTTCAAATATAATTTTGCTAAATATGTTTATTATTCAATTTAATTTGAAATATGTTCTTTATGTTTTCAAGGATAACAAAAGAATTTTGTTTTGGTTAATGAGTTAAAAAGTTCATTTTTTCATTTTAACAATATGTCAAAATTAAATGTCTCTTAATATTTTATTTTATCTAGTTAGATTCGAGTATATCTGAAACTATTTTTTTAGTGTTTTTAATAACCCGTCGTATGTTTTTAAATAAGTTATAGCTATTTGCATTTTAGGAAATACGCAAATATTGACATTTGGGTCCGACAGTTACATTTTCTTCCGCTAGAGAACCCATTCCAAACGTCCATAGAGACATGATGAATACATGTTATCCACTTCATATAAACGTGTGAATGGTAATTTTCCCCATTTGTGTGATTATCTGTTTTCAGCATTAGTAAAATAATTCATTAATGTTCGATATTCGTTTTTTATCCTAAACTTTCAAGAAAGTCGTTCAAAGTAAGATTAAGACAGTCTAATAGTTAAGACTATAATACCACTATATTACATAATTTTCTCGTAGATAACCTGTATAGTATGTATGGGATCTTCAAAAACTATTTTTGACCGCTTTTTCCAGACTTGTTGGCCCGAATAGCATGTCAACAGTCTGACTGCATCGGCTTTGATTTACTCTTAGTCCTTGATTTACGAGTCAGCTTTCACTCTATTGTATACAATTGGATGATTCCAGCTCGATATCTATATTGTGGAGCCCTCGTGGACAACAACGACCTAAACAGCTGTATCATTTGCATCACCACGTTTAACGTGACCCAAACCCAACGTACTCACTATACTTTGATTTAATGAATGATATTACGAATTGCATTAAATTCCTGATCATCACTGTATAATTTGAGCTTATTCGCATTTGTAAGATATATTTATTTTAAAAGTGGTCTCTAAAACCTGAGATCAATGTTTGATTTGGAAATCGTAGATCTTAAGACTAACCAAGGTTCATACTGTTCTAGTGAATTGAATATCTCATTTACTCAGGTGTCACTTAATACAATCACTGTAGATACATTAATACATAAGGAAAAATTTGATTGGATTCTCAGAATAAAATGTTGTTTAAATGTTTTTACGAAGGATGTATTCCAACATGAGATTAAAAAGTATCGAGGACAGCGCATCTCTTTGTCGAACACCAGAATTAATTGCATTATCTTTCTATTTGACACATCATTATGATTGTGACTGTCATTTTATACATATGAATCATAGTTCCATAGCCTGTTTCGATTGATCGAGTCATAGTACTGTTTGAAATCTAGTAATACCTATAAAAAATTCGTCATCATACTTTTCTATCACGGTTGGAGACTTTTTTCGTGATATAAAAATAATAAAATAAGTCTACAAATACAACCCTGTGTAATAAATTTAAAATAGGATATAATGAATTTTAAGAAATTTTTTTTTCTACATAACCCCAAAAATCATTACATAATTTTTATATGGCGTGGTTAAATAGGTAGAGATAAAATGTTTCTTATATGGTAAGCATATGAATACTACTTAATTAATGATATTGGAAACAATTTTAGATTGAATATGACAAACAGTATTAAATATTGACTGGTAAAACCGAAATGGAAGATATTGTTGTCTTTTTACCCGTTTCAATATACGTCGTGAAGTTATGAATCCATTATTCATCTACAGTAAGCTATAGGACAATTTCGGTTTCTCATACTTTACCGCTAGAGTAGTAATTCTTCCCATGACAATGTACGAAACTACCTGTGGTATGCTGAGAAAGAATTTCACTAAATAATATCATGCGTTATAATATCATAGCTTGAGGTAAACATCTTTAAAAAAAACCACAAAACTTTGTCCACCACTGCTAAGGCCAATCTTCATTTTGGCTGTAGATTTTGTATATATTTGGACGACTAAATTTGATTAAACTTTAATGAAACAGATGACGTTGTGAATTTGCCCAAATCTTGTCTCATTCAAGAGAATGTCATTTATACCATTCATAAAAATGGCGTCGTAAACAGTATAAAATGTGTTCAAATTGTAGAACTAAGCCTGATATCCATTATGAAAAAATACTGACAAAATAGTCAAGGCGGGATAAAAAATATAATTTTTCTTAAAGTGCGAGTGAAATAAAAAATATTTCCAGTGCAAAAAATTTATTCAGTACTGAGTAAATTTTTATGGTTACTGAGAAAATAATTATAGCAGTACTGACAAAGAATATGAGGAGAAGTATTTTTATTCAGTACTGGAGAAATATTTTATAGGAAAAATAAAAAAATGTATGATTTTTTATGGTCAGTTAATAATTTTAATATTTCATTTTGTGCCAGTCATCTTAATTCATTGTGAAAATAATTAAAATAATGAATAATTATGTTAAGTTTATTTTTTTCAATTTATTGCTGTAGATTTAAAGTGTATTTTGTCTTTTTTTTCAAAAACAAAATAAAATTGAAATTTATTGGTTATGTTACACGCATGTCAAAATATATCCACTATAAAAAAAGAAAAAGGAAAAAACGATCTCAGTCACTCTAAGGGCATTTTTAATTTTTTTTTCTCGCTTTGGTTTTTTCAAAATTTTTTTAACAAAATTTTTTTCATAATGGAAATCAGCCTTTATTCTATGAAAATAAGCGTCCATTGTAAAATATTTATAGAAAATAATATGATATTTGCGATTGACGGTCGTTTGTAGTGAATTAACTGAATATATATTTAGTTACTATTTCGTTAATTGAGTAACTTTTCAGATAAATAAGCTACTGAAGTGAATTGATCGTTCGTTTGCTACAATTCAGATAAATGTCAAATTATTAAATTCGTGTAGCTTTGCTTGTGTTATAAAATAATTAAAATTTAAATCATTAATATTAAGAAATTAATATTCAAATTAATTAGAATTTCGAAAATGTGAACAGCGAGTTTATTATAAGGGCTGCTATCGTGCTTCATAATTTGTGTAGCAAGGAAGATGACGAAGTAGAGGAGTTAATAACTGAAACGCGGGACAAACCATAATATTTTGAGCTAGAAGATATTTCTCGATATAGTTGGACCAGTAGTCGGCAACAGACATTTTTACAGCTATTTCCAACTTTAAATTAATGTGCACATTTATATTAAATAATAATTAATAAATCATCTTAATACTTATAAATATATATTTTTAATTCAATAACACAAAATATCAGATTTCATATAATTTTTTTCATATTAATAACCAAATTATCTACATTTTTTCAATTAATTGTTTCAACATTTCAACTTTTTCCTTTTGAATTTAATAATTCCTTTTCGTTACCCACTTTTTCTTTAAGCCTTTTACGTTTAAGTTTATAGTATTCTTCTTTTGAATTAATTTTTCTCTTTCTTCGATTTGGTGCCTAAAATAATAATAATAATAAACAAATTGGCAAAAAACAAGTAAAACAAATATATGATTTATCTACACAAGCAAAAAGATTATTCAAAGAAAAAGATTATTCATCAGTAGCTCAATATTTTTAACTGAAGTGAAGCGTACCAAACGAAAGCGCAAATCACTTCAGAAATTCAGATAATTTAGTTAATTCAGTTAATTCACCACAAAAAACGAAAGCACTTATAACCATCCATCTGAAAGAGTAGAAAAATCGACCCCTGAAATAACCATTAGTAGAGTTCACAATAAGTTGCTCAATCGTGAATTCATAAGTTGGCGTACGAAAAAAATTAGCTGGGATGGAAACTGGACTACTTTTTTATGACTATAGGTACTTTCGATTGGCGTGAATTAACTGAATTAGAATTGAGTTACTATTTAGATAATTCAGTTGCTATTTAAATAATTGAGCTACTGAAGTGAATTGGGTGTTCGATTGGTACCATTCACTTCAGATAAATGTCAAAACAAAAATCATTTGAAATAGAAAAGTAAATATTTTAAATGAAAAGAAATATTTGAAATTCTATATATAACAATTTTAAATAGAAAAATATGAAATAAAATTCAAATTTATTGATAACTAATTATTTATTTGTTTATTATATTTATTTATTTTGTTTTACAATATAAATAGAATTTAAAATTCTTCCAAAAAAACTTGATCGTTGATCGTTGTCGCAACGCAATCAAATCGTCTTCCATAATATTAGTTTTAATAAATTACGGCGAGAAATGTATTTTTTTTTAATAATATTACTTATTTAATTCTAATTTTTTTAAGAAAACTAATCATTTTTAAATAAAATAAAATAAAAGTCAAAAAACTCAACAAAAACAAAATTACTGAATTAACTACGCGAGCAAAATTCACATTCAGATAACTCAGTTGCTCAATATTTAACTGAAGTGAAGAGGTGCGAATCGAACACCCAATTCACTTCAGTTGACTCAGTTAATTCAGCTAATTCTATTAATTCATGTCAATCGAAAGGGCTTTATATGTTAATATTGTTAATGATTTTATTTCCATCTTAGAGTTTATATTTCCAGTTATATTTGTAAAAACATAATTTCTACATAGAAAAACTTTGAACCAATTTATGTTATGACGGTTCTTTATTTGCTCGTTAAAATTATGGGACGATAGTTACCATAAACCTTATGATATTCATTCACGGTATCAAATGATTAGATATTCCGCCAATAATCATACTCTCTTTATAAGCAATTATATTGAAAAGCAATAAAGTCGTTGCTAATTAAATATTGAAGTTGCTGTTAACATAATTATATTATTCAATAACTGAATTCAACAATTTTAAATGTTATATATTGAAGCAGAATAAGTGAATTTTCTTCCAACTTCTGAGAGACAATAATTAATTTTGACAATTAATGTAACTATTTAATAGTGGTCGAAACTAAGCATAGCTACTAAAAAGTAGAACAAATTACAATGAACACCCTGTATATATATTATATAGAATATGTGATTCATATTTTATAAAAATACATTTGGCTGTTGATGTAGTTGTCCGACAGTTAAACACTCATATTAATTTTTATTGTACAAGAAATAGTAATAAAATAATTGCAAAGCTTATTGCAAATAAATTTTATTCATTTAAAATATAAAAATATAAAAATTCAAAGTTCCAGTTTTGCCGAGTGTCAACGACTCATTCATAAAACATTTTGAATCCAATTTGTAATGTTCTTCATTTCATTAAATGTGTATGCATATATTCATATTTAAATAATATAATACTTGAGTTTAATCACATATTAAATCAACTTTTATTCACCATAATATGATTTTTTATATAACGTGACATTTATGACATAACTCACATTTTTAAATGTTCAGTAGACGCGATTTATTTGTGAGCGGTAGTTTTAATAACTAAAATTCACATCTATTGTGAATATGTCGGAGCATTACATAACGATAAGGTAGATTTCTATTTTATCGACCAATTTAAATTTTGTTTTACACAAATTCGTTTTCTTGTTCACTATGTTTTTTTTCGGTTGTTGTGTATACATTTAGGGGTTATTTTTCATGAGAAAATAATTTTTTATGAATTTCTCAAAACAAAATTTATATAATTCCAATATTTTACATATTGACAAATAATATTTATTCTTAACAAACGTCGTGTGTGTAATAAAATAAATTCTTTACAAAATATTGTCAATTAAACTAGATAAATTACATATATATTATGTTATATTCTATGATTTAGAACCCACTTTCAAACTCTCGGCTCAGAGCTTCGGCGGGAGATGGGGCGCGTTCATTAATAGGTATCAGATCGATACTTTGTACATGGGCACGGACTACAGCTCCAGGCGGTAATCCTACATACCAGTCACCAACATTTTTAATTAGAGTTCCGTCTTCATCTTTCGACGATTCAAGCGCAACTTCGACCGGTTTTGTATCGGGATACCCATCTGCAGAGGGATTTGTTGGTACGCCACTAGTTGTTGGACCTTTCGGTATAACCGTTGATACCTGAATGTTATCATAGTCGTCGTCTTCATTACTGTTCCCATTAGATAGTGCATTATTATCGGGACTGCCACCACTGCCTCGATTATTTTGATTTCTTGTTGGGTATCGTATTGTTGTGGTCGGTGGCGGCCCAGTTGGATACGATTCGCGATCAGGCGTGCCATCATCATTATCTTTATTAATATTTGAATTTATTCTATTTGGTTTATTTAGCTGGTTTCGAATACGATTTTGAGTACGACTTCCTGGTCTTCTACGATTTCCATTAGTATTTAATCCTGGCGCAATCGTATCACTAGTATCTCGTTCTCGATTTGGATTAGCGAACGGTCTCTGGTTTGTTGAAGCTGCAGTTGAAAACAATCCGTCGCGCTCTTTTATTGTTTGTGGAATATCGGAGTCGGAAAGTTCATTGGTTGCAGGCCCATTTAATCCAAACTGTGGAACAACTGGGGCAGGAAGAACGTGACTAAGTGGACCAACAGTAGTTTTTACAACTCTATAACCAATTCCAGCTCCAGCAATGTATTCTACAGTTCTTTGAACACCCTTCTCATCAAGAAACGAGTAAGAACCACGAACAATACCATCAGCTCCCAAGCTTTCGGATCGTCTTTGGTCCGGTGCTGATGAAATAAATCTTAAAACAAAACCGAAATATAAGAATAAAATCTTATATATACATATAAAACCACTGTTACCGATATTGTCCTGCTGGACCACGTTCGTAGGCTATCCGTCCTCTTTCTTTACGACTGCCTTTATACAATGGAGCATTGTATCGTACATTGTTTGCTGAATCTGGAACGGCATTATAAACCTCAAACCCGGTACCTTTACCAGCCGCATATCTAACCACATGTTTTTCACCCACATCATCTATAAAAGAATATAATCCTCGAACACGTCCAGTGTTGTCAACATCCTCTTTGCGATTGTAAGTGTTGGTTCGAAATTGGAAACTATAACTGGGATCGTCACAAGGATCAGCTAACGGATCGTCCTTCGAGCCTTGCAGGGCACAACGTTGTACCTGAGATAAATCCATTTTCCTATGTATTGTTGGTCCTCGTGCCCGAAAACTATAAAATCAAAATTTCATCATTATTCGATCTTTCGATAACCATACTGTAAACCAGGTCAAATAACTTAATATGACATTGAAGATCTTCTACTCGGTAATGAGCATGTTATTGTCTAGCGATATCAAAGAAGATCTTTTCCAGTGTTTGATGTAATAAAAAAACAAATAAGAATATCTTTGATGCGTAACAATTTATTCATTATGAACAGATTTACCAGACAATATATGATGTAAGAAGTGTATTTATTGGAATTGAAATGGTTCAGTAAATATTTCATTGTACCAAACCAGAGGTGAAATATTTAAAATTTAATTTAATCCATGTATAAACAATATAATAAACAATATACATACCCTCTAGGCCCTGATGTGTAAATCGTTTCTTCTAATCGTCCAGAACCTGGATTACGGGAGGCATACCGTCCTCTAACCACATTATTCGGCGTCGCACTCGCTGTGTGTGTATGACCGCCTACATCATTGTTCGATAAACTATAAAGAATAAACAAATCGGTTTATAGTTTGATGTATCCACCAAAATGTTAGATTTTGTACCCAAATTGATACGATCCATCAGCATTGATGGTATTGTAATCGGTGTCATCGGCATTAATTAATTTATTCCTTATAGAGATCACTAAGCACATCACACACAAAATCCACTTCATAATACTTAATTTTATAATTACAAAACACTGTTAATATATAATTATTATAACTTATTTTATTCACACAATATTTCTAAATATTTCAAATGGTAAGTCCGAATAATCCAAATGTTCAATGTTCACTACATTAAACCATGGATGAAACAACGATTTTATATGAAAATGCTAATTTCCCAAATTAGATTCCTTGAATGAGATAATAGATTTTGTAGAAAAAGAAACAAAACATAATTAAATTCTTAGATTTTGCCCCACTCACCCAGAATTGGTGGATATAAGAATACGAAGATATAACAATGAGATGAATGTAAAATAACAACAATAACAAAGAATAAACAACTTCCTTCCCTGTAATAATATACCAGCACACACTTTAGCATGATATTAAGATTTGGTGTCCAACGCAATTATTTGTGGGGTGGTGAACTGATAAACATTTTGGGTTTTAAATAGCATACCAATGGTAAGTTGCTATATAATCATCGCGTATCAATTATCCAGACGAGTGGATCTAAATATTTATTACTACTAAGGGTCCTAGCTCGGTGGCTCGCCTCATTTAACCCATTAAAACTAGTTTAGCAGATCACCCGAGTGTTACAAATAATTACATGCTTGTGTTGTTAGACGATTTTCGCATAATCATATATATTATTGTATGTGGCGTACAACGAAGACCACGCAAAAACCAGATCGTAATCTTTCTACTTTACGATCTTAATGACCTTTGTGTAGATTACCAAAGCCTGCAACGATACAAATTATATATATAGTACATATATGCGACTTCGATTAAACTTGAATTAAAGATTGATTCGTTTCAGACTCGATTTTATAGTGAATTACATAGTTTCTTTATATAGAAGGTGTCACTTCGATAAGATGATGGGTGGTATAAAAAAACCAAAGACAAATAAAATAAATTACATTTAATTAAAGACATTGTGTTGTGATCGGTAATTAAAAATAGTTGTATTGTTATTGTGTTGGATATGGTTTTTATATACGCTGACGAGGAGACAATGGAAACACGCTAATTGAACGGTCAGTGCGGAATTCGTTCATTTTTTGATGGAATGAAAAGGGTCAAGTGTATATTGTATTTCGAGATATACTCATTCAATTGACACGTTCTATAGTATATTAAGTGTGTAAAGATTTGAGAAGGTTAAGCATTTGTTGTTTTACATATTATATAAATACTTGTCAACGGAAGTTCATTTTCACTGTCAGTGACATGTATTAAATGTCATGCTATTATTTGGCTAGTTTTGCCAATTATAGATACTTATAATATTTAACCTCTATACTTAAATAATTAAATAAAGTTAAATAGATCAAAATCTTTTGGGAAACTACAATATATATAATCATTCTTTTAATTAGATTAACCTTAAAGCTTTCAGAACTATATTACTCGATTATAGTACATTGCGCTTTGATAATCTTAAAAGTGTATTCCTACCCGTTGGAAGATAAATAAATTATAATTTTAATAAAATAACTTGCTGAGCTTAATGTGGGAAAGAGCGAACATGTTGCTCAATATGTTAGCTCTTTTCCGCATTAAGCTCAGCAGTTTCGGATAATAAAATCTAATCGAATTTAGCACAGAGATCTAGTCAGCTTACTTGCTATTCATATTGACTTCCAGATCAATAAAACAACTTGCTTCATTGGTGACCCCAAAGGCACTGTTTAGGAAACATTACTACATGTCAATATTAATACTTTCTGGCACAAACTCCTAAAAATCCTATACGGCAAAATTGAGTTCCCACAATAATGGGATTTGTCTGTCTGCCTTCTTTTTCAAGACTAGCGGTCAGTTTAACCCTCTCAATGGTCAGATATTTCCAGGAAGTTCATTGAGTGCTGCAACAAAATCCAAACCACTAAGTTTAACGATTTTTGGTAGACACCCACAAATATCGCATGTAGTCAGATTCAGGAACCCCAACAAATTAACGACATATAGATAATCATAATCAAAAACGGGGGAGAATTCACTTTTGGGGCAGTAATGTTATTTAAGTCACCGGTTGTAGCCGGTTAAGAGAGTTTCTCATACAGTCTTCGCAGCCTGACTGACTACCTACAATGAGCGTATTAATGGTTTGTTGTAATGTAAGAGTTTCTGTTGACCTGATTGAATAATTGTGTGACTGTTAGGATCAACTCCATCTCATCAGGGTTAAGCGACTAGAAATATCGAAGGTTATGTGGGTTCGTATATATGTATAGTGAGTCGTGTTGCAACAGTTCTAGCGAACTACAGATAGTTAATTTCTATTTTACGGTGGGGTGACTGATCATTGTGCTTGTGAATGATACATTTTGATTGCAGATTGTCATTGTTTTACATTAGATTAAATGATTATTCACTGATATCTCCTTAATATTCTATACACTTCTAAGAAATATGACCATAAGACCATGTAGATGGGAGCATTTCCGAATTCCTAGAAAATAATGATATATTATTATATTTTAGTTTGGAAACAACCATATAACCAATTCACGACAGATGATTAATTATTCAACATGGTTCTCAATACAAAGAATTGTATTGAAAGTCGTTGAGCTGTATTTTTTAAAAAATTTACATTCTGCTCTACGATCGCCTGTTGCAGCTCACGGAGACTTGTTGGAGCAAATCAGTGCCAGGAAAGCGAAAAAGGACGACAACAAAAAAGCCGCTAAGGCTTCCGAGTTGAAAATCTCCTATCGCAACTTTTACCAAATGGTCGCATCGGTTGGCAATATTTCTAAAATATCTATTCCAGCATTGAAATGTGCAGATGGTGCTTTGGTGGTGGATCCATATTTGCAGGCCGACTTACTGGCAAACTTCTTCACTTCGAACTCGACTTTAGTTGTCCCCAATGGAGTTACGCCTCCATCAATTTTGTATTGTGGTTCCAAAATGGATCCCATCAACACCTCGGAGGAAATTGTCTTCAGGAACCTGAAGGCAATGGACATAAATAAGGCCACCGGACCTGACGGAATTCCTGTTCGAATATTGAAGGAGTTTGCCAGTGACTTGGCTCCAATATAAACTAAAATGTTTCTCCTTTCTTATAAGCAAGGTAAATACCCGAACGCCTGGAAGAGTGTGATGATGCAACCGGTCTTAAACGTAGTTGTGATAAAACTGACCCCTCAAACTACCGGTCAATATCAATTGTGTCAGCCGCGGCTAAAGTTTTTGATAAATGCATTAACCAACAACTTGTGAATTATCTTGAGATTAATAAAATAATTTCAGATAAACAATATGGCTTAGACAGTATCTCTTGACAGACCGATCTCTTGACGTATGTTACAAACAATTTTTGTTATACATTAATGACTTGTTGGATATAGCACTGTAAACCCTATCCACAGTTTTGCCGATGATGCAACATTGCACTCTTCTATTTCATTCGAGGTCGAGCCTACTCCTTCAGAGGTAAACGGTAAACGGCTGGAAGTTGTCACTTCACTTAATTCCGATATGAGTACAATATTTGAGTGGGGAGTTAAAAATCAGGTCAAATTTAACGAGAAAAAAACACAAATATGCACGTTCTCGCGTAAAAGAAGTCACAACGAATACCCTTTTGTGGTAAAAGGCCACGTTCTCGTGGGTTGTGACTCAATTCGTCTGCTTGGTGTTCAAATTAGCAACAATTTAAAATGGAATGAACACATTATCGCATTAGCCTAATCAGCTTCACGTAAACTCGGGTTCCTCAATAGATGCAGACGGTTTTTTAAATTGCATCAGGTCATCATATAAAACCTTTATTAGACCCTGTATAGAATATTGCTTTCAGGTTTGAGGTGGAGCATATGGCACTGCTCTCCAGTTGCTGGATAGAGTTCAGTGGCGTGCCATCCGAATAATACGAAACTTCAGACTTACAAAAGATCTAGACAGCCTATACAACACCGCAGAGATGTTGCAGAACTCTGCGTATTCTATAGATTGATAAATGGTTAATGTTCTGCAGAGTTAAAGGAGAAAATCCACAACTTGAGACCACAACTTGTTACGCCAGGACGGGTAACACGAGGAACGGTTAATGCGCATAGGTTTACGGTGAAGCTGCCTAAACCTCGAACTTTGCATCAAAGCGCGAATTTATTTATCGAACATCTATAAGAAGTGGAATTCGTTGGTCGGTTTTCAGTTTCCGTTGAAATATAAAATGCATAAGTTTAAGGAGGCTATCAACCTTTACTTGAAGGATCGCGAGTTGAGTGCAGGAGCTCTGACAGTTACAAGAAGCTAGGACAGTCTAGAAGTCCGCCCTGCACCCAAATAAAACTAAACTTAAAAAAAACATATTTAGTTCGAACTCTTCTTTTCAACTCGTCCTATAAATTTTCGATGAGATTGAGGTTCGAGCTTGCCACTCCATAACAGATACATTCACTCTTGAAGGTACTGGTATACTATACGCCAGCGATCTCGCATTATCCTGCATGAACAGAAAATTTTCACCAATAAACCCGGCAAAAAGTACGACCTACTCTTCAAATACTTCTTCAAGGTATACCGAAGAGAAGTCATTCCTCTTGATTGACAGCCAATATTGGGTCGGTGGATGAATACAAGATCTATCTTTGACTCTAGTGATATGCCTCCCTAGAACATATACGATCCACCACCATACGAGATACGTTCTTCAAAACAAAATTGTGCATATCGCTCACCTTGTCTTCTGTATATACTCTTCCGCGTCCATCGGTGTCATATAAACACATCCAGAACAGCACACTTCTCCATTCTTGTTCTGCCCAATTCAAATGCTCTCGAGTGAACTCACAGCGGGCTTGTCGGTAGACTGCGGCCAATTTCGGCCCGTTTGCTGGTCTGTGTGCAGTCGGATTAACTTCTCGGAGTCGTCTTCTCACTGTCCACCGACTGACATTGATTTCATGAAATTCTTGAACTCACCGTCCCAGTTGAGTGAGCCGCATTCATACGACTATTTCACAACGAAGTTGTTAGATGAAAGCGGTCATCACGCTGTGCTTTAGCACGACGTCGGCCAGATCCTTGTCATCATTTGAAGCTACTCGTTTTCTGATATCTCTACCAAACTTGATGAATGGAGAATCGGATCAAATTTAGTTGTAGAGCCGCTTCACTTTGGTGCTGATTCGACTCACTCTGGTTTGGTATCTATTTCTTTGCTCCGGTTGAAGACGTAATTAATAGAAGACCGTACAGGCTTAACGATGATATGTGAATGATCACAATTCCGTGCGTGATATTTCATGGCATGCTATTGTATTGATCTTGCTAAATTATTTTTACAATTTAGCCTGCTGTATGAATTGGATGAAAAATTACTTTGTTGGCACGGTTCAAGTACAAAAAGTTACCACTAGATATGTAATTGAAATAGACTGTCTGAGAATCTAAACAATTATTTGATTTTTTTGATATTTTTAAACTTTTGTAGAAAATTGAGCAATTGTGCGATTTTTATGCACCCAAGTATAGTTTATTATCGGTTAGTTTAAACGATATTGATTAATTAATTCTTCGATCACTAACAAAATAGCCACAAAACCTCTTACATCACACACAATAAGTAACAAAAAGGGAGGATCCAGAGTTCGGTAACAAATTATTTACAGGATATCGTAATATGAGAGATATAGAGCTACAACGTGACAGTGATGGGAGCTATACTATGCTGAACTTCCTCTCCCCTCTCTCCCTCAAGGCAACATTGACTATTCAACTACCTAATTCGCTTAATCAACCAGTCGTTGAAGACGTAAAGTCTCATCTTAATTAGGTGTAATGGCATCTGTAGTTATCTGATGACCTCATTGAATAATTCTGTGACCGAAAAGATTAACTCCATCTCATCATCGAGCTTAAGCGACTATAATTCATATTTGTTGCATTGTGTTCGTACATATGTTGTGAGTCGTGTTGCAACAGTTCTATAGAGAATTACAGATTATTAATTTTTATTATGGAGTGACTGATCATTGTATTTGTGAATAATACTTTTGTATTTTATTATGAACGCCTCAAAAATAGACCTAAAGGCAATTCACAGATATATTTTCTGGCCATCGAAATTTTAATTGATCAAAATCTCAGCTTTTGAGCACATCTAGATTGCTTTTTACCTACATTCAGAGGACAGCTAAAAAAATAATGACATAGAGAGGTAAATTATCTACAAAAGGTCTATTATCACCGTAAGAGTGCGAAATGTATAAGAGGCTGGATGAGGAAAACATTAAACTTTGAAAGATGTTTACGGGGAACTCTAACTAAACCGCTTAGATTGTTTAAGGTCTCACGTTAAAATAAATTATTAATCGCTGATATATCTCCAACATTTTAGCCATATATATGACCATAAGGCCGAGTGAATTGAAACATCAAACTTTCGAGAACAATGTAAACATGCATACGTTTTTAAAAATTGTTTAATTTGGAAGACAAATATTATTATTTTGACTCGGCTTGACTTTTCAGAGAGATATATTTTTTTTAATCAGGTTCCGTCTATAAATTAGTTGAAGATGGAATTTCGATTTCTGCTCGAGAAGGTACTGCTAGCCTCTATACCATTCACACAATTCACGACTCTTCTAAAAAGAGAGTGAACATCTTAATGTTACGCACATGTTTTGTTAATCGCTGATACGTTATATTACAAGTTACATCCCGTATAACATATAAGTGAAATGTTTGAGTACATTTTTACATTATTTTTTACAACTTTTTGGTTTCCTATCGTCTTTAATTCTTTTTCGATCACCTGTTGCTGGAGACTTGTTCCATAAATTTTCGATGAGATTGATATCAGGGTTTCAAGTTGGCTACTCCATAGCAGGCACATCCACCCCTTGAAGGTTTTGGTATACTACGCCAGCCGTATGCAGTCTCGAATTATCCTGCATAAACAGAAAATGTTCACCAATAAACCCGTCAAAAGGTACAACGTACTCCTCGAGTACTTCCTCAGTATACCGTTGAGAAGTCGTTCCTCTCAATCGATGGCCAGTATTGGCTTGGGTGATGAATACAAGATTATGCCTCCTCATAACAAGCACGATCCACCGCCGTACGAGACACGGTTTTTCAATGCAACATTGTTCATATCGCTCTTCTTGTCTTCTGTATACTCTTCCGCGTCCATCGGTAAATACATCCTGCGTAAATACATCCATATACATACATCCTGCGCTCGTCAAAGAACAGGACAAATCTCCATTTTTCGTCTGTTTAATTCAAATGCTCTCAAGCGAACTCACGACGTGATTGTCGGTGGGCCGGCCTTTTTTAGAATTTAATAATTTAAAGAATTTAAGTCGAAATCCTGCTGTATGCATTTGACAGAAAACCACTTTGTTGGAATTGACAAACAAATATTGGATTTGTGAAAAATTAAACAATGTGTGATTTTTTTGCACCCAAGTGCAGAAAATGATATGCACAGAAATGGAGTTGAGGTGTTTTTTCTATATTTTAGCTATCTAGTATGAGGACCCTCAACGTTAACACAATTCCCTTTGAACTTTCTATTTTATGCTGTTGCCAAAAGAATCCAAAATATATATGACTCCATTAACATATTGCTTAACTCCATGCCAGCTTATGTAGTATTGACTTGTTTTGCACTCGAACAGGATGACATGGATGTGTTAATCATATGTACCTTCCAGTCCAATAAATATTTATTTATATAATTTTTTTTGACGTTCGCAAGAAAATCTTTAATGCTACGCAAAAGTTCAGTGAATTTCCTCCCAGTGTACTACTTACGATAGTAATTTATATTAATTATGTACAGTATATGGAGTGATGGCTCTTGCCCACTTTCAAACCAATATATCAGTTTTAAAGGGTTAACGAGCATTAAGCGTTTTATTTGATTTTAGTTTAATCATCTATCTGCATTCTATAATATATTGGATGTACAAATAAATTTCCAAACTTTCTTGATATCACGGCTTAGTATCACGGCTTGTACACTATTCAAACGAGCAATACATTTTTTTGGAGGTTAGATGTCAAGCTTGAATAATTACTAGTGACATTTGTTCAAAGCGTGCCAAAAACAACATTTGCAACATGTGCCATGTGTTTCGCACAATATACATGCTATGGGATTTGTTCACAAGCTGGGAAATTGGGTGCCACACAAATTGAAAGAAAGAGACATTGAACGTCGGAAAACTAGCTGCTGGAAGAGCGTGAATTCATTACGGGACAAGATCATCGACAACTGATGGCTTTCAAGCATGTTCCAGTTGCAAAACGACCGGAATGGGACAAAAGGCACAATAAGATTATTTTCCAATATGACAACGCTAGGCCACATGTTGATATACCTGTCACAAATTACTTGGACAAGCAGAACTGGGTAATTTTACCGCAACCCGCCGTATTCCTTCTGTTTAACATTGGTTCAGATCGATGCAAACAGGCCCTGACACAGCAGCACTTCCCTTCATATGAAAATGTGATAAAATGGGTCGATGACTGGATCGCCTCAAAACCACCAGACTCCTTTCTTCTTAGCTTCCGAAGGAGCATACTTTGAAAAAAACATTCATTTATACACCCAAGAGTTCACGTTTATCTACATATATAATACAGGGATGAATCTCTCAGCAAATTTAAGCCAACAGGAGGTTAATATAAGTTTATTTTGTTATAAATTATATACTTTTGTTATAAATTATATAAGATGAGCTATTGATAGTTTATTTATGCAAGTCTGCTAATCCATTTATCAATCTAACATTCCCGAAAGCACTAAAGTTATACCATTCCATCGTTAAATATAAATCCTTCATAATATTTTAATTATATGACCAACCTACTTGATTACTAATTTAAGAATTAAATCTTAAGACGAACAATTACACCAACAGCAGTTTAATTTCAACAAAACGAAAAGGAATAAAAACCAAAATCGACAAGACAATCATGCGATCATGATACACTCTGAGGATGTAAAAGTATTTTAATGAAATATTTTATGAGTTAGTCTTAAGGTTACAAAGTGGATTTTTATTATTTTTATACTTAACATTTACATACTTAAGTTAAACGGTGGTTTTATATATGTACATATAATTGAAAAACAATAGAGTCTTAAATTTAATAATTATGCATAAATGTATATTTCTTATTTACATATTATTTGTTTTGGATGAACGATATAGATCCTTCTTCGATTACGTCAATAAGTTTTATTTGTATATAAACGAACGATTTTGATTGTGGTAAAACGAAATTGTAATTGAAATAAATATTTACATAAGACATACTCGCATACATCGCGGTTCTATACCAAAAATGTTTATCCTTCGATTCAAGAAGAAATACAAAAATTATCATCTCAAAACTTATCGAACCATAAAACCTATAAGCAAACCTTCAACATAAAATTTCGTGCATAATCTCATATTCTCTATGCGGCATCGTTTTATACCATATATACAGTGTATTAACCGCTAAAAAATCTTCTTTTTGATCGTGACGAATTAACTTAATTAACGAAAGAATTTTTCATTTATTTTCATAATTTGATCATGACGTAATCCAATGGCAGGAACTAGGAAATAACATAAAAAAAACATTTTGTGGAAGTGAGAGATTTATGTTTCTTGTAGATTATTTCAGCAGAAGCATATGACACTTTAAATAAAATAATAATTTTATTTGACTGTCTGGTCAAATTTGATGTGAAGTACTTAGGTACATTCTTAGCCTTAACGTATCTTATCAGAGCCATCTTTAAGATTAAGATGGCTCTGATCTTATGCTTGAGCTTTAAACTTGACTTAAGTGTTGTGAGTGATCTTAAACTTGTACGTGATTCATACAAAAAAGGTATGTGTTAGCATTTCATGGTTAAAGCTCTGATTCTATGCATTTTAAAGCTTAAAAATTTAAAGTTGCAACACAAAAAGAGAAACATGACCTTAGGTTAACATTTAGTAGTATAGTGTTGGTTGCCATGGATTTGAGATAATTATTATGCGTTTTTACCGTTCACTATACCTTAGTTTAATCCGGCCAGGCCACAAAAGTGTACTAAAAATCTAATCTATGGCTTATAGGTCGTAATCGGCGCTTACCGCATCTATGAGTCCTTACGAAGCAGTTTTAACGATTGGTGCACATTGTAAGTGGTAAGCCTAACGAATGTTTTCTTAATAGCACTTATGAATAAATAATAAAGTGTTGTTTGTTCGATCGAGAATCGGGAGAGCTAAAGTTTATGGGAGAGTTAAAGCTTACTACGGCAAGTAAACCTTTAATTGATTAACCGCTTCGAACGAGACACATGAGTGTTAAATCTATTGTTTTCTTCAATTTCTTATAAGTTTATAATCGGGTTTCAATTACAATAAAATTTAGCATCTTGATTGTTTCCACCGTCTTATTAGTAAAGTCTGTAAAACCAATGCCATCATTTAACTAATACCGAAGACATAATTATAAATAAAATTATGTAAACCGGATTAGTTCTTATTAGGTATGTAAACTGTATTTGTGAATCTTTCCTAGCCGACCAAATGAACACATTTATGATCCCCTGTTGGAGTGCAGAATTCATACATCCAACCTATCTTCCAAGTCAGTATTATAGGCTGACATGGAGCCATGCAATGTGCAGATGGTTCTACGTAAATCGGACCTATAGCCATATGTCCTCGATTTGGTGATTTGGTTACCGTGAAAGTACTGGGGGAACCCTCATCCTCAAAACAGATTGCAAAAATAGAAACCGACAGACAGACAGAATCATTACTTTGGAAATCTAATGTTCAAAATACCAGTAATCTCGAATATTTTTATTGATTTGCTTCCGACATTTACATAAAACTAAACCACACTCTTGAAACATATCCTATATGGACGCAGTTTTGGTACTTGGTATTGTGACATCATTTCAATAGTATATGTAATGATAATGGTCCAACCTAAACTAAATTACTTAATTATTAATTTAAATTATTTTTAAAAAGAAAGTGATTCACTAACCTCAATTTCAAAGTGAAAGGTTTCATAATATATGTCAATGTTATATGTGGTTAGTTGCCACACAGTGTATAGGACCATGTGCCTATTTTTCCTCCCATCATGTTTCTTAAAGTAACAATTTGATCAAGTCTGTGATATCAAGAAGAATGAGAGTTCCGAATCATTTGAACAGCAGATGTTAGGCCTGATGTTTATTCCTCTGTGATGGCCTAAGCCGGTACAACCACAAAGCTCATGAAGACGATGTGATGTCAAATTTTGCAACTTCATACAGAAATTCTTTCTACATATTTCCAACTTTCCCCTTTCTCCGATTTGGCGAACAGTACGTTTCTCTTGGACGAAGCTAATATAATAAAGTAAGTCCTCGCCTATATGAAAACTATAATTTCGTTGATTGTCAGTATTAACTTAACCTGGTATCACTTGAATGCCCTTTGTGATTCATATGTGCAACAGCTTACTGATAATCTTGGCCTTCTATTCTCAAATGACGTCGCTGTCCTGTTTCGAAGTTGTTTGAAACCGCTCGAAAAAGTTGAGACAAATCAGATAGTAATGATTTCAAATTAACAGTAGTTAGAACTTTTAAAACACTTAAAATTTTGTCGATTTATAGTGTATTCAGAGAGACTCTTATCATGTAAAGAGATAATGCTCTCGTTAGTAGTTCAGTTGTATAGTTATATTCAAATCGATTTTTATAATTGCTAGAATCGGATGAGGATCATTAGGATGTTTTGTAACCTCATAATTCAACCTCTGGTTACTTTGACATATTTCATACGAACATTTTACTAATACATTTTACTGTAGCCATCATTGAGGTGTATTTAAATCCAATGCTTTTTATTTGAAACTAGCTCCGCTACACCTTGCGAATCTACACTAATTATAGTTGGCCATAGATTAAATATCTTTGAAAACCTCGAGTATACCAAGTTGAATTGACTCGCTTTTGATTTTCAAGAGCCACAGTAGCAATATTACCATCGGTTGCTCTTTCCGGCTCATAGGCACATAACCATGACTCGTCACTTGTCACGATCTTGTACATGGTTTTGGAAGTATTATTTTTCCAGAAATCAAATTATTCCAGAATTTGGCGGAACCAATCAACACGAAACTATTTTGTGCTGTTATTTTGTACTGCTGTCACTAATGCCTTGTTTCACAAAAAGTTGCACGACGATCCTCTTCAATCAGTTTTCTCACAGCACCGATGTTTTCTGGCACAACACCCTTTTTTGGATGACCTTTACGAGGCTTGTATTTGAGTGAACGTCTTTCACGATGCTGTGCTTCGTCGTCAAAAGTCGAAGGAAGTGATTCAAAGCACTGTTGAGTTAGTCCCTGTCGAAAATCGTATTTTTTATTGAATTCACTTTTCCAAGTAAATAAAAAAATAATGTTGCAATGCGAGCGACCAATGACTTATAAGAAACATAACCTACAGAAATGTTACACATCCTAGGGCCGGAAAATGAAAAATATTAAATAGGTATCGTGAATTCTATAGCCGATGTGTTGGTTAGATCTGATTTTTGCAATATATTTCGAATTTATCGCGTTCATCCAATTCTATCTTTCTCTTATTACGGAGTTGATTGGTTCTCAATAACATATTTTGGCTTAATTTTTTTAGCTCATCCAGCTTTTCATATTTGAAAATATGAAACAATAACCAAAGCCAAATTTGGTGAATATGGTGTATGCGGAAGCAGTTACGGATTTAGCCATAGTGACTACACATGTGTATTGTTTCGATAGAAAACAATTTTATCTCCTCGTCAAATGTAGTCATTATTACGCAATTAATAGTGAATGTTCCACTTTAGATAGTATTTTAATCTGGAGAGACCAAGTAAACCCAAAACTTCTTGGGGAGTGACAACTATCGCTTGTAGAGATTAGCACCGGAAAACACTAAGTATTACCATTTTCTATAAACTTTTACGACAGCCCTCGTATAAAAGAATAAATGTAAATAAAGAAGAAATAAAAATGTTATTTTAAAATGGTCTAGTGACTGTTGGACCACCCTGTACAAAACAAATCTTTCTGTGAAATACTAAATGCAAACTTCTGGTTCACTGTAGGTTTTCTGCTAATAGCCAAATTATGACTAACAACACTTCCTGAAGATTCTGATACTTGATACTTCACTTGAGATTCCTCTCGAGATGAGCAAATGTGAATTGGGTGTTATTTTCATTCATAAATCACGGGAACAGAAGATATAAATATAGCTTAACCGGCGAAATTTGTTCCTAGCAAAATTTTTTGTCCTTTACGAAAATTTATTTGGATTAGAGAAAAATCAAACAACTCAACTATATTCACGACGATTCGTAAACGTTCCATTCTCTTTTCATATTGACAAGTAAATGAAATGTTGATTTAAACTCAGGCATCGATCGAAACTTGAGTGATTTTTGAATTTTTTCTATCAGTTTGGTAATGAATTGAATTCAGTGGAACTCGTTGTAGAATACATTGTGGTAAACAATATTAGAGTAAATGAATGATGTTGGCTAACCAACTCTCGAACACGTGACGTACAGCTGACAATGAAAAAAACACGGAAATTTCAGATTTATTCCGCACATTTCCAACGATTGACTTTGTAATTTGTTAACTGTAATAGCGACCGCCAAACAAAAGAGAAACTAAATGAGCATGATGTCGAACGGAATGTCAGTAAGAATCAGAGGAATTCTCGGAATTAGAACAAGTTCTCCTTTGAATTCAACTCTTATAATCGTCGCTTGAATCACGTTGTTCTTCACAGTCAATCGTGTTTCGTTACACAATCTAAGATGGATAGTGGGTTGCCTCATCTTTATCTGTAACACGGTTTATAACAATGCATTTCCTCGGCGATATGGTTTTGAATCAAATAATTCAGACTGTCCTTATATGTGATTCATAAAAATTTCGCCGGTTGTCCGGGTACATTTTCGTTATAAGATCTTGTTTCGAACATGCAAAAACAAAATCAATGAGGTCGAAATAATAACAGGCAGTTTACCATTGCCAAGCGCCAACAGTTGTTTGAAAAATATAAGAGTAGTCGTTCTGTAACGCGACGCTCATATTTTAGTAGTCAACTCTTACTTCTCTACAATTTCAGACATGCTTTGAACTGCAGCTGTTGTTGATCTCGAAATGATATGTAACGTTTGACGAAAATCGCTGGCCAGTAAAATCAGTAGTTCTAAAACATTGCTGAAATCCCTAATCGTTCAATTGAGCGCTTTTAATAGTCGTTTGTGATGTCATTGTGCACACGTGCAAGATGATGATTTTGAATTCTTACAGTGACTTATCATTCGTTTGATATTTTGCAGCAACTTCAAATGAAGCAATGTGGCAGCAATTTTTGATGATGTAACAGCTAACGCTATTTAAAATCTCGAGCTATAATTGTGGCCAAAAGCAATGAAATTAGAAAGGTTTTGTCTGTTCTACCGGTAGCATCTTGGAAGAACATTCTACCGATTCCTTTGTCAGCTGTATCCAATTTAATAGCAGAAAGAAAAATACCCCGTTCTTATAATCGAAAATGATAATTCAAAAAGGATTCATGTTACATTGCGCAACGGCTAAGTTAACGTACAACGAACCAACATTTACTTAGTTGATTAATGTCACTATACAGCACCATATCTTATTTATATCGGATCATACTACAGCACCATCACTTATTTATCTCGTTAACTTTGTGTTTTAAAACGTGCAAAAAATTCCAAATTTCATACACAAAAAGTTCCTATTTTTTCGGGTTTTCCTGGCAGTTTTCCTCTCATAACGAAATCTCTTACAAAAGCATTATTTTTCTATTTTATGTATTTCCCGTTGAATCGTCGTTCTCAACTGATACATACATTTGTTACACCATGTGGAATTACAGAACCCCAAACTTCGTATGAACTCAATGGAATTCACTGCTTAACGAGCTTCCACTGTATATTTATTTAAACATCTTTAGACTTTCATTGATAATTTTATGAACATAAGATTTTATCTCGTCAATATTTGATTAAAAATCATAAGTAAATTATTCAATTATAATTATAATATAATTAAAATTTACTGACAAACAATAACCCTTGTCGGAAATGCAAAACACGTTGGGAAAATTTTGCGCTAAGTTAAAGCTTTTAAAGCATAAAACAATGGCGAACAAAAGTGTAATTTAATTAGTCCAGAATACAACATAATTATATTTGCTATAAAATCTTGGATTATAACTTTACTCTTCCAAGGTTAAATAGTTGCAGGTCTGTGACACAAAAACTCTTTTTCATATCTTCATTTGTGTCCCATCAAATTATTTGATTTTTTAGTCGTTTCGTTAGTTTATAAAAAATAGTAGAGATGGCAGTCATAAACAAAACCGATCGAAAGTTTAGTTAGGAAACAAACCAGTATAGTTCAACCGGTTCAACTTCTTCTTGGAATCGAGGACACAAACCAAATAAATAATAAATATTTTCATAACTAATTCATAAAAATTTTAATTTATATGTAATTAAAATCGAAAATACCTGGAAATGAAATAATAACAAACTTTATAGTTTACTGATGTGTGATTGCTTGTCTATACAGTTATTATCCAAAATAATTACATATTCCAGTCAGATAGTTAAAATTGTTCATATATACTTTCGATTAATTGATAATTTAGAGGTAATTAATGATAGTTATGTTATGGTGCGTCTTCAAGGTTGAAAGAAATGAAAATTAACTTATATCAAACGTTCAACGGTGTTAATTTAATTGGTTTTAACCAAACTAAAAACAAAAGTATAAATAAATTGCTGAAGTGAGACATAATTATGTATGTACTGTTGAACATACATACATATATATGTAGGTTATGCAACCACAATAATGTTTTATGGGTTAATCTTATCAAATTAGACAAAACAATATATTTGAAAGTATAACAATCGCACCCAACATCTTATTTTTGCGAAGCTGCGAAAAGTTCGACCCAATTCCAACTGACTATAATGTCATAAATTCTATACAAAAACGAAACTCTCACTAGTCTAGCACTCGTATCACAATTTCGATCGTAACATAAACAATAAGTGCAACCTCAAAATAAGACAATACTTTGGTTAATCGCAAAGCACTAGGAAAATAAAGCTAATTTAGGAAAATAAAGCTAATTTATATATACTAGGAAAATAAAGCTAATTTACGAGATAATTAAGATAATTTATTCACATACAACAAGATGAGAGAGATACATACACACGTTTCTTATATTATATCTCACATGTCTACTTTACGATCGATTCAAAAAAAATACAATCGAAGAAACATGATTTGATTCTCTCAAGAAACGCGAATATCAAATTTATTGTTTATAAATAACCGGTTCCTCGACTGGTAGTATACAGTATCAGTCAGAGTACTAACAAACAAAAGACAAATAGTTTTATAAAGAAAAGAGTTATTTTGTGTATCAGCTTTTGGACAAGGGAGTACTGAGAGTTTGATATAAATTATTAATTTTACACAGAGGTGGAGATGTTCGGTTGGGGTTGAAAATCTTTATTGTGAAGCAGGTGTGTTCTAGTTAAATTGAAACTTTTTTTAAGTGCACCACTGAGCTTAAACTATACAATAACACATATATATGTGTATAAACTTCAGCTGCGAGAGAGAATAACCATACACAAATCTCAATACAATAGCATAGTTTTTTTTTCTTTCAATTTCATTTCTTACCTGTATTTCTTATGTAGTTTACTTTTAAACTCAATAGAGCGAGGGCCCATTATATAGTTTTAATCATTATTAACGTCGTTAGTTTTTGTAACGTAACATAAATACCTTCATCGAGTAAGATTATAAGTAAAAGACAAAACTCGTCGTGATACACGTCAACATGGTTTAATTAAAGTGTGTTCTAAATTATTAGTGATCGATCAAATTTAATTAAATAATTTAGTTTTAGTTTTTATTGAAAAAAATGGTGGATTGAGTACACATATACTATATGTAGTGTGGTGAAGTGAATTTTAAGAAAACAACCTTGAGTGGTCTTTCTCTTCTTTAAAAGAAATAAATTAGTTTGGATACAAAAAGAAATAATTTTGAAAATTTATTGGAAGAAATTAAGAAATTTGTGTGTGTATGTGTGTTCTAATTAAATCTGAATAATTAAATATATATTTTCTATATATAAAGGAAAAAAAGTGAAACAAATAAGAAGTGAAAGGAGATAAATCTTTAGTGTACTTTACAACAACAAAAATCGAACCGAACCCTAATTTTACATTATAAATCAACTTATGTAACAAATTAGATTAGACAATGTGCTACATAAGAAATATTTATTTCTAATAAAGACAACCAATTAAATGTTATTTATTTTTTTAAGATTTTAAATAAGAAAACCGGATAAAAGTTTAAAAAAAATAAATTACTAAACGACAAAATGTTACGACTGACTCCAATCATACTAATCTACTTAAGTCTGCCCATGATCATATATGTAAAATGTCAATTACAAAATCGGCCACCAAATTTTGTTCCAGGATCAGGGGACATGGCACGATTTAGTATATCAGAAAATACACCAAACGGGAGTGTTGTATACCAGCTAAGAGGTAATTAATTCTAAATTCTATTGTTTTTCATGTCACAACTTTGTTTTGGCAAAGTATATCTTCGCATTGACCTTTTTCTTGTAACACATATATATATATATATATATATGCATAACGTTTAGTATTGTGTGTTTATTTTAACCGTTAAATCTTATATATATATACAGATAATATACCCATTTGTATGGACTGTTGTTGTACAAAAACTAACATTGGATTGTGTAACCGATTTGTGTATAGTTTCGTTTATAGAAATCAATAATCACTTAGTTTTTTGGAAAGTTCAATCACAGTATGAGAGATATGGTCTCACATGAGTTGTCGCTAAAATGTATTACATCAACATCTAATTAAAAAGTTGTAGTTGGAGTACATACTACATATAATTTGATTCAGTTTCATAACACTTCTTTTACTCGTACTCGTATATGACAATATATTGACTGCACTTGTTTTAATGGAATGTCACTACAATCGCAAAGCGTATGAGTGTACTGAATGACACCACATTTCATACACACAACGTCTCGTATAAATTTGACGCTTTACCGACTTTTTTAAATATAGCTTTATTGCAAAAGTTTAGATTTCATAAATCAGTTGGAAGTAATGCAACATCTACGCCTGTCTGACTTCGCTTGCATCTATACATATATATTGCCTAGTGTATCTCCTGTCAACATTGACATTGGATAGTTGTTCAACATAATATATATATACGTAACAAGTACCAGGATCCCACTTCCTTGTTTTGGCGTTAACTATACTCTGGACCATCTAACTCTAGTTACGGCTGTTGCCTTTAGTTTCCCCCTTGATTTTCCGAGTTGTTTTGCTTCGGTTAGCACCACTAAGTCGTTTGAGGAGTTTATTCACAAATACCTGAAGTCTTATGGTTATCTTTTGCATGTGCTTCCATGTTTCACTGTCATACAAGTACTATAAACATTCGTTGGTTTGTATTTCGGGATAGGACAGACGTATTCCAGATTCATGAGCTTTCTGCTGAATATCCGAGTATTTATACACTATGAGGCATATATCTTTCGCGTAATCCAGGTGAATGAGTTGAAGAGGGAGTACATATTCTTATCTTACTCCTCTTGTGTATCGTTCTGTTTACCGTTGTATTGTTGTCTATTTGTGGTGTTCCTGTAAATTTCCTTAATGTCCATTTCGTAGGATGATTTCAGATTGCGCATTCACTTATAGAATCGAATGCGCGTTCACAGTCCACGAAGAGTAGATGTAGTAGTGAGCGTTTGATTATTCGATGATGATACGAACTGAATTGATGTGATCAGTTCAACTTTTTCCAGGTATAAAGCCAGCTTGTTCGTTTCTTATGTGCTAGTTGACCGTTGGTCGTTTAATAATGATCATTGCTAGTACTTTCCTTGTACTGTTGAGGACTACTGTTTGTTTGAAATTGTTATAGAAGCCATCTTTCTGAGGAATTCTACCCAGTAACTCACGCTTTAGCTATTATAGTTCTGGGTTAGAGTTTCTGCCGTTAGAGATGTAACACCATTTTTTAGTAGTTCTGCTGGAATGTTATCAGAATTTGACGAGAATACTGAGAAGTGCAAAATATTGTCCCACACCAACATCCTGAATCAAAAATGTTTTAATCAGGCGTCACAAAAGTCCATGACTTTCTCTACAAGAAATAGAATTACAGGAGAGGCGCAAATTTACTTGGTGCAGAACCATATGTTATCTGAGTGTAAGTAGATGGTGCCCACTGGTTGCGGTATAATGACAAGATGAGTATTCTTTCTCTATTGTCGTAATTTATAACCATCTTGTGGTTAAATTCCATCGTCCTATTCAGAAAGGGACCTATATTATTGGTCTTAGACCTTTACATAATAGAAAGAGTGACCATCGCACTATTATTACAAAGCAAATTTTGTATAATTTTATAATAGAAATGAACTCGATTGTGTAAATATTGAAATTATTCGATATCGACGTTACCCAACAAAAAAATCTGTTTCTGTCACAAAAAATGTGATCCGCTTCCTTATTTCAAATGAGTTGCATCAGTTCACCATACAATCTTAACCAACATTTAGTTTATGACATCAAAGCCGTTACAGATTACAGTACAATATTGAGTTTGAAGATAATGTAATTATGATTTTCAACGTAGAAAATGCACTGTCTTCATCAAGACAACATCTTAATTAAGTGCAAGACAACCGCCCAGGTTGCGCAGTGCTTAAAGAACTGCGGCTTGGGGCGGGAGATTTTCACCATCGGTCGTTTGGGCGGTGCGATCAGTGTTGCGAATGAACTCATCTGAGACCCTGTTGAGTTTAGAATACGTGGGCCGTCCCATCTTTCATGTCAGTACTATAGGCTGGCATGGAGCTATGCAATGCGCAGATGGTTTCTATGTAAAATTGAACCTCTAGCCGGAACATCAAGTAAAAAGTGGGGTGTCGCAATGGGTCAATTGAGCTTGAGTGACAGACAACACAAAATAATGCAAAACAATGAAAAGTTTAAGCTTCCAGCATTGAATTACATTTACTTTCGCCTCATTTACATCAATATGCACACTCTAGCACATCAAATATTGTATAATGTAAAGCCAAAGGTTATTATAGCTAAGCCCAGTTTAGATTTTCAACTCAAGTTTGGTGCAATAAATCCAAATAATGTTTGTTTATAATTTTTGATTAATTGAAAGAGAATCTATCTTATATTGATAGATGTTTTATTTAATGTCGGCAATTATGTATGGAATACAATATCAGATAAATGTTCGCCTCTGTAAGCCTCACAAATGCGAGCCCTTTTAACTCGGTATTTCATTAATTTATGAACGAATATTTTGTTTGAGTTGCTCAAGCGTTTTTGGTTTGTTTGCATAAGCCTTACTTTTCAGATATCCTCTCAAAAAGAAGTCCAGAGCAGTCAAATCAGGTGACCGTGGAGGCGAATCAACATCTCCATTTTTTGAAATAAACGGAAAGAGGTCTCGCAGTAATTCCATTGCAATCCTGGCTATATGCGATGTGGCACCGTCTTGTTGATACCACATGTTAATCAAGCCCAAAGCATGCAGCTGGATGTAAAGGTGACTGATGAATAATTTGAGGGTTTTCCATTGCTCAGAACCGACTATTCTGTTTATTCAAATATCTATTCAAATGAAAATGGCCTCGTCACTCATTATAATTTTTTCATGAAAATCGGGGTTGCATGGGCGAGCTGTAAGATCCTATTGGCATATGTACGGTGGCGTAAATGGTCTTGTGGAAGAAGCTCTTGTGTCAACTGAATCTTAAATGGAAACTAATGCAAATCCTTGAGCAAAATTGTAGTCAAACTTGTTCTTTGAAGACCAAGCTCTTGAGCACGGCGTCGAATTGAGATTGATGGATTGTTTTGAACACTTTCTTGAGCAGCAGTAATTTTTTCAGCCGATCTTGCAAGACGTTGTGGCCCATGCTTGGGCCTTTCACCTACAGACCCTCATTCTTCGATATCATTCATTACACGATAAATAGTACGTTTAATTGGCACGCTGTTTCTCCCAAAAATTTCACGTAACTTTCTCATGGTAACATAGTAATCGATGATTGATTTTGATAAAATGTTTTAACGATTAAAACACGTTGGTTTATCGAATATTTTTCCATAATAAATTTGCCACGTGTCTACTGACACCCTGTATTATATTCCCAGTTGCTGGTCTTAACACTTAGGTGTTGCTCGTGCATACCTTTTGTATAAACCATATTGTAAGTTATAAAAGGATTTAAGTCTGGCAACTATATTGGTCACTGTTGCAATATATGAGCCGTGCAGTTATTGTATGCAATATTGTGAATATTTTGAAATTGAATACTAATTGTTTGGTGATTCTCCTAAATGCACTGTGCTATACAAATAAGTAGAAAGTGATCATTACTAGTTATGTACATTGCATAACTCCATGCCAGCCTATAGTACTGACATGGAAGATGGGACGACACACGGATTCTAAACTCTACTGGGTCTCAGATGATTTCATTCGCTCAAATGATCGATGGTGAAAATCCCTTTTCGCATTCTGTCCCCATCAGAATTCGAACCCGGTATCTTCCGCTCCAAGCCGCAGTTTTTTAACTATACTATCGCAGTTTTTATCGCTGAACTCACCCTTATCTATCATCAATATTATTTTGTTTGTTTAAATGAACTGAGTAATGTGTCCGGTGTAAAGTCTCAAATCATATTTTTTGCCATAATTTGGATAGAATCAGACAGGTTCGAATCAAAGTGATTGACATATTAAGGCAATCCATGATTTTTGTTATACAACTGAATAATGTGTAGACGCTGTATCGGGCTAAGCCTTTTCAAGATGAAAAGTCAAAGAATACTGACCAAAAAAAACCATAACTGTTTGACAAGACTTCCGCGTGCTTTGTCATATAATCCCTACTGAAAAATAACCTCTAAATGAGTCATTCGTTATAATCATATACATGGATCCGTTGCACATTTCATAATTTAATTAAGGAGAAATATAGCTTTGCTTGCGGTTCAGTGTATTTAGAATTTTGATCTTCAAGATATACGTTTAAGTAAGTGATACTTGATACATTCAAGTCATAATTACTTGATACATTCAAGTGATAATTCAGAATCTGTTCGTTGTGTCTCAATTTCGCTCACTGATGCTATATATAACAACCCTTACATGAAAATATTCTAAAGGCCGTAACCGGCTCTAACCAGGATTCAACTGAAGCCTTATGAACCATTAAAGCGTATTTTTTTATTTTTTTAAGTGTAGTTTTATTTGGGTGCTGGGTGGACTTCTAGACTGTTATAGCTAATTGTAACTGTCAGAGCTCCTGCACCCAACGCGCTATCCTTCAAGTAAAGGTTGATAGCCGCCTTAAACTTGTGCATTTTATATTTCACATTCCACTTCTTAGATGTTTGATAAATAAATTCGCGCTTTGCATCTTTAGTTCGAGGTTTAGGCAGCTTCTCCGTAAACCAATGCGCATTAACCGTTCCTCGTGTTACCCATCCTGGCGTAACAAATGGTGGTATTTTCTCCTTTAACTCTGCGGAACATTTACCATTTATTTATCTATAGAATACGCAGAGTTCTGCAACATCTCTGCGGTGTTGTAGGCTCTTTTGTATGTCTGGAGTTTCGTAATATTCGGATGGAACACCGCTGAACTCTATCCAGCAACTGGAGAGCAGAGTCATATGCTCCACCCCAAACCTGACAGAAATATTCTTGTAGCAATATTTGATACCAGTTGTCGTATGAACTACCAAAAGCATTCACTTCTACATACAATTGGTTTTTACTCATCCGGGGCATAATAAATTTAGTTCAACGGCGAAAAATCGAGCTCGAGACCGCGATGTAATGTGAAAATCTTCTTACCACTAAGCTTCAGCTCTTGTATGATAAATAATCTATTTATTGTAACAATAATTTCGATACTTTGATAATTACTATAGTATCACTATATGTGAGAATTCTACAAAAAAAAATTTTCCATAATTTGGACTGTCAGAATCAAACGGGTTTGAATCAAACTGTTTGACACATAAAAGCACACCATGGTTTGTACAATTTAATACTAAATTAAACTACCCACTCAAGTTTGTAATTTATGGTATGCAAGTTCTACCAAAAGAGTGTCCTTCCTGATGTAACCATATAAATATTAAATCTTCTCAGTTCTCACAATAAATAATTATGGATGGCCCATAAAAGCACAAATTTGAAATTCGATTTTAAATTTTTTTAATAATTTTGCAGATTTCGAGGAGATTTAGATAATCCAAACCTTAAAAGTTTCTATTATTTTTTGTAGTTTAAATGGTCTTCCATATTAAGAACACTACGATATTGGTGAGAAAAAATCAATAAGATGTGTTAGTTTTCTGCAACAACAGGCTTAGAAATGCCGGAAGCGTAATAACTTTACCTAAAGAATTCAAACACAATTTATAAGTGCAAATAGAAATAACCATGAGAGCTAATTAATTATATGAATCAAAGACCAACATTAAACGATTAATTCTTTGTTGAATGTGGTTTTATATCTTGTTTGTAACATATATATAATTATCTAAGTACAGTAAATCAAGTAACAAATATAGTTTGCTTATCTTATCACCTCCACTTATAATCTATGGCCGGCTTAAAGGCCTTAACCGCGGTGCACATTGTAGGTGCTCAGCCAAATGAATGCTTTTACACACAATCGCTCTATATGTCATCCGGAGCATGTTAATTTTTGATAAACGGCATAGGTAACTCGAGACCGAAGTGTCATGAGAAATTCTTTAAACCACTAAGCTACTACAGGTGACTGTCACCTCCGCTAGGTCAGATTATATATATATAAAAATTGCAGCTTCATCTATATATATATATATATATATATATATATATATATATATATATATATATATATATATATATATATATATATATATATATATATATATAGATGTGTGTACTCATCCAATAAGATTAAACCAGCAAAATACACCAAGTCACTAAGAATCAAATTGAAAGTAAATCAAAACTCAAGTTCAATCAAATAATGTTTTGTAAAATTTTGTCACCTAATGTTTTGTCACTTTGCCGTGATGGTCAAAATTATTATAGAATAATTTACAGTAAACTCTTAAATTTAATACAGTAAAAAATACAATCCAATTCCACGGTTATAATAGGTAAACCAAACAGCAAAGACATTTTTGAATTATAACAAACAAAAAACCAAAAATTCACACGATCTTGTAAGTCATTGAACTAGTAACAAAGACACTATATAAAAGAAATTTTTACACTATAAAGTAAATTAAATTATTACAAATAAATTAAATAAAATAATTAGATTCACAAATTATTAAATTTATTTTGTGTAGAATTGTTACGCAAACTACCTACATATAATTTTCACGCAATCGTGAGCTTTTGTTTTTGTTGAAAACCTTATGGTTTCTCTCACTAATTTAACAACACTATTCTTCTCGATTTCAAAATCATCGAAGAAATGACGGAAGTTTTGTAAAAAAAAAAAATAATTAAATTGAGTTAACTACTAACGTTAAGCTTAATTATGTTGCACTTATTGTATGAATGAGCTGGATAAATCTTTAACGATATTGAACAAATTGTAAATCGGTGCAATTCAATGAGTCGACCGTAATCGAACCAATATACATGTATAACCAATATGTGTACTGTCGCCGATTGTAGCTTAATGGTTTAGAGGGTTAACAAAAATTAGCATGCTCCGGTCGGCATAAAAAGCGATTGTGTGTGAAAACTATTCGTTGGGCTTACCACTCACAATGTGCACCAATGTGTCTCAGTTGAGTCGGAAGGGTTATTTACGTATAACTAAAAGGCCGTACACAGCCATTGATATATATATATATATATATATATATATATATATATATATATATATATATATATATATATATATATATATATATATATATATATATATATTTAGCTAAACCCGGCTCTATATAGGTATACGTTCTCGTTAAAGCCGGCCATAACGTAATATAGAACTTTAAAAGGAAACCCTGAAGGAGATGGGCGTTCTCGACATCTTACGGTATCGTAACAAAGTGAATTAAAGATTTTTCGATAGTAAAATAATAAAACGTGTCCTTGAAATTCTTAACATTGTATTAAGCTTCCGCTTCGTTCAGAGTGTACCGGATTAGTTATACTTGAAAGTACGAGTACATTCTCTTAAGCTAACTGCTGAGTATTAGTAACATATGTTTTGAAAAATATATTTTGTTTATGTTCAGTACATCTGACCATTTGATGATATGGAATGGCTTTCGGCTCTATTTATGTCCCTCGGACAAAACAAATTCTAAGCAGTTTAAGGAATATTTGAAAATTAATTTAAGTTATCATAAACTCAGAATATTTTCATGGATGGTATTTTATCCAAATCTGCTCAAGTTTGACAGAAATACAATGACTTATTAATGATTAGTCGAGAAATTGTCTGAAATTGCCATATATCCGTAAATTCAACATAATTAGCTGTAAACATAAATACATTAATAATTAGTGATTAGCACCAGATAATAAGCTTCATAATTAGACTTTGATCAATGCTATACTTACAGTCTCTATTATAGTAAAGAGAAAACTTGAGTTATAAGACAGAAAAGCTCGGATTTTGCATATTCAAAATTAGTTCCTAACATCGAATATTGTTCTATTACACAGTATACTTGATTGTTTAAAAATAGTCTTCAATTCGAAATTGCCTGTACGATGTCTCTTTTGTTATGTATTTGCCATTTTTGTAACCAAATAGGTTTTCACTTTTCGTAATTAATAACGATTTTTTACACAAGCTAACATTGTATTTTTTCTGTTTCTAATTACACTTTCAAGCATGTGTTTTCTTTATTTACGTCAAAACTGACAGTTATATCAAAATAATCAGCTGTTAACATTCTCGCTCATATAGAGCTTTTTAAAATCAGTCGAAAGACATCTCCAATAGAGACATTCTTTTCTAAAACCTATATAAACTGTTCATCTAATTGTTCTCACAGACCAAATGGTGCAGTGATTAAAGCTGCAGCAGTTGGAGCGGTAGGTACCGGGTTCGAATCCCGATAGTGGCAGGATGCAATTTGTTACCATCTGATTACAATCGGTGGTGTAAAAGAACACATCTCTAACCCCCTGTAAGAGTGCTGAATTCAGGGCCGCAACCCATCTTCTATGTCAGTTCTATAGGCTGGCATGGAGCTGTGCAATGTAATGTGCACATGGTTTTACGTAAATCAGACCTATAGCCGTACGTCCTCGATTTGGCTGTAATGGCGCAAGGTAAGGACGCTAGTAAGCGAACCGTGAAAGAGTTGGGTGTGCCTTGAGTCCCAAAACAGTTTGAAAGATAAAAGCAAACTAATTGTTCTCGCAATAAAGCCATGATTTCACAAAAAAATAGCATCGTATTGTTCAAAATAAATGTCGTCAAGATCACGGGTTTCACTCCATTATTATAGCACGTTAACACTATTACTTTCCGGTCGGCCTAATTTTTTTAAAAATAATTAAACCCCTGATTCCACCAATTCATTAACCACACCAAACGGTTGATTTGAATTTAATGTTGAAGAAATTTCCTCAGCTCTTCAACCTATTTGGTTCTTCAACCCAAATACGGCTATTTTGCTTATTAAGTCAGAAATGGGTCTCATCACTGAACAATCTGTTGTTCAAAAACAGAGGATCTTCCCACACTTTTCAAGAATCCAAAAACTTAAACGATGACAATTTTAAAGGGCGGTCGACTTCAATTCTTAAACGAGTTGTTTATTTGTATGCCTTAACACCCCGATTCCATTAGACTTGTCACTTGTAGCGACAGACAAATATTGGTATTCTCTTAGTCGATTTGTCCGTCCATTATTAATTGAAGTGACCAACTTTTTATTCTAGAAGACCTTTAAAAAATTTCTTGTCACTTGGAACGTCTTTTATACGTTCGTTTAGACAGCGATTTACGTTCGTTGAATCAGGTCACTTCAATCGACTAGCAGAATACAAATTTATAGAAGAAGCAAGCCAAGCTGTTGAGAACGGTGTCGAATCAATTCATCACGGTCATAAACTCTCAGCTACTGCAACTATATTTTCTTCACTACGTACTGGTTGTGGTCCGTTTGGTCGCGAATTATCCAAAAAGAATATTGAGTTTCAAAATTTTCGATGGTATAGAGAATTGTGCGTTCAGTAGGCTGATTATGTGGACCATAAGTTGATTTAACAGCATTCCTCGTAGAACGCTAGGATTTTTGTAATACAGCTGAATAATTAGTATAAATGTCAAACAATACTGCACCAAAATACCATAACCGTTTGACACGACTCACACGTCTTTTAACCTATAGCTTCATTACATTTAAGTTAGTTATATAAACCGAGAACTATAAATATTTCAGTTCTTGAACGGAGCTGTTCCTCAAAGAAGTTAATTGGATCTAACCGAATCTCAACTAAACCTAACGAACCATTACTACCTATTGATGCACAACATAGTCGGTGGTCATCCGGGGCATGTAAAATCTAGGTCAACTGCAAGGAATCGAATTCGAGACCGCGACGTGATGAAATACTCTCCTTACCACTTAGCTCAACTCCTGTGTCTATAGAGTTAGGTGATGACCAGGTACACCATTTTTTTCTCGCCGCTCCGATTTTTTATATTCCCGTGCACAAATAGTAGTTGGGTCGCCCTTTCGTAAAATGCGATTAAGCGATAAGTATATCGGTTTTTGGTTGAGTCATCCTATCGTTTCTGCTATGTTGTCATAGTCTCGCTTGGTGCTATCCTGCGAATTTCGTTTTTCTTCCGTGACCACATCTTAAATACATAAGTTGATGTTTCTAAACCAGTATATCTATAGGATACATTTTCGCAAGAAATCGAGATCCGATATCGTTCTAAATATGTATATATAATACTCTTAATGCACTTAATCTTTAAACAAATTTAAACTTTTTGCTATGCACCTTCCGTTGCACATGTTTGGCCCAAATCGGTACATCAGGGTGAATGTAACTATGCTAGCTGGAAGGGCTCTTTTGCTTTGTCGAGCTTCTCTCATATTTGGCATAAGGCGTGCTAATGCTGCGTACTCTGCTTGCTCTTTTGCTGAAAGTTATGAGAAGTGTTTTATATGACAGTCTAGCATCATCATCCATATGTACCTAATGACCGGTTGGTTACACATACATTGAGCACCAACGTTATGCTCTCGATATTTTTCCAGCTAGTGATTAGGACTGCTTCTGTATTATGTTCTGATAACTTTAGGCCACGAAATTCTTGATCTTCTTTCTGTGTTTTGCTACGATACCACTACGGAGGTGTTATCGGAAAATCAACTCAAACGTGAGACCTACAATTATCCAACATGTTTTCATCCCATCATCGGTTTTATACTTCAGAGCCCTCTGACAGAAGTAGCTCGTAACTACTCGCAATATGTGTTTTTATACCTCCCAGTGGGAAGGGCGTTAAATATACATATTCCAATAAATCGTATTGACGGCATTCGTCAAGTCTGTAGTGACATCACTGCACAATATTTCTTTCTGCCATGCAACCATTTTAATCTTAAACCATATTGGTGTTCGACTTGCGTTATGATAGCCTGTAGACGACTGCATACAATTCGTTCCAGAATTTTACCTGTTGTATCTAACAAGCATATTGGACGGTAAGAGGATGGTTCTTCTAGTGGTTTAGCTTTTTTTTTTTTTTTTTTTTTTTACATTCATAAATAATTAAATATATAAATAAATAATGTTGGATGCAGTTCGCAGTGGATTCAGAATCCCTTAAAGAGAACTGCATACAACAATTATACTTCATTCTATAGTTTACAAATAACAAGATATTTCTAAGATAAATAATAAATAAAGGTTACTGTCTTATTATCAACACATATTTAAATAATATATTTATTTACAAGTGCTTTTAAATAATGAACTATTCCTTTTTTAAAATTAACGTAACTTTGATGTTTAATCTCTGAAGGTACTTCGTTATACATTTTAGGGCCTATGAAACTAATACGTTTGCGACCATACTCATTAGTAATATTACATGGTTTCAGATTATTTTTATTACGTGTATGATATTGGTGATTATATGATTTTAAATTAACATTACACACACTCAAAGTGGCATGTGTTACCCTATAGATATATTTGACAGTCTGCATGAAATGTAAGGCTTTAATCGGTAAAATGTTTTCTGCCTTTACGGCATATAAATCTCTCGTTGAAAACAGAATAGGTAATTTATATATAGCTTTAATGCAACGGTTTTGTAAAACTTGTAACTTTTTCAAACGCGATTGAGACGCGTTGCCATAAACAACGAGGCCATAGGTAATTCTAGAGTGAATAAATGAAAAGTATATTAATCGAAGTATTTTCGTAGGTATATAATGAGAAGCCTTACGAGTAAAACCAATTATTGGAGAAACTTTTGAGCAAACTATGCCAATGTGGTACTGCTAATTGAGATGCGAGTCAAAAGTCATTCCTAAATACTTATAAGTTTCAACAAGTTCAATATTCACGTTTGCTGCAGTAAAGTTAGGTAATGTAGGAAGAGGTTTACATATTGAACGGAACACTATGTATTTGGTTTTATCCAAATTTAAAGACAAAATATTGTCATTGAAAAAATCTAACAGAATATTGAGATCATGTGACATTAACTGTAGTCCATCAATCGGGTTCCTAACCTCATAAAACAGAGCTGCGTCATCCGCAAACAACCTAAGTTTTCCCTTTAATGGAAGATTCCCCATGTCATTTATGAATAATAAAAATAACAGAGGACCAAGTACACTGCCTTGAGGTACACCGTACATTACCTGGCTGCACTTACTATTAACGCCATTAATGGAAACAAACTGTTTTCGATTAGAAATATAACTTTTCATTATATCGAGGGATTTCCCTCTAAACCCATAGCATTCTAATTTATCTAATAACAATCCATGGTCTACCGTATCAAACGCTTTCTTTAGATCTAAAAACAAAGCAAATACATAGAATTTATCATTTATAGAACTACTAATCATGTCAACCGTTTCAACTAATGCAACATCTGTCCCAGAACATTTTCGAAAACCATATTGAAACTTATATAGCAAATTGTTAGTCTCTAAAAACGAATTAAACCGTAATGCTAATAACTTTTCCAGCAGTTTATCTATAACAGACAACGTTGATATTGGTCTGTAATTCGTTAATTTATTTTTATCGTCAGTTTTGAAAACTGGAATAACTTTAGATAGTTTTAAGCACTTAGGATATATTCCAGTTTCAAAAGCTTTATTAAAAATGCTAGATAAGATCTCAGAGAATTTATTAATGTGTAATTTTAGAACACAACTATCCAACAGATATGAACCACCTCCTTTCTTAGATTTCAGATCAATAATTAAATTAAATATTTCAATAGCTGATGTAGGCTTAATAAAAACGGATTGATTTACACAATTACAAGTATTAAATTTAAAAATATTTTTGGAACTATTAATCTGATTAGCTAAATCTTTCCCAACATTTGTAAAGTAGTTATTAAATTCAGAAGCAATTTTGTATCCGTCTGATATTAACTCACCACCACTGTCAACAACAAAGTTATGATTGTTGCTGTTGGTTCTATCCAGCAAAGCGTTTATATTAAGCCATAAGTCACGTTGGTTAGGGACACCCCCAAAAACATTTTCAAAATATCTCTTTTTAGCAAAATATTTTTCACGTTTGATTTGCTTGTCAATTTCGATAAACCTTCGGTTATAATCACTTGTATTTGAGCTTACTGTTGGATTATTGCATAGTTGACGCTTACATTTCTTTAAAATTGATTCCTTTTTATTAATCAATTGCCATAAATCATACGTGAGCCATGTACAGTACGAGTTTTTCAATCTAACTGATTTTTTAATAATTCGAGTGTATTTAATTATTAGCTCTTCATATTTCCCTGTAATGTTAGACAAAACCTCATCCGGTTCAAAACAATTTACATCCAGATTTGTTAAATAGTTCCCAAATTCGGCATTTACTCGATTATAATCAACTGTTTTCTTTAATAAAACTTTATTAATTCGTTTGGTTTTAAACGAGAAACGTGAAGCAATAAAGTTGTGATCGCTAATGTCAGAGAATATAGTTGAGTTTACAACTTTATGCAACCCGTTAAACCCACAAAGAACATGGTCAACTATATTTCCTGATTTAGACCGAGTTTCATAATTGTTTGTTGAAGCAATCCCATAACTTAACAATAGATTTGTATATTCTCTCACAACAGAAGTTAATTTATTTAAAGGAATGTTAATATCGCCTAGTATAATATTGTTATGGTTTTTATGAATAATTAATTCTAATTCTCTAAAGAAAATATCAATGTTTGAGTCAGGGGGGCGATAAAACGCAGTGGTACAATTTTGTGAGAAACCATTAAGTTTTATTTGAATAAACTGAAATTCAAATTTTGATTCGTCGGTTTTAACTATATCGAAAGTTACATCATCCCTAACATACATCACAATACCACCACCCATTCTATCATCTCTGCACGAAAAAACACTTCTGAAACCATTTATGTTGTAAAAATTTGCATTTTTAGTCTTAACCCAAGTCTCACTAACAATAATTATATGAAAATCGGAATTAAGATTTTCAATAAATTCAAGAATCGAGTGAAATTTATCAAAATTATTCATACTACAGGCATTAAACTGTATAACGTGTAAATCCAAGTTAGAGCTTTTTATAGAATTGATATATTTATTAAATTCAGATCCGCAAAAGAAAGTATTCATTTATGCAATTATCACTAAATATATTATCTATGTTGTATCTAGCCATTACAATAAATAAAAATAATATTGTGCCATTCAAATTTTAAAACAATAAACATAATAAAACCAATTACAAATAAATTGTAAAAATATAGAAAAAATAATAATTTATAGTAGTATAGAACCTTTCAGTAACGCACCAGCTTCTGTTCCTCCCATTTATTAGGGAAAGTGATTTCTTTCACCCAGTTTAGACCTCGGAGAAAATATCTGGATCTAAGTCAACTGTCTACTTCATATTCGGGACATTGTCTGGACCTGAAGCATAAGGGTGATCTGGCACAGTCGGAAAATCATGCCGAATAATATCGTGTTTTTTACAGTCGCATATGTGCGAGCTTATGACTCAAAGTTAAGAAAAGTTTTTATAAAATGTTCGCAAGAACACAGATAGCGTCATCTGATAACGTTCTGAATACGTATATACTTAATCTTTAAACAGATTCAGATTTTTTGCTTTACAACTTCTGTTTGAGCTTTTACTCAAATGGGTACAAAAGGGTGAATGTAACTATACGCTAGCTGTCAGAATTCTTTTGCTTACCCTCGTTACCCTCTCCATAATTTTCCAGCTACTGATTAGGACTGCTTCTGTAGTATGTTCTGATGACTTCAGGCCACGAAATTTTCTCAATCTCCTACCTGTGTTTTGTTACAACCATTACGGAGATGTCATCGCCAAAGCAACCCACTTGATATTCACATAGTATAAGACGAGTCGAAGTACACTATCATACACTCATACGTTCCATAACGTGAGACCTAGATTTATCAAATACGGTTTCATCCCATCAGCGGTTATACTTCAGAGCCCTTTGGCTGAAGTAGATCGTACTTTCTCGTGAGTAAGTGTTAAATGTTAAAGATACAATTCCAATTAATTGTATCGAAGGCATCGTAAACGGTAAGGGGATCCCAGGATTCCCCCGATGATTTGCCCCCTTTCGGTAACAGCACCAGCTTCTGTTCCTTCCTTTTATTAGGGAAAGTGCCTTCTTTCACCCAGTACAGACGTCGGAGAAAATATCTGGATTTAAGCGAACTGCCATTTTAATGCTATATATTGCCTGGACCTGAAACTTTGTTCTTCCCCACTCTAAAATATAGTTGTGGGACAACTTCTTAAGTGGCCGAAGGAGCATCCGAACACTTCAAAGTGTAAGGGTGTTCTGTCACAGTCGGACAATCATGCCGAGTAATATCATGTTTTCCCAGGTGGCGCAGTGGTTAAAGCTGCGACAGTTGGAGCGGGAGATACCGGGTTCGAGTTTCGATAGGGCCAGGATGCAAAAAGGATTTTTCCCCATACGATTACGATCGGTGGTGTGAATGGACACATCTATGACCTCCTGTTGGAGTGCAGTTATAGCGTAAGGTAAGGACGTAAATAAGCGAACTACGAAAGAGTTGGAAGTGAGCCCCGAAATAGATTGTAGAGATAAAAATAAAAAAAAATAAAAATAAACAAAATCGTGTTTTTAACTGTTGCATATATGAGCTTATGACTCAAAGTCAAATAAAGCTTTTATGAAATTTAAAGTAAAATCCAAGGTTATCCGCGAAACACCGTTCAAAATATTAAATTTACAACAGTTCTATCACTTCGGTTTGCAACACATCATAAATTAATCAACAAAGTTATAAATAAATTTCCAGTTGAGATTATCAATCGATGAGGTAATCAAACTCTTACTATATAAGTGTTTTTGTACATACGATTGTATATAGGTATTTAATATCGAAACAGCGTTCCAATTGTAGTTACATTCATTTGTAGCAACCTTATGTCTCTACACCTCTGCTGAAACATCAGACATTAATAAAGAACCGAAATTTACACCCGATCGGATAAATATTATTCGAAGAATCGAATTATAAGCTAATTGCTTATACATGATCATATAACAAGGTTTGCTTCAAGGTAATTTCTAAGATTGTACATACATAAATACCAAACCATTTTTTTGTAACACTATATACTCAGTCATAAGGTCTATTGTAAACAAACCAATAAGCAACGTACTATGTCTTAAGAAACAACCGCATATTATATAGTTTCTTCTTTGCGGTGATCATCATCAATGACGTAATCGCATAATATCATCCGCGTATAACGGAATCTTAAATTTTATACGAAAGTTGTTGAAGTAGAGACGATCGCAACTGAAAACAAACACAGTGTAAAGAAATTGGTGTCAAATCGCGGAAACTAGTAAAGTAAGCAATAGTATACACCTCGTATGTATAATCCACCTTGTGTGTATCTAATTGAAACTTATTACCATTATTAACTCATGATGTACATATGCAATTATACTATAATTTATTTATTATGATTTATAATTATAAAACAATAATAATATACGAATTGCTGTACGGTTTCGATTCCAATAGCAAACAACCAATTGTATTGTGTCTAGAGAAATGGAACGTGATTTCGATTTAAGACAATGAGTTTCTTATCCACATAAAAAAAATGTTGAGTGTTTTGTTCGTTTAACAGCCAGCTGTGAACCTGAAACGGTATATATATACCCAAAATTCTTTTTATGTATATACTCGCATCTAAGATGTCGAGTACACTCAAGTATAAATATAAGTAGTTCAAATTGACAATTTACATCAAAACTACTTGTTACTTTTGCGTTTGTTCACACTGTGAGTTGATAAAAATGTTAAATATGCTGTATATATGCTAACAGAGTAACGGAGTATTTTCTCATTTAAAAAGAAAGAGACCAAATCTTATATAGTTAATTTATTTCTTGATTAAATACCAAGATGATAAATAATTTAATGAATGTAACGATTATTACGTTTGGAATTTGAGAAAGCTATGCGAAGCACGAAGATATTAATGATAATATGAGATAGACGTTTAGATAATTTATAAGACTGTCAATAAACTTTTTAAATGACAGTTAAGATTTATCTTAAGAATTTGGAAAATATTATACTAAATGCTTTGTTTGAGTTAAGATGGTTTGGGTGATCTTTTAATGAATCAATATTTTAAAATGTCGCTAGCCAAACCGAGACGAGATTTACAGGTTCGATTTACGGCTAGACCGGCTAGATAATGCATAGGTCTAGCCTATTTATGTATTGACATAAGTGGTCTTATGACGGAGTATGACTTTTACAAT